>JAAALK010000287.1:47870328-48292885 GCA_019279435.1 Zizania palustris
ATGGTCACTTGTGTGCTGAAACTTTTACATTTTCTTGAAATTGGGATTTGGTGTCAATGCACTCATCAAGGGGATATTGAGAAACCAAGGGTGGTTTCGGTGTTTTGTGATGAGTGATTGACTGGATTTTACCCTCTGTTCGAAGGGTACCTCCGGAGGGGCTTCGGAGGTGGTACCTCCGAAGGGTGTTCGGAGGTGTGTCACCGGAGTGTGTTCGGTGTTGCTTGCTGCAGCTGTGCAGCGGAGTGTACCTGTCGGAGGGGTCCGACAGTACACGATGACTGGGTTCGTACCGATGGCTTCGGTACTTTGGGCGGTAACCCGGAGTGTGTGCCGGAGGTTGCTAACCCGGAGAGGTCTCCGGAGTACTGGATACACTTGTTTGCTTGTCTGTGGTGCGCAGGGACTTCGGAGGCGACGGACAGGGTTCGAGCCAGGTGAACTTGGGTCAAGCGGGTGGCTTGATGCCAGGGGAGCGGGGAGCTCCGTCACGGTGGCTGCGAAGGTGGTCCGGGTCGGTCCTCGGGTCGAGGCGTGCCAGGTGAAGGCAGAGAGTGCGGAGCGTGGCTCCGGCTGAAGGTGCTCCGAGACAAAGTCCTCGGAGGTGAGGCACTTCGAAGGTACTCCGGATGGAGTGACTTCGGAGTTGGTGGACCAAGTCCTCTGCGGAGGCAAGGTGTTCGAAGTGTGCTCCGGAGGGAGACACTCGAAGGTGGCCCAACGAAGGTCTCAGAAGTCGAGGTGCATCGAAGGCATGGTCCGGGTGAGGCTCGTCGAGGAGTGTGCTCGGAGTGAGACACTGCGACGAAGTGCTCATGGAATGCTTCATGCGGAGGCCTTGGACGAAGGAGGGACTTCGAAGGGTGGAACTCCGAAGGTGGGCTTCGGAGTGAGGATGACTTGTGGTGCTTCGGCCATGCATGGCTTCGGTACACGGACGGACGGTGTTCGAGCTCGGAGTAGCTGCGAAGCCGTGGTGATCCACTCCGGAGGTGGTGGTGCGAAGGCCAAGGGCTTTGACGGCTTCGGCTCAAAACCGTCACTGTATCGAAGGTCTTCTTCGGCGGAGCGAAGGCCAACAGGCTGCAGGCTTCTCGCCGAAGCTTCCGCACCCCTCGCGTGCGAAGGGAGGTTCCAGAAGTCAACTCTGTAAAGGCTGACACTGTCTGTTCTGAAAAAGGCTGACACTGTCCCCTCTGCAGCTGACAGAGAAGCCTCCAAAATAAAGGTGGACTACCTTTTGTACCCCTTAGTTCTGTAGAGACAAAATGGATGTAAACCCTAGGGGTAAAGTAGTCACTTCCTTCGATGAAGCCGTGGGCTATAAATATGGGGGCTCGGTAGGTAACATTTAACACTTTGAGCATTTACTGTTGAGCTCCTGTAGACAGACCCCGTTGTATTCATTCTGAGTTCAATTTATTTCAGTGTTCCTTGTTCAAGCAGCGAAGCCCTGCTTCTTTGTGCTTTTTGCTTGAGCTCGCGTACATACCTCGCTAGCTTTTAGTTCACCGAAGCCTGTCTTGGCGAAGGGTGCGTTTCTTGCGAAGTGTGTTTTACAGTGTGCTGTCGCTCTGTGTAACACGAGGCAAGACCTTGCTGCTTACTAGCGAAGCCCTGTTCTGTTCCCGTAGTGCTTCTTGTGTCGAAGCCCTTAGCGTAGTCCATTTGCGTGTGCGTGTAGACCTTCGGGTACGAAGCCCAGCACCCGTTGCTGTCGCCAAGTACTTGGTCAAAGTCCTCAGAGGGCTGTCCACTCTTGCGAAGGGTGAAGTGCGAAGCCTGCTCGAAGCACCTCGTGTGCGGAGCCTGCACTGACTTAGCAGAGTAGATTTTCGAGGGTTGTTCGTGGAGCGAAGTCTTCTTGGCTTCGAACTTTTGTCTCTCCGAAGCCTGTGTTCGAAGGTGTCGAAGTACCTCCGAACCAGACCTTCGAAGGTTGTGTTCGAAGCCTGTTCCGCAGAAGACAGATCAGACCCGAAGGCTAAGTTTTTAGCCCGAAATTTTAAAAGCTCCCATTCACCCCCCTCTGGTCGCCGTTTCCGGTCCAACAACATGTTTGTCGGAGGTGCACTGGCTATAGGAACCGGGGGTGCGGCCTCAGTGAAGACGAACCTTCTAAGAGCTGCCTCTACTTGGGAGCTGACTGCCGAATCTAAACGGTTGGCTAGCGAAGCGCTAACGGCCTGATCTACTGATGCAACTATTTTTTGCTCAATCTCTAAAGAAGATAAACGAGGCGATACCGGTGTTACCTGGACCTGAGCGAGGTCGGGGGTGACGATGTCGCGCTTGACGAAGCCCGCGCGTGTCTTGATGTAGCCCCCAAGCATCATGTCTTGGAGTGCCTTTAGCTTTGCCTCGATCTCTGCTCGGTCTTCTGCGGGGATATCTTCAAGTGTAGGCGACATTATGTTGCGGTTGTCGATATCCGCGCCTCCTAGTGTGTCCATTGGCGGTGTAGACGTGGTAGTTGATGTAGACGTACTCATCGTGTTGGCGTAGCTCTCCCCAGCGGAGTCGCCAAAAGTGTGTTGACACGAAAACGTGCCCCCGCACTTGGGTCAGTTCGATGATCCAAAAGTGCACGGATACTTAGGGACAAGCCTAAGCGTGACGTGGCACCAACGTCGCGTTCCGACTACCCTTAATAGTGATAAGGGGGTGGAGTCGCCAGGCAACCAGATTACACAAAATAATCCAATTAGCCGAAAGAAATAGATTAAACAGAATAAAATCAACAAATCAGTCGGAGCCCGTCTGGTTCGAAGTCTGATGCGAGGAGTGCGCCGAAGGGTACCTTCGGCGTCTGGCGTGAAGTGCTCCGCCGAAGGGTGCTTCGGCATTCGGACTAATCCGGTCGAAGGTAGACTCCGAACAGAGCTGGACGCGATGATCACCTCCGAACAGCGGGGTTCGGCGTGATATCTCCGATACAGCAAACTTCAGCGTCTGGTGCGAAGTACTCCACCGAAGGGTGCTTCGGCGTTCGGACTGATCCGGTCAAATATGGACTCCAAACGGGTCTAGACGCAGTGATCACGTCCGAACAGCGGGGTTCGGCGTGCGATCTCCAATACAGCAAACTATGAAATAGTGACGCGAGGGCCATGCGCAGGTGCAACTTCGTCCGATGCGGAGTATGGTCGTGGCGAAGCCTGTTGACGAAGTATGCTGGCGAAGCCTATTGACGAAGACTGCAATCCTGCTAAAGGGTGTCTTGGAGGACCTCCGGAACCGAACTCTCAGCTCCGGACACCTCCGTTGAAGGGGCTCCGAACGTGCGAAGCCTGCAATAGAAGAGTGTGAAGTACCAATTCGGCCTGAGGACCGAATTTTGCTAAGTGTTGCATGGGTAGCGAAGGTAGCAATCTATTACGCAGATTAGCGGATACTTCACAGGCGAAGTAACAAGGCAATAGCAATCTATTACATATATTAACGGATACTTCACAGGCGAAGTACCAAGGCTTACCACTGTTCCGTAGTGGTGGACGGAGGGCTTCCAAGCAAACCCACGAAGAGGTACAGAAAAGTAAAGGTAAAAGTAAAGGTACGATCAAAGCATGGCTTTGGTTTGGTTTGAGTTGGGAGGGCTCTCCACACCGGCCAGGCCTCTCTATTTATAGAGGTTTAACTCCTAATCTAATCTGCTATTAATCCGGCCAGATAGAGATAGAGATTGAGCTGGAAATGTGTCCAACTCTATCTCTGCCAAGGTGGGCTTCGGCCAGGCCCATCGAGGTCTGCTTCTCGGGCCGAAGCTTCGGTAGCGTGGGCTTCGGCCAGGCCCATCGAGGCTTGCTCCTCGGGCCGAAGCTTCAGTAGCGTGGGCTTCGACCAGGCCCGTCGAGGCTCGCTCCTCGGGTCGAAGCTTTGGCAGCGTGGGCCTCCGAAGGCTTCCGAAGCTTCGGTGGCATGAGCCTCCGAGGGCTTCCGAAGCTTCGGCAGCGTGGGCCTCCAAAGGCTTCCGAAGCTTTGGCAACGTGGGCCTCCGAAGACTTCCTAGCCGAAGCCCATGGGCTGGCTAGAGGCTTTCGGAGCCCATAGCCCAATGGACCACGGCCCTGTAGGGCTTCGGACAGACCCTGGACATGTGTACCTTCGGCCCAAATCACCAAAAATCAATATTTTGACAATCTAGCCATTACTGCCATTTTTTGCTATCAACACAATGGTCCAACATGAAGAATGCTCATGGCAGATATATGGCTTGAAAGAATATTCATGAAATTCAATGAAAATCCTCTAAAAATATGTAACAAAAAAGAGTGATTTATCACTGATTCACTGCTATAAAAAAATAATAAAATACATTGTTGGTCCATAAACTTGCGTCGAGGTGTCAAATAGGTCCATGAACTTAGAAAATGCAGATTAGAGCACATAAACTTGTTTAAGTGATCCAATCCAATCCTCGTGCATATGTGGCTGGCCAGATGGTGCCTACGTGGCAGTGAGTCAGCTCGTGCCTATTTTTTTTGTATTTTGCCCCTCCTCTTCCTCACCCCACTCTTTTCACCATGAGCTCGTGATTAGATCAAAGATCAGGGCTAGATTTGCAAAACTACCTTATACATCTTCTTCTTTGTGTAGGGCATGACGAGGAGTTTGCACAGGGAGCTTGGCCGACGGTGAGATCATCGGCGCTTGGCCAAGTGGGGGCCTAGTGGTTGGCGCATGCAGGGAGGAAGAAAGAGGGGGCGCGAGAGAGGCCTTATAGATGGCGAGACGGAAGAACAGAGGCGCATGGTCGGCGAACCAAGAACCGATGGCGGGGAACCCTTGGGCGGAGACGGTGATTAGGTGTGAGGGAGTGGTGGGTGAGTAGCGAAACAAAAAGGGGTGCTTAGGTGGAGGCGATTGGGGGCTTTATAGGGCGCGAGGAGGAGCGGAAGGGGTGCCCGAGGGAGGCCAATGGCCAGCCGGCCATATTGAAGGCCTCAAAGGTGTAATGGGCGTCCATTACTAAAAGATTGAAGAGGAGGGGTGCGAGCAACGCGGTGATGTGGAAGAGATGAGGCGGCGCGTGTATTGAAGGCGTAGGAGGTGGGGAGGCAAATGGGGGTGCCAATCATGAGAGAGAAAATATGGCGGCGGCAATCTAGGCATTCTTGCGGATGTGCTGGAGGTTGGGGGAGCTCCTGATATGCGAGCCCTACTAGTCAGTGGGAGAGGGCCGCTAGGAGATGGAGATGGGTGGTCACTACCGCTAGGAGATGGAGAAGAAGAGTGAGGTGAAAAGAGTGGGGTAAGGAAGAGGAGGAGGCAAAATGCAAAAAAAAATTAGGCGTGAGCTGACTCACCGCCACGGAGGCGCCATCTGGCCAACCACGTATGCGCGGGGATCGGATTGGATCACTTAAACAAGTTCACGTGCCCTAATCTTCATTTTCTAAGTCCGTGAACCTATTTAACACCTCAACACAAGTTTATGGATCGGTAATGTATAATCTATAAAAAATTTGTAATCGATGTTGTTCTTGGATGCATCATAAAAAATCCATCTTCGTTCTGAGTTTGTGAATTTCACAGCGGGGCGGTCAAAAACTAAAGCCTAGACAATCATATTTGAACTGAAGAAATATAGATAAGTTAAATTGTTTTTTTGTAAAAAAATTTGTAAAAATTCTATTGGAAAAGACCTTACCTTATCCGTTGCGACGCTCTGTTCTCTCTTCTGAAACTTGGAATGAAGTGAGGCAGGACGAAAGCGGCAGCCATGGCTCCCTCCACCGCTTCCATCTCCACGTCACCGCTTTCCCGCCTCCTCCTTAGCCTCCCAAAGACCACTGCCCAACCTTCCTCCTGTTCCTCTTCTCACCCACCTCCGAGCCAGAATGATGGCACCATGGCTGCTAAGAACAACTCGAGTATCAGTGTCATTCTCCACCGGTGTGACGCCATGACCGTCGTGCTGTTTGTAGCCATCCTCTCTCGACTGGAGGCGGCTGGAGGAGGACAAGAGCGGCATAGAGGGGTTGATCTTGGCTGTGGAGCGGCGCAGTACGAGAGAGAGGCGGCGACAAGTGATTAGGTTTAGGAGGGTTTTCGAGAGAAACGAGGGAGCCGATGGATGTGGGATGCATTGCGGAGAAGGGGCAATGCGCGAATGGACGACTATGATAACGCCGGATAGCGATGAACGACTAAGATTCGCTGGATGGTAGGTCATAGAAGAGTAATCCATCTTTCATCTTTCAATTATATAGTAGAGTGATAGCTAGGCCATGAACTTGAGCAACTCTTGCCGCATGGTGCTTCTATAGATGGCCATATGGGCCAGTATGAAGCATAGGGATTTTGGCCCGCCTAGGCGCGACACAACCCGTCTTTCATTAGGTCGGGCCGAGCCGACACGAAGCATTGGGTCGTGCCTGGGCCGAGAGGCAAGCCAGTGGGCTAGCATGCCACAGCCCGATAATAGCAATTCAGCCTATATGCCCCTCTTATTCGGATATCATCAACTCCAAACAAAAAAATCACAAATGAGTTATAGTATAATGGTTATTCTCACTCAACCACAACTTACAAGTCTTGAGTTCAACTCATAGGAGGTGTAAATATTTACTCATTTTTGCACGTGCCGCCATAATCTGTTCAGGCTAGTGTGCTTTCGGGCCAGTTCAGCCCGATTTTAGGAGCATTTGGGTCATTCTTAGGTTGAGGACCTAACCCATGGGCTAGCACGAATTTGATCGGGCCTTCCTGTGCTCGGGCCGGTTCGAGCTGGACGACCCATTTGGCCATCTATAGGTGCTTCTAGCCTCGGTCACGACAAGTGCCAAATCCATGTGACACGTGCAATGCAAATTACCTCCTGAAGAAGTGACGTGGGTTTTTGTGTGAGCGGGCTTGAAATCAGAGCAAAAGTAGAGAATACTGAAGAGACGAGAGCTAAGAGCATCTCCAACCAACTTCTTATTTTTTTCTTCCTATAACTGAAAATAGAGATCTTCCTATCAAGATTTCCTCCTTATTTTTTAAAACACTACATCCAACTCCTTATATTTAGCTCTCTATATTTCATCTACCTATATTTTATTAATATTTCATAACTATCACTAACCAAATTTATAATTGATTCATATTAGAATAGCTAAATTTAGAACTAAGATATATTGTAACTATAATTTTACAATCTAGCCATGTTTTGCCATTCAATGAATCAAAATTTTTATTAATTACATTAAAATTTAATAAAAATTATAATATTTGCAAACAGAAAATAATTTAAATTGATTGTTTGATTCAACATATCAGCTCTCCCGCGTTTAAATTGGTTGAAATAAATAGGATAGAGAGGGTTTAGGGAGGAGGGGAGGAAATAGGGAGCATGATAAAATAGGAAGAAAAGTAGGGAGTTGGTTGGAGAGAGATTTTAAGTGAAATTTAATAAAAAATGAGATAGGAGGTGTGAGGAGGAATTGATTGAAAATGCCGTAACTATACGAAAATAATCGGTACATCATCCGATATGAGATATGCATCTGAATGTATGTCACGTGTACATTTTTGTATCCTATAGTGATTGTACGAAATGAAAACTAGAGCCATACGATCTTAACCTAAACATTTCCGCACACAATTATCATCAGATATTAAATATCTATACGTGTCGTTAGCACGGCCGTACATAATGCGGACAGTGCATTTGTTCAGGTCCCCAAAATGGAAAAAAAGCTGAAGGTTAGCTTTGGTGCAGTGGAGAAATAGCTGTTGTTTGAGTCGGAGGTCGAGAGTTTGACTCCGGTCTCTGCCAGCGAAAAAATAAATTGAATTATATCGCTTCTCTTTCTTTTTGGCTCACCTAATTTATTAAATCCAAATTTTGGAAAAAAAGAATAAACTAATCTTATATGTATGATACACAAAAATAGCTAAACTTACAGGAGAAATCGTATCAGTGATATGAATTTATGAAAATAGAACATTTTTTGGTGTTTCTCTCTCCTCTCCAAGAGTGGTTTGTTTATTTTTTTTTAATATTTTAATATTTAGTTCAATATTTTTTATTCTTAAATAATTATTGTCATTATATTTTTATCTATAATCTACTCATTACATCTCATGTATACTTTATTTTTAAATTAAAACAATAAATTAGTGGTAAAAATATTAGAACAAGATAATTATTAAAAATAGTATTTGTAATTGATATATAAGGGATAAATAATTATATTAATGGAATAAAATTTTATAATTTATAAACAAGAACACATAATAAGTAAAATCATGCTTTGCGTATTTAATTATATTATTTTCCTGCAAATCATAGGTACCTTGGTTGTAAGTCGTACGTATAGAGAAGTTTCTCCTCTGTGCATCCATTTTTTATGAGGCCGTAGAGGTGACCATTTCCGGGAAGGTTTCGGAGAACAGTAGCGTCATGTTTGGGTTTAATGGGCCTCAAACATCCATTTGCTGAAATGGACACCGCATTAGAGAAACAGTCCAAAACGAAACCAAAAGTTTCAAAAAAAAAATCTTCGTCGTGTTCCTGCTCCCCTCGCCCCGTCGTCCGCCTCGTGAGTCGCCAACGCCATGAGGACTCGCTTCCTCGCCACCGACTACTTCGTGCCGTCGTCGTCCTCCTCCAGCCGAGGGTTATCCCTGGAGGCCTTCAGTTTCCCCTCTCTCCCCCTCCCTGCCCTTCCTCTCGATCCTCAGTTCCCCCACTTCCTCCCGTTCATCGTCGTTGCCGAACTCCCAGCCACCGGCATTGCCGGAGATGGTCTCAACTCTCTCCCGATAGCCTCAGCTCTCTCCGAGTTCCTCGAAGCAGTTATCCCACAGGCCCTGACTGTGCCGACTATGCCCGCAGCCGACGAGGTGGGCCATCTGAGTCTTCGGGTTTAGTGTTCTCGAGTTGAGTTGGAGTTGGCTGAGGTGGTTCCGAGTGCCGTTAATTTTATCTTTCTGTGTGAGAAGTTTTGTTGCATTTCCGAGTTTCGACTTGCAACGGTTCGTGTGCTTCACTCCACGCAGGTATTGGATGATTTCCTGTACGACAGGGGCGGGAATGGCGAGGGTTTTAGCTCGCGGGAGTCTGGTGAGGTCAAAATCCCTGAGGCAAGTGAAGTTTTTGTGTTTGTATTCTGTATTTCTGTAGACTGATTTTTTGTGGAGCATTTTGTGAATAATTGTTTGATTCTAATAGGGATTGGGCGTGATCACCATCGAGAAGGATGAGAAAGAAGAGCGCTCTATATCAGATGGTTCGGTAACCTCCACTGTTACGAAGGTGACAGAAGTTTTCTTGCTTACTTCGTTTATGATTCCACTGTTCTTAGGGAATTGATGTTTGATTTATTCATTCTGTGGTGTTAGAGATGTGAACTGCTGAAGGAGCTCAGATTCGAGGTTGTAGAGGTGGACCTCCTAACGGTAATCTGCATTTCGGTAATTCTGCTTAAGACGGTTATGCTATCTTGCTTTCTAATTCAAACTATATCATTATGTGGTGTCTAAGGATTTGCCTGGAGACGTTGCATCCTTCCGTGATGAGGAGTCTGGTGGTGGTGTCACATTATCATTTCGTGTTCCTGATATGAAAATCCATCTGGTACTTCACATTGTCTCATCACAGTATCAAACAATTCACTGATCCATTTTTCCAAAAGTTCAAGGACATGCATGAAGCTGCAATTTAGTTATGGCCTTATGAGAGACATATGAAGTGATGTCCATAGAATTAAATGGTTATGACATTTCCATTCTTTTACCATGTTGTATTACAATTATAATATGCATACCAACCATAATATATACACAATAACATGACACACAGTTCTCTCCCACTTTTTGTGTCAATTGAGGTTTCAAATAGTAATATTTGCATTCTCCTTATTATAACTCTGTATTATGTAACTATCACTGCCATAACCATCAATTTAGATACTAAACATCCAAATCAGTTAAATTTGGTAGCATGTTTGTTGTTTTGATTCCCTTATGTTTTCTTAACTCGAACATATTCATTTATATAATGTGTTTATTCCCATATTCTGTTTCTCACAGGATTTCATTGATACTGCTGCCGAGATAACAATAAGGTATCCATCTGATCTTGCAGAGTCAGTGTATCAAGTAGAAAAAAATCCTATAGGACATAATGATGGTGATGACCATTCTTCTGTGGGAGATAGCTTCTGCTTGGCAATTGCAGCACTAGATCATGGTGTACCAATACCTCAACTGGAGGTTAGTAGGAATTCTTGGGAGCTTGATGATTGTCTGACTGAGACTGACAGATCCAATGTTTTTCATAATGTTGTTAGCCACTTGGATGAATCACATGTTCAGCATACAGTGTTTAAATCAACTGAGTTCTTGAGATCAACTAATATGGACACGTTGTCCTTTGTTTGTGATGATGTCCCATGCCTGCCCTTTCAAGTAGATAAACCAACAACAGTCAAAGATGCTGTAGAAATGGATCTTGTGAGGATCAATGATAATATTCTACTTGAGATAAACTCAGCACTATACCCTCTCAAACCTGATGGCACCTGCTCTGACTTGCCTTGCTCTGTTCTTTTAGAGGAGATACAGATCATTGATTTTCCTTTGGATGATGTCTTCAAAATGCTTGTTCACTCAGAGGCAGCTATGATGAATAGATCTGATGAAATATTTAAAGATGATTTTGATACAGCAAGACATCTGTATGAATCAATGGTTAGCTCTGAGTTGTTACTGGTTGATAATACATTTAAATCACTGCCTACACCTATTTTAAATGATGACATGACAGTAAGATCAATGGTCCCTCCCATAGAAGAAGTACTATGCTCCCTAAAACCACATCCTTTATCTGCAGCTGATGGAATTTATTTGGATTGGCATCTATTACTGGAAGGGCCATGCAACCGGACGATTTGCTGTTCTTTTGCAAGCATGGTTGAAGATGTAAAAGCTTGTCATTTAAGTTCTGAGCTGCAAAGGAGTTGTCAGAAGACATCAGTACTTGGCGCTGATTTTCTGGAGGATTTTCGGAGAAGTCCAAAGCTTCAATATGAGGACAGACATAATGATGATATTTATGTTCCTGACCCTATGTCTCATGATCCACCAAAATTGGAAGCAACTCAAAAATACAGACAAGAAGGCAGTACTAGAAGCCATAGTCACATGGAAAAACTGAGTTCAGAAAAGTCACCATCCTTCCCTGAGTCAATCTCACAATCCAATGACCTAAACTTCTACTTAAATATCAGAAGTGGCACTAAGAGAGGAACAAATAATGAGGATACTTATACTTTAGACATCCCGTCTTCGAAACAGCAAGCATTTTCACTTTCAACCAGCCCTAAAGTTGACAAACTCATAGAAACTCATCCTGTCAGCCTCTCAAATTGTATTCAAGGCCTTATACAACAAATCCATGTAAGCTATACATCTGCTTTGCAGGAAAGTTCATATTGGAGGCATTCTTTCTCAGATGGACAAGGCATTTCAAAGCAGAAGCTTCTTGAACTGATAACTGGAGAATGTTCAGAAGGCTCCTACGATCACTGTAAATATAAAGATAGGATGGAACACATTGTACTGTATGCATTAAAACAGGTTGCATATTACCTATGTTTCTTTGGTCTGCATGCTGCTCATTTGTACATTAGTAACCTGACTAGAAGCTTTGAAAATACTCCTGAGAGGTTAAAACATATCCTATGTTCCATTTCTGAAGCACAGCGAAAATCTGAGAAGGAATTGCTTGAGTCTCATCCATCATTATCAGACATTGAGGCAATCCTAAGATCTAATAAACAAACTGGCCAAAAGATCCTTATAGTTGCTGATAGAGCTTTTTGGCTGCCACTGGGTCAAAAGCTAACCTCCATGAATATGACATTTGTTGAGCATGAAAAAAACTCTTCTGCAACATATTTAGATCTGGTGAACAAGGTGAACTCTACAACTTGGATACTGGAAGAATTACTGAAATCAGACTGCATCCTGCTAGATAATAAGTAAGTTCATAGGATAAATAAACTAAGCCAGTTATCTTCTCCAATTCTGTGCTTTACAGTGTTCTTATTACAAATCAAATTACTTTAACAAGCAAATAGTTGGGTTCGTGGGATTGACTAATAATTTCTTGTGCTTTTCATACTTTACCAGAATTATTGCTGGTTTTCAATTCATTCTGGTGAGCAAAACATATTCATTGCCTGCATGTTTGCCAGTACTTTCATTTCTTAGTGCATGGACATATTACAAGACTACATGTTTTTGGAAGTAGTTTGCCTCTTAAGAAGGATCATTGCCCTGTTAACCACTGAATCATTTTGTACTTGTTGTCCATATTGTTGATTAGTTATGATATACTTTTGGGGCATGAATTTTTTGCATATGTGCAGATATTTCATGTTATGACATCCTTGGAAATTGAAATCACAAATATGATACTTCTACATATGACAACAACATAACTTAAGAGTAAAAAAAGTGTATCAGAAGTTCATTCCCTATTTTGTTAAACAATGTATGTCTGTTATTGAATATTATGTCATACCCAATTTTGTCATTATTTGAAGGAACTTTCCAGCTTCATTCCCTTTTAATGTGTTTGGCATCATAGTGGAATATGGAGGCCCAAATAAATCATCTACCTTGTTATCTATGGCTCCTGACTTAGACAGTTTGCCACCTCTGCATTTCCTCTATGTCAAAGTGGATTGTGAGGACTTTCCGGTTGAACTTGTCGAGGACAACCATAAAGACCAGGATTTGAGATTCACATTGGTGATTATCAGTCACTTTTTGTTCTCCCCAGTTCAGTTGTCATTTGTTGGTCATGCTTTTTACCATTTAATTTGAAAAGCGAGCCTTGGTTTTTAAGTTGTTGGTCACTTCAACAATTCAATTATCAAATGAGGTTAACTTTTTGGGGGGAGCTGAGGAGCTCAAATTTATTTACTACATATAAAATTTATAAATTTATAGTATATGTATACTCTGGTAAACTCAGTGAATTTCCAGGCCATGAATAGGCACTACTTGTGGAACATTAAACAAACTGTAGGAATTGAAATCTATCCCATTATTTTTTATATTTGATATGCAAAGCTCACCAAAATATGCACACAAACAATTAGACTCATCTCTGTAATCACAAGTTTTATCCATAGTAATTGAGTACTTCCATTGAGCATCCGTTTAACCTGTATGATCATACAGGTTAGGAATTAATTTTTCATATATTTTAAGAATATATTTGGGGGACCTACACTGTAGGATCTAGGCTCCACCAATGGCTAACAAAGTAATGGGGTAGCAAGTGGTTGAAGCAAATTATCAACACAGAATAGCCTAAGAATGCTTCACTATTTGTAGGATAAAGTTCTGCATACACTTCAGAAGGATTTGCAGGAGAAGGTGAACAAGATGCGTCTTGTTGATTCATTGAACTTCATACCAGCAAGAAATCAACCGCAAGGTCTCCAAGAAAAGCTGAGCAACCATCTCCCTTCTGATTCTACAAAAGATTTGCTTCCACATGACCAGCTGCACAGAGTGGGAAATCTTGACAAGAAAAACATTTTTGATTTGCATAACTCTGTGCCTGCAGATGAACAATTGCATATACAGGAAACACTAAGAAAAAGACATGTTGTCAATTCACAACATTGTGTATCTACAGTTGAGAAGAGTAGCTCTACTTCTTCTGTATCTGCCAATGTGCTGAGAGTTCCCCACGACAATCAGTCTGCTACTGACTTAACTTACTGTGTGAAAAATGACAGCATCATGCCAGGAAGAATATCTGCCCCAAAGGTGGTGATAGTTGTAAATACTGGAAATCATGGAAAGAACATGCTTTTCTCCCGAAGATCATCTTATCAGCAGATACTAGCTCTGGAGAAAGGAGGAATACAGGTTGTGGAGCGAGATATTGATATGCCTGTGGATCTAATACTCAGTGCTGCAGTTTGCTTAGTATGGTATGAGACCAGAATCGTCGAATCCAATGAAGTAACATCATCAGCAGAGATATCTGGTATAATAACACATTTTGTAGAGAACATTGCGACCAATATTTTGATGTCAGTTAGCTTCACTTTCACTGACTGCATCATGGTAATTAATTTTGTATCCCTCTAGAAATCTTTGCTTTTTAATATATTTAGCATGGCATGACTTTCTTATGTTATTAATGCACATGCACCTTGCCTGTTTTATTTTTGTGTGATAATTCTTTGCCTGTCATAACAGAAAATAGTTTCCTTGTACTTTTGCAGGTTTTTGAGGGAGAAGGTCACTTCCTTTCTGCTGTTATGGACTCATCTGATTCTCTATATGCTGCAGCTGCTAGTTTGGACATGAACTTGCAGCTATTCTTCTCATACACACCCAAGTCAACGGATGAAATAATTCTTAATTGCATTAGGAAAGTGGCTAAGTTAATTAAAGCTCCTTCTCCAGATATACCTGAATCAGAAAGCCTGGCTGAATCATTTCTCACAAGATTCCCTTCAATTAATCCCTTGTCTGCATACATGATACTTTCTTCTGGAGGCAGCCTTGCAGAGTTCCTCAGTTGGCCACATGAGCGCCGTATTCAGTCAGTTGGAAGGCATCTTTTGTCTCCACAGATCATTTCCCTATTTAATGCTTTGTGCAAATTTGGTGAGCTAGGTGAATCAAGGTCTGTAATGACCGAATGCTCTTCAGTCGACTCAGGTATCAGTAGTGCATTGCTGCAATCTCCCAGGAAAAGGAAAAAGCGTGGCTCGCAAGCTTTTGCCGTAGCAACTAATGACCTCCTCTGTCCTGATTCTCTAAACCAATTGTCTGGTGACTATGCAGAACATGCTAAGGTATTCTCACCTGCTAAGTTGAGGAAGTTTTCTGACATGGAGAATACAATTCCTGAGCCCCCACAGGTCTGTACAGTCCATCAATGTTTGAATAGAGGAGGCGAAGGATTTCCATTCTATTATCAACAAAGCAAGCGTGATGTGGATGCAATAACTGCCAATCAAGTCAGTAATTATGATTTCAGCAATGGATTTATCCCAAATATTCGAGCATATAATGGAAGGGCTGGCAGTATGGTGAACACGTTTAACTTATCCTGGCAACCTGAATTAGGTGGTAAACATCTAAGAAAAAGCCCATTTCTCACAAACAGGCCATCTTTCAGTAGAAATCACAGTCTTCCAGTATTTCCATCTGCCTTAGAGATCAATGATGAACCTGGTGAGTGGAATATTTCAGGAGGTACAAATCAAACCTGGAAGGGACATGCACATGGGGATATTGCAGAAGACTCTTACAGGAATGATATGGGCAGCAAATATCGTGAACCAAGTGATGAAAATGTACAACACCAAGCAAGTTCGCTTGCTTTTCTGAAACAAGATTTTGGTAGTAATGCAACTTCACAAGGTTCAAGCTGGGAAATTGATTATCTAAGACAAATGAATGAAAAGAGAAGAGCACGTCAGGGGAGATCAAGATGTAATGATTCAGAAGCTACGTGGAACCCAAGAATGAGGGATGGCGACTCTAAGATTCTGAGTCCTCCACCAATAGAATCCTTCAGATACCGAGGAGATAGAGACACTCCTTCGAGGGACCGGAACCCTTCGATTGGGACTCAGCATTATGGGAAAGGCAGGGAAGGAACTAAAGCACATAATCGCAGAGTAAGAAAAGATTTCAAGGTGCAACCAATCATAAGTAACGAAAAGAGGATAGAACCGTCCATTGATCCAACATGGACTCCTATTGACAAGAGAGCAAGACAGGTACACGCTGATGCATATTTTGATTTTTGTGAATTTTCTATTATTTAGGATGCAATAGGGTTAAGGGGGTGTTTGATGACGTGTATCCTTTGTACAGAAGCTTTCGTTTGTAACATATGGGAAGGAAAAACAAAGCAAGCTGGTCTGGAGAAACAAGAACAGCCCTGGTGTTGGGTGTGGCTTCCGGAAAAGATACCGGGAAGAAGGTACGTAGATTATCAGGTCCAGTAATTCCCTGCCCTCTATCCTCCAACGCAAGTTGTTGATGTTTTAGTTGGTAAAGATATTCCACGAAGATATGTCTTAAACGAGATTTTAAAATGAACTTCATACATTTTGCAAGATGCCCTCCATTATCGGTCAATCCACATGTTATACGGGGTGTGCATTCTTGATTCCATGTACTGATGTACTGCAGTCTGCGGGTCGATGATTCCGAGCGAACATGGGTTTTTTCCTTACGGGGCAGCCCAAACATCCAAAAAAATGTGGTGCGTCATTAGAAATTTAGAATTATGGCCTTATGGGTATATAATTTTGGCGAAGAAAAGATGTTGGACTTACCTCTGTAACTACGCTGGCCTTGAGATTTCAGAATAAAAAAGGCTTCAAAGCCCGTTATTAAAAGAAAGCGGTCTGCTATAAGCAAATTCAGTTGCTATGGACCAAGGGACAGTCTGCTCAAACATATTTGAATTACTAAAGATAAAAGGAAACGACTTCATACAAGATGCGGTATTCGTGTCGGACAAGGACTCATTTAGTCGTTTATCCGGACTGCTCGTAGCGCACGGCCTTCTCAATTTTTTCAAAAAATAAAATTTCAAATTTGTATAGCCGTCTAAAAAAATTTCAAAAATAGATAGTGATCGGCTGACCAAGTGCCGATTGTTGCCACATGGCGGACAGTCGGCCCTTGGTTGGCTGACTGCCGCCATGTTAGCGCTAGTCGACCAACCAAAGGCTAACTGGTCGCCACACTAGTGCGTCAATGGCTCGTTTGGCCGACTCATGTCATGTAAGCACCAGTCGGCCAATCAATTAATGCTGGCGTGGCATGAATTGATCCATCAACGGTTTTTTCAAAAAAAATATTTTTTAAAATTTTATGAAATAAATTTTCCTAACGCACTATTATAATAACACAAAATACTATTTGATTACAAAATAGTTTCTAGTGCAGTGGATGAAAGATGGTGTCCTAAACTAATAGGTGCAGTGTTCACAGTCCTATATCTCACTTTTTTGCCTTTTTCCGGATAATGCACAGGACCATTAAAAGTTTCTTTTAATTTTTTGGAAAAAATAGAAAATGTTGAAAAATTGAAAATTTATTTCATAAAATTAAAAAGTAAAAATATTTTAAATTTTTATGTTTTTTCAGAAAAATTTAAAAAATAGAAAACTGTTTTGTAGAAAAAAATATTTATTAAATTGTCTTAAAAAATAGAAAATTTTGAAAAATAGAAAATTTATTTCATAAAATTTAAAAATATATATTAAACAGAAAATTTTAAAAAATAAAAACTGTTTTGTGAAAAAAATTATTTATTAAAAATTATAAAAAAATAGAATTTTTTGATTTTTTAAATTTTATGAAATAAAATTTCGATTTTCAAAATTTTCTGATTTTTTTCAGAAACCGGAAAAAGACATAAAAATGAGTCCTGTGCTAGTAGGTGAAGACACCATCTTTCATCCACTATGCTAGTAAATATTTTGTAATCAATTAGTATTTTGTATTGATATATATTATTTTTAAAAAAAAAATCGTTGATGGGCCGACTCATGCCACGCCAATATAGCCGACGTGGCTTGAATTGGCCGAAAGAGCCATTGTCGCGCCAACGTGGCGGTCAGTCGGCCTTTGGTCAGCCGACTGGTGCTGACGTGGCAGCAGTCGGTCGATCAAAGGTCGATTGGCCATCACGTTGTAGTAGTCGGCACTTGGTCGGCCGATCGCTATCTATTTTTGAAAATTTTTAAACGGCTATACAATTTTGAATTTTTTTCAAAACAAATATTATTTAAAAAATCCGGCATTCTCTGCCTTTTTAATTCACAAGCGCCCCTCATGATCGTCGAGTCAATGCGGACTGAAGGCCACAATCCCCGTGGTAATGCGGCGCCGTTCGGCAGATGCACCAACGGCGTAGGCTTCCCCCAAGAGAGAAACAGAGCCAATGTACAGCCCTATCATTCTGCTGGCAGCCGGCCGCTTCGCTGTGGAATGCTTGGTGTCTAGAGGTGACTTGCCCCCGCAGGTGCTGCAGAGCCGCTCCTTCGCTTCAACCAGCCGCCACCGCTATTACGCCCGTTCCACGAAGCCCCACTCGTGAACCAGCGGTTCCACCACCAGCAACAGCAACAGGATCCAGGCATCCAACAGCAGCACACGAGTAGCAGTCGGCATCCGTCGCCGCGGTCGGGTGACGCAGCTCAAGTTCTGCAGGAGACCGAGAGTCCGAGACGGACCCGTCAGGAGAGGATTCAACTCTGAAGCTGTGCAGGACTAAAGAATAAGAGAGATTTGAGGATTTTTCATTTAAAAATTAGGGCAGTCTGATTATTTGCTATTTATATAGATGATAAATAAAAATATCTAATTCTATGACAGTAGACTAAAATAACAAATAATTAAAGCCATAAAAAATGAGACCATCTGAGTTGATTTTATGGGCTAAAGGGGCTAAGAATAAAGATATTATTTATGTCACTCTAAATTCAGAAGAAATCTTTCTTCTAGAGGAGCCAAACCCAGAACGGGTGTACATTTTGTAATATATGACGGGTGGTGACCTAAAGGCTAAACACGACCTAATCTGACAAACAGCCGAATAACTGAAGTACATTTCAACAAAACATTCTATTAATAAATCTTCTACCGAGTGTTTCGCGATAAACAGTCACGTATAAAAATATTCTATTAGACGCACATACGCTCGCTCAATCTCAACGAACCAACCCGGCTGCCGCGTGCTTCTCAGGCTTCCCGGCCTAGGACGAGCCCGAGCAGGTTAAGCCGGACTCTATATAACGCCACCTGCTGTAGCGTATCAGTATTCGTTACGCAGAAGCATCTCGTGGGCTCGTGGCCACGTATAGCAAAGCACTTCTAGCTACGAAAAAAGCTGCTGCAGAGAGGTTTCAGCAACTAGCAGCGCCGCGAGTCACCTGCGTCGCGTGAGTCCGGTGAAGATGGGCGCGGAAGCCGCGGATGCATTGAAGGAGGCGGAGGTGCCGGCGGAAGAGGCGACGCCGACTGCACCGGAGGCGGCGAAGGACGACGTGGCGGAGGAGAAGGCCATCATCCCGGCGCCCGCGCCACCGCCGGCCTCCAAGTCTGAGGACACGGAGCCGCCGTCCGATGACTCCAAGGCTGTTGTTGTCTTCGTCGAGAGTGAGTAGTATTCTGCGGGCGCTTCTTGTTCCATCATACCATTGCAAATCTAGAGCTCAGCACCTCAGCTTACTGTTTGTTCAATTTGGCATGCAATATTTCTCCTCTGAAAACATCCATTTTCAGACCAAATGGAAAGTGTGCTATATCCGGGTTTTTTGTAGTAAATCTTGGCCCTACATAAACTACCGAAGTCTGAAATGTTAAGTTTTGACCTTCTACATTGCCTCGCGCTATGCAAATTCTTTCCTGCGCGAACTAACTAGTTTTCAAGAAGGAAAAGTCTGCTTCGACACCAAGTGAAAGCTTCTTGGATGCTATAGTTTATTTGCCATGCAAAGGTCCATCTAAAGTCATTATAGTGATGCCTACGATTCTGATCCTGATTTCACATAGCAGAGGTTTCTGATAAACCTCGTGCGGAGGAGGCTGCACCAAGGAGCTCAAATGACAGAGGTGATCAACTGATGCTCCGTCCAATTCCCTTTATATATTTTGGCTACCTATGTTGCAACTGAGTATTTCCAGTTAAATTAACACCTGATTATATACCTGAATGCATTTTAGACATTGCCCTTGAAAAGGTGGAAACAAACCATAGAAACTTGTTGATCAAAGCATGGTTGGACAACGAGAAGGCACAAGCTGAGAACAAGTATGTAATCACTATGTCTTAAACAAAATCAAACCATGTCTATATACGTACGGCTGCACCACAACATGTTATATATATTGAGGAAACATTGTACATAACATTCTGAGAAGACATGTTACATCTTTGTTGTAGGGCCTCTAAGAAGCTAAAGGCTATTCTTTCATGGGAGAACACAAAGAAGGCAGTTATAAAAACCCAACTGAAAAAGAAGGAAGTAAGTTCATTGGTTTCTTCTTGCTTGTTCAGTTTTGCTGTTGTAAGGATTTGAAAATGGTTTCCGATGATGTTCTAAGCCACTATTCTGAAAATAATCTGTCAATCCAGGAAGAGCTGGAAAGGAAGAAGGCGGAGTACGCTGAAGATACGAAAAACAAGGAAGCAATCATCCACAAGGAAGCTGAAGAGAAGAGGGCGACGGTGCTGGCCCGGCGCGGTGAAGACATGATCAAGGCCGAGGAGATGGCAGCTAAGTACCGTGCAACCGGAGTGGCACCGAAGAAACATCTATCGTGTTTTGGGGCATAACAAACATCCGAGTCGTGTTGTAAGCTAGTAATTGTGTCCAGCTCGATCTTACTGATCACTCGCGTACGTAGGTGGTGGTGGTGGATACACTTGTACTGGTAATGTGGTACATAGAAACTGTTTTTTTTTCTGCCCTTTACAAGTCTGAAACGCGCGCTTACACGCGGTTAAAAAATAACAGTCAAGATTGTAGCATCGACGTACGGCACTCCATTAGATATCCCTTTGATATTCCCTTGCGTTTGTTTCCGTCAGCTCTCCCCGTGAATCCGTGATCAACACTTTGCGCGAGGCGTGGGCAGACGCGCCCCATGTGCGGATGGAGCGGGAAGCATCAAGTCCACCGGCAGGCGCCGCGTGAACGCGTGATGAGCTCGCGCGCGCCGCCCTCCGGATGAGCCATGTGGGACGCACCGCGACGCACGGTGGTGCGCACGGGCCTCACGCGGTGAAGGACAGGGGCGCAGGGCGAGCCGTGCGCCGCGTGGGGGTCAAGTTTTTTTAGATTTGGGCCGTATTCTGGACTTGGGCCCTTGGGTCCAAACCTCTCGACGGTTCACAACTTCACGTTAGAGGCTCGACCAGAAGGGAAAAGCCACGGATTTTTTCAAATAATAATTTTTATTAAAAATTTCAAATTTGGTAGACAGATTTAAAAATTTGTAAAAATGGCCTTCTATCGGTACTTGGGGTACCGATCTAGAGCGATTAGCCTAGATCGAGCAGTAACAACCCCTCTATTGGTGCTCCAACCGCGGATCTGCGTGACCTAGGTTTGATCCCCTCGTGAGAGGCCATTTTTTAGCAAAATCTATGGCGAGGAATATAAACTCTTTGCAGAGATCGAACCCAGTTGTCGGGGTCTCAGGTGAATGTGTTCACCACTACTCTACTCTAACTATTAGATTAAAATAAATTGAGATAAATAATAAATCTAATCATCTGCCGATCTAGCGCTAACCGACCTATATTGGTGGATGGAGCACCGATAGAAGAGATTGTAGCCCATGAGCATCTGACAAAGGTGCATTGATGACGACCGACAACCGAACGATTGATGTATAGTAGTAGCGAAGCAACAACCACCAGTGACATGAATAGTGTCCCAAGAAGTTTAGGGACATCATTTCCGATCAACAATTATTTGTTTCGGGCACAAGAAGGTCTGGCCATCGGTGCCCGAGCTCTCATAGCGGTGGTGGATCCGGTTGGTGGAGAGGCTATAAATGGTTGTAGATCTAGCCAGCAATATGGCTATGCACGCATCACTCGGTTTCTCAGTTGTATGTGACACAATTTCTCAATATTGCAAACATGCTTTGATTTTTCCTCTTTGTGGCCGAAGGTATTATTACCGAGGCGGAAGCATAGGCCCTGCTATTTCGTGGCCGCTTTGGACTTTATTTTGGACACTTTGAGTTTGTGCTCAGAGTCCTATTTTTCACTGTTATGGGTACGATGGCACTGTCTAGCGATGATGGTGGAGTGTATCATAATAGATTTTTAAGGTCCTATAATGGAGCCAAAAGTTAATACCTTTAGCCATACTCGAGGAGCGACCTTCGAGCATTAGACTTCGGGCTTCATAGCAGAGTGGAATGCACTCATACGCATGTTATACTTAATTTGTTTCGCGACGAGCTGATGGCTCTAGGTAGCGGAAATTAGTAAGCATATTATTTGGCCATCGAATCTGTATGAATGTAACGATGCATCCAATGCTACATCAATATGTTCGAATGTTTATAGCATGCGAACCATATCCCTTTGGGGATTCATTGTACCATGAGGAAATCACCCATGGAGAGCTTTATTTGAAGGGAACTCCATAGTGTATTTGAATTACAGCTTGGGAAAAATATCATCAGCCAATGCTTTAAGCTTCTGATAATTTTTGCTTGACATATGCTTAGCTTGGTCAGTCAATATAAGGTTGACAAGCAAATAACCCCTGGCACTAAATCAAAATGAGAAATGAATCAAAAAGTTCAAAATTATTGGATAACAAGTTTGTTGAAGCTCCATGTTTTTGGATAAGCTTATCTGGGTAGATATTTGCTAGATTTTGCACTTCATGTCTTTTGATGCTTAGTCATTACCATGTTTATGGGTGAATGTGAGGCGGCAACCATTTTTCTAAGATGACATGGAGTACAAATCAGGTTCTTCTCAAATTTGAGCTTAGGCAATCCTCAGATGAGTCCTAGAGCACTCAATCTCGCAAGAAGATCAAAGCTCATGTGCCCTAGTCTCCGATGCCACATCCAAAGCTCAGATGAAGGTTCAGCTAAAAGGCAATAAGAAGATCCAAATGATTCAGAGAAGTCAGCTCCAAAAACTCTCCCTACTCTCAAGATTTTGCAAATGAAAGTACCAGAAGAAGTAAGCACATGAGAGTCATCACGACCAAAGTGAACCTCAAAACCCTCATCAAGCAATTGAGAAACAGAAAGTAAGTTATAGCCTAAGTCCTCAACCAAAGCAACATTAATGAGAGAAATTTTCATTGATTTTGATCATACCTTGGTCTTTCACTCTATTTTTGCGATTGTTTCCAAAAGTGATATTTTCTCGTTGCTTGGCTAAGGTGAAGCTGGAGAACCATGATGAATTTTCGGTCATGTGGCGCGAACAGCCGAAATCAATAATCCACTTGTCCTCCAGGCTTCCATGACTTCCCTAAGTAGAGACGGAAGACCTCGAGTACTCAGTGCTGGGTTTAGAAATAAAGTGCCTAGGTATCCAGGTATCCAGCACTGAACTAATCGAGAGTTAGGTAAGGCAAGAGACTGTGTAGGATGAGAATCATACTTAACATGAGGTCTTCTTGCAAAGTGTTGAAGTCTCCTAAAATGATTTGTACTAAAACCCCTACGTGGTCTAACATCATATGAAGCATAATGTAAACCACGATGGGCATAGTCACCCATATAACTATGTGGAGCCTCAAGATCAGAATAAGTATGATAACCATATTCATGCAAATTAAGTGAAGAGTAATCATAAAAGTTTAGAGCATGAGCATGACGTTCATCTTTCATACGACGATAGAAAAAACCAATCAAGTGACCTACACGATGACAATAAGAGCAATGAAAAACTTTCTTGTGTGTAGGTTTAAAGGTTTCTGGTGCAAACCTCACAGTTTTTCTTGGTTTTTGCTTGGAGTCTGTCTTGAGTGGTGAAATGATTATCCTTTTAGGTTGGGTAGGATTTTTGACTTTCTGAGGGGTGTCTAACTGGGCTCTCTCTTTCTCAAGGGTAGTAAGTAGAGTGAACACAGTTTTGCTTGGGGTATTTGGTGAAGTTATCTCATAACCCAACCCAATAGCTAACCCTGCCCTGTCAGCACACTTAAGTTTTTCGACTTGCTCTCTAGCGAAGTTGAGTTGGTCCTTCAGGATGATGTAGGTGGAACATGACGGCTGCACATCCTTAGAACACTCAGCACTCTCCAACCTAGCCTTAAGTTCATCAACATGCTTATCTCTCAAATTAATTCTTTCAACAAGTAAAGAACAATTCAAGCATTCATTGATGACAGAGGGACTAGAATCCACCTCCAAAAGTCACTTCTGAACATTTTTAAGTTTTTCAAGATTTTGAGCATGAATCAGACGCAACTGAGCAAGTTCATTCATTACAACAAGACATGACTCACATTCAACATTTTCAGATTTAGACTTCAACAAAGAAAGTTTAGTAGAAAGAGATTCAATTTTGAGTTTTAGTTCCTTTTGTTCTTTAGCAGCAAGTGTTGGCGTAAAAGTTTACACCAACAGGTTCTCTGAGATCAAGAACGAACAAACAGAGAGTTTGTGTTTTAGGACTGTCTCAAGCCTCCGAGGTGGATAATAGCTTGAGCAGTTCGAATATTGTGTGTCGAACAGCTTGTTCCTGCCCCCTTTACAGGGTG
The DNA here is from genome assembly GCA_019279435.1 of Zizania palustris. Taxonomy (NCBI): domain Eukaryota; kingdom Viridiplantae; phylum Streptophyta; class Magnoliopsida; order Poales; family Poaceae; genus Zizania; species Zizania palustris. The sequence continues at coordinate 47,894,580 of JAAALK010000287.1, forward strand.
TAGAGGGGGGTATTTATAGGTAAAAATGTATAGGGAAAAGACCTAACTACCCTCATATTACAACCGACATAGTGGAAACTATTCGGCACCGGGAGCAAGGTTATAAAAGATAAAGAATTACAAGGTAGATGGATAAGCCAAACATCTTATCAATCTTGTCGCTCAGCTTCGGAGCCTTTAACCGTCGTTCGGAGGGTTCATCAGGGCTTCGCATAGGTGCACCCTTCGGCCTGACGCTTCTGCCTCCGAACAAACGCCCACCAGCTTCGGAGCTCTTTGGAGCCTTCAAATCATTAATCTCTAAGTCCTGAAAATGAAGTAATTTCCCCCAACAGTAGCCCCTCGAATATGCCTCTCTGTAGTTAACCTGTTTAGAAAGAAGGCAGTATACGGAAGGAATATTTCACATTCTGAGTGTTGGACCGGAAACGGCGACCAGAGGGGGGGTGAATGGGAGCTTTTAAAATTTCGGGCTAAAAATTTAGCCTTCGGTTCAGTTCTGTCTTCTGCGGAACAGGCTTCGAACACTACCTTTGAAGGTCTGGTTCGGAGGTACTTCAACAGCTCCGAACACAGGCTTCGCAGGGGCAAAAGTTCGAAGCCAAGAAAACTTCGCTCCACTTACAACCCTCGGAAATCTACTCTGCTAAGTCAGTGCAGGCTCCGCACACAGGGTGCTTCGAGCAGGCTTCGCACTTCACCCTTCGCAAGAGTAGACAGCCCTCTGAGAACTTCGACCAAGTACTTGGCAGCAGCAACTGGTGCTGGGCTTCGTACATGAAGGTCTACACGCACACTAACAGACTACGCTAAGGGCTTCGACACAAGAAGCAAAACGGGCCTCGATCAGGGCTTCGCTAGTAAGCTGTGAGGACTGGCCTCAAGTTACACAGAGCGACAACACACTGAAAAACACACTTCGCACAAAACACCCTTCGCCTAAACAGGCTTCGGTGCACTATACTAGCGAGGTATGTAACGCGAGCTCAAGCAAAAAGCACAGGAAGCAGGGCTTCGCCGCTTGAACAAGGAACACAAAATAGATTGAACTCTGGATGAAATACAACGAAGTGTGTGGCTACAGGAGCTCAACAGTAAATGCTCAAAGTGTTAAATGTTACCTACCGAGCCCCCATATTTATAGCCCACAGTTCACCCAAAGGAAATGACTACACTACCCCTAGGGTTTACATTAATTTTGTCTCTACAGAACTAAGGGGTACAACAGGTAGTCCACCTTTATTTTGGAGGCTTCTCTGTCAGCTTTGCAGAGGGGACAGTGTCAGCCTTTTTCAGAACAGACAGTGTCAGCCTTTGCAGTCTTTGACTTTCTGGAATCCTCCCTTCGCACGCGAGGGTGCGGTAGCTTCGGTGAGAAGCCTGAAGCCAGATGGCCTTCGCTCCACCGAAGTCAGTCTCCGATACACTGACGGTTTTGAGCCGAAGCCGTCAAAGCCCTTGGGCCTTCGTACCAACACCTCCGGAGTGGATCACCACGGCTTCGCAGCTTCACCCAGCTCGACCTCAGTCAGTCCGTGTACCGAAGCCATGCAGGCCGAAGCACCTCAAGTCAATCTTGCTCCGGAGCAAGCCTCGCTCCGAAGCCTTCCTCCCTCCGAAGCCCCACCTTCGGAGTACCACCCTTCGAAGTCCCTCCTTCGTCCAAGGCCTCCGCATGAAGCATTCCATGAGCCCTTCGTCGCAGTGCCTCTCCCCGAGCACACTCCTCGACGAGCCTCACCCGGACCATGCCTTCGATGCGCCTTGACTTCTGAGACCTTCGTCGGGCAACCTTCGAATGTCTCCCTCCGGAGCACACTTCGAACTCCTTGCCTCCGCAGAGGACTTGTTCCAACCAACTCCGAAGTCACTCCATCCGGAGTACCTTCGAAGTGCCTCACCTCCGAGGACTTTGTCTCGGAGTACCTTCAGCCGGAGCCCCGCTCCGCACTCTCTGCCTTCACCTGGCACGTCTCGACCCGAGGACCGACCCGGACCACCTTCGCAGCCACCGTGACGGAGCTCCCCGCTCCCCTGGCATCAAGCCTCCCGCTTGACCCAAGTTCACCTGCTGCGGACCTTGTCCGTCGCCTCCGAAGTCCCTGCGCACCACAGACAAGCAGACAAGTGTATCCTAGTACTCCGGAGACCTCTCCGGGTTAGCAACCTCCGGTACACACTCCGGTGTACCGCCCAAAGTACCGAACCCTTCGGTACACACCCAGGCACCGTGTACTGTCGGACCCCTCCGACGAGCACACACCGCTGCACAGCTGCAGCCACTAACCACCGAACACCCTTCGGTGAAACCTCCTCCGAACACCCTTCGGAGGTACCACCTCCGAAGCCCCTTCGGAGGTACCCTTCGAACAGAGGGTAAAAAGCCTGTCAATCACTCATCACAAAACACCGAAACCAACCCTTGGTTTCTCAATCTCCCCCTTGATGAGTGCATTGACAACCAAATCGAAGTTCAAGAAAATTAAAAAATTTTCAGCACACAAGTGACCATAAAAACTCAGAAAAGAGCCAAATCATGTCACTTGATAAAAGAATTTTCTCCCCCTTTCTCACAAGATTGAAAAGCCCCCTTCGGCAATAAAAACTCCCCCTGAGTTAAATTTTTCCCTTTGGCAACAAGGAATTTTCTCCCCCTTTATGTCAAATGTTCTCCCCCTTTGAAAATTATACCCCTTGCGACGGAGAACAAAGCAAGTAAATTTCTCCCCCTTTGGCAATGCAAGCATCAAGGAGCATGTAAAAGATGCAAGACTTTGAATTGAGCAAAATAGCAAAGACATATGAAGCAAAAATATGCCAACAGTAACACCAATGATCATGGGCTCAGCTCAAATTAATATTCTCTAAAAGCATGATGAAGCATGTGATTTGATCATTTTTGAAATAAAAGCATCACCACTTTCTCAAGGAAACTAGACAAGTAAGAGCAAGGACTGCGCAAAGCTAGTCAATTTCTACTCTAGACAGACAAGTCCAGTTCAAAATGGAGCTTGAAAAGCAAACTTGATAAACAATGAATTTTGTTGTTCTTTTCTTAGTGCCAGGGGTTATTTGTTTGTCCACCTTATACTTTCCAATCCGGCCAAGCCTAGGCATGAAAGCCATAAGAAGCTTAAGGCATAGATTTTGGCATACACTACTCTATTCTAGTTCAGACCAATGTGCAATGGTAAGCAGTCTAGAATAGGGTAGTGCGACAAACAAACCCACCTGGATCTTTTAACTTAAAGCATGCAAATCATGGAATTTTTGATTTTAACCAAGTGAACCAATTGTTTGGTACTTTATGAAAATCCATGAAAATTGAGAACAATTTTTCAAGTTGCAATTTTTAGCATCCAAGGAAATGTGTCTTGCTATCAAGCAGATAAAAGATAGCTAAAGCAGTCCTGCCTAAACATGCTAGATTCAAGACTAAGCAGTGAGCATGTGTTGATTTTGAAAATAAAACACCATGCACATAAATGTTTCAGATGAATTAAAAAGAGCTGAGCAGACATGATTTCATGAATTATAAGCAGGCATATAAGTGCAAAATATGTAAATGCAATTTCAACACAATTAGACAAAGGCACATCCATCTAAAACAGCTCCCCCTCACAAAATGCCGTAAGGGTGACAAATGCCAAGTTCCCCACGCAAGTAAGCAAATCGAGAAGCATCAAGGGGTTTTATAAAAATATTGGCAAGCTGGTGTTGGGTATCAACATATTGAAGTTCAATATCACCCTTCTCATTGTGATCTCTGAGAAAGTGATACCGTACATCAATGTGTTTGGTTCTGGAGTGCTGAACCGGGTTGTTTGCAATACAAATAGCACTAGTGTTATCACAGAAAAGTGGAACACTCTTATAATCTAACCCAAAATCCCGCAAAGTGGAAACCATCCACAAAATCTGAGAGCAACAGCTAGCTGCAGCAACATATTCGGCCTCAGCCGTTGATTGTGCAACACTAGACTGTTTGCGGGAAGACCAGCAAACCAGTGAAGTACCCAGAAAATGACAAGTACCAGAGGTACTCTTCCTATCAATTCTACACCCAGCAAAATCCGCATCGGAATAACCTCGAAGACATAAAGATGAAGACGCTGAATACCATATGCCAAATTCAAGGGTGTGTTTGAGATACCTTAGGATGCGCTTAACCGCTTGGCGGTGCGAAGCTCGTGGTGAAGCCTGAAAACGAGCGCACAGACACACAACGAAGTGTATGTCCGGACTCGTGGCAGTCAAGTAAAGGAGGGAGCCGATCATGCTCCGGAAATCCTTCTGATCTACGGCTTCTCCATCTTCGTCAGGGTCCAATGCTACAGTTGTAGCCATTGGAGTGGCGAGGGGCTTCGCATCGGACATGTCGAACTTCTTGAGCAGGTCCTTGGTGTACTTTGTCTGGTGGACAAAAGTACCTTGTTTGCTTTGCTTGATTTGCAAACCAAGGAAGAAGGTGAGTTCACCCATCATCGACATTTCAAACTCCCTGCTCATGGTATCTGCAAACTCGGCAACCAAAGCATGAGAAGAGCCACCAAAGATGATATCATCCACATAAATCTGTACTAGGAGGAAATCTTTGCCATGCTTGAGAGTAAACAAAGTTTTATCAACAGAGCCCATCAAATACCCTCGCTCAAGCAGAAAAGACTTAAGTCTATCATACCAAGCCCGAGGGGCCTGCTTGAGTCCATAAAGAGCCTTATGAAGTTTAAGGACTTTATGTGGGTACTTGGGATTTTCAAAACCAGGGGGTTGTTTTACATAAACATCTTCGCCTATGAAGCCATTAAGAAAAGCACTTTTGACATCCATTTGATAGAGTTTGAATCCCCGGGATGTCGCAAAGGCAAGCAAAATCCTAATGGCCTCAAGGCGAGCAACAGGTGCAAAAGTTTCAGTAAAATCAATCCCTTCTAGTTGAGAAAAGCCCTGAGCTACAAGTCTAGCCTTGTTTCTAACAATTGTCCCATCCTCCCCTTGTTTATTTTTGAAAATCCATTTTGTACCAATGAAATGAACATTTGGTGGAGGATCAACTAAAGTCCAGACTTGGTTTCTCTCAAAATTTTCAAGTTCCTCATGCATGGCATTGATCCAACTAGAATCAGAAAGTGCATGACTAACATCTAAGGGCTCGAAAGAAGCAACAAAAGCAGCATTAGTGAAATGGGCATGTGAACGAGTTACCCTTTGATCAAGCTCACCAATGATCTGCTCGGGAGGGTGCATCCTTTGAACATGATGTGGAGCCTCGCGGCGGGATGCAGTCTCCCCCTCAACTTGTGCGTTGGAATGATCCAAGATGACCGATGTTGAGGTAGTCGCTTCGGGACCTCGTGCCGAAGTAGTTGAAGCGGGGTCAGCTTCGGGGGTCGATGTCGAGGGTAGTAGAGGTTCATCCTCGAATTCTCCGGGATCTTCTTCTTCAAATAAGGTCTGCTCCATGTCGTGTTCATTTGCCTGTTCAAAAGCAGAGCTAACAGAGGGGGTTGATTCATCAAAAGTCACATCACATGACTCGATGACTGTGTTAGTCTCTAAATTATAAACACGATAAGAATGACCATGTGTTGTGTAGCCCAAAAAGATCCCGTCAGAAGATCGCGACTCAAATTTATCCAAGTTACCACGTTTTAGGATAAAGCAGCGACAGCCAAAAACTCGAAGATGAGTAACCTTGGGCTGTCTCCCAAAACGCAGCTCATAAGATGTCAAATTTAAAATTGAGCGCAAGAAGATTCGGTTTGAGATGTAACAAGCAGTGTTCATGGCCTCATCCCAGAATTTTCTAGGAGTCCTATGCTCATCAAGCATCGTCCTAGCCATCTCAACCAAAGTGCGGTTTTTCCTCTCAACAACACCGTTCTGTTGAGGAACCCGTGGAGCAGAGAATTGATGTTATATGCCATGCTCCATGCAAAAGTCAACAATGAGACTGTTTTTGAACTCAGTGCCATTATCGCTTCGAATGAATTTTAATGCACCAGGGAGTTCAGTGAAAAGTCTCAAAGCCAAGCTCCGAAAGTGTGAAAACACTTCATCCTTGCTGGCAAGAAAGAAGACCCAAGAGTAGCGAGAGAAATCGTCGACAATTACTAGAACATACCACTTCCCGCCTAAAGAACTAACCCGAGAAGGACCTACAATGTCCATATGGAGAAGTTCTCCGGGTTATTTAGTCATCACTGTGGTGACTGGCGAATGCGAAGCGGCAATCATTTTTCCATGTCGACAAGGAGCGCAAACTAAATTCTTCTCAAACTTGAGCTTGGGCAATCCTCGGATCAGACCTAGGGCGCTCAAACGAGCGAGCAACTCAAAGCTCATATGCCCTAGTCTCCTATGCCACTTCCAAAGCTCAGAAGTCGAATGTGCAACAAGACAATGAGAAGAACCAGACGACTCTGAAAAATCAGCTCCAAAAACTCTCCCAACTCTAAAGATCTTACACACCACAACGCCATCAGAATTGAGCACTTGCGAAGTATCGCGATGAAATCGCACTTCGAAGCCCTCATCAAGCAACTGAGATATAGACAACAAATTGTATCCCAGGTTTTCAACCAAAGCAACATCTTTGAGAGTGAAATTCGAGTTGATTCTTACCACACCTTTACCTTTCACTCTACTCCTTCGATTGTTTCCGAAGGTGATATGTTCCTTTTGCTTGGTTGTGGTGAGGCTGGAGAACCATGCTGCATCTCCGGTCATGTGGCGCGAACAACCGGAGTCCATGATCCACGTGCCCTCCAGGCCTCGATCTGTCGCCTACACACGATAAGAATGTCTCGATCGCGCAGTGCTGGGGTGAGTGAAATAATGACGAGGCATCCAGCACTGAGTGACACGAGTAGTAGGCACAGTAAAAGTAGACGGTCTACGCACATAATAATCAGAATGATGCAAAGTGCGAGGTCTACCTACATGCTGTGAATGAACAACATGTTGAGGTCTCCTACTCTGACGAGGTACAAATCTGCTAGCCTGAGGTCTACCACCATATGGAACATGGTGAAGACCTCGAGGAGCAAAACCTCTCCGAGAAGCACGAGGAGCCTCAAAGGCAGGACGATAGTACATCTCAGACTCATGCATACCTAAAGATGGGTAATGCATGTCCTGATAACTCATCGCTTGAGCGCGTCGCTCATCCTTGATGCGACGAAAGCAGAACCCAACCAAATGACCCGCTCGCTGACAATAGGAACAATGAAACACTCTCCTGGGGGCACTCTCATGGGTCACAGGAGCAACTCTCACAGCCTCCTTGGGTTTCTTCTGTGTGGTTTTCTTGGGAGGATTTTTCTTGGCAGGAGGAGTGGTTTTCTTTGGAGGATGGGTAGGCTTTTTGGCTGAAGGGGTGTCCAACAGAGCTCTCTCTTTCTCTAGGGTGGTGGGAGAGGTAAAAACAGTTTTGGTCTTACTGTCTGAAGGTATCCTCTCAAAACCCAAACCTAGAGCTACCCCGGCTCTGTCAGCACACAACTTGGTCTTGGCCAAGAGCAAATCCATCCTACCCTTTCCCTCAGTGCATTTGTTTACCACGGAAAGAAGGTATTCATTTTCTGACATGAGGTTCTCAGCTCGCTCTCTAGCAGTGCCTAGCTGGTCCTTAAGGGTAATGCATGTGTCACACACAGGCTGCACATCCTTAGAACTACCGGCCCTCTCCAATCTAGCCTCTAAATCATGAACATGCTTATCACGTAAATTAATGCTATCGCGTAATAAAGAGCAGTTCGTGCAATCAATAACATCACGAGGTCTAGAATCCACCTCCAAAAGCTGCTTCTGTGCAGTCTCAAGCTCAGAACGAGTTTGAGCATGAACAGAACGCAACTGAGCAAGCTCACTCATGACAACAGAACATGAATCACATTCAGCATCATTAAACTTAGACTTAAGCATGGCATATTCAGTAGAAACAGATTCTAGCCTAAGTCTAAGGTCTTTTCTTTCTCTAGCAGCTTGCACAAGTAATCTATCCTGACCTAGCACTACTTCATTCAGCTCATCTAATTTAATTAGTAGCTGGTCAGATGATAGGTTTACCTCAGATGAGTCAAGCTCATCGCCGCTGTGATCGCTGTCGGCCATGAAGCAAAGGCCGGTGAAGTCACGTCCCTTCTTGTCCTTCTTGTCCTCCTTCCTTGGGGACTCCTCCTCAGAGCTCGACTCCTCAGTTGAGGAAGTGTCGATGTCACTGAGAGCAGCAACAAAAGCTCTGGAAGCGGCCTTGGCTACTTTCTTAGCCATCTTGCCGCGCTTGCCCTTCACAAAGGGTTTCCTCTCCTTCTTGTGGTATTTGGGGCGCTCACTCTCATCTCTCTTTTTGAGCTTAGGGCAATTAGCCTTGATGTGAGAAGTGTCACCACATTCAAAACAACCACCAAAACCACTTCTCCTCTGATCCCGTCTCTCATGATGAAAGCGGGTGAACCTCCGGGCAATGAGAGCAAGCTCATCATCAGCTAGAGTGTCCACCTGCTCCTTTGTAACGGAGACCAGGGAGGACAAAGCAAAACCATCTGCAAAAACACAAGTACCAGATGTGCTTGGTTCTGCAGTGGTGCCACGGCTAGTGCTAGAAACTAATGCCAATGGCTGTGGCAAAGAGCTTCTGTGCACAACAAGAGATGCCTTGGCAATCTCTGTGGACTTCAGCTTGCTAAAGAGTTCGTCACAGGTCAATGTGTCATAGCCTGCAGACTCCTCAATGCTGGATATCTTCACTTCCCATATGCTACGGTCAAGAGCATAGAGAAGCTTGATAGCCCTATCGTGATCACTGTAAGCAAGCGTCCCGTTGGATCGCAAGTTACTCACTATCGCGTCAAAGCGAGAAAACATGGCATCTATAGATTCACCAGGTGCCTGCACAAACAGCTGATACTGTTGGTTGTAGGTGCTTTGGCGCCTGGCCTTAATCTGAGTAGAGCCCTCATGAAAGACAGTGAGCGTTGTCCAAATCTCCCTAGCAGTCCTAAGGTGCTGTACCCTATCGAACTCACTTCTACTCAAACCGATGAACAGTATATTTCTTGCCTTGGAATTGGCATTATACTGATCCTTCTTAGTCTGAGAGGTGCGAGTCTCAGGGATGGAGTATTGTGAGTCCACAATCTCCCAAATTGCATTTCCTTGGCTTAACAAGTAAGCCTCCATGCGCACCTTCCAGTATGCGAAATCTGTCCCATCGAACAGAGGAATTTTACTGCCTCTATCCATGTCGCCAAAAGATCACAAAACCGGTTAAGGTCAACTGGTGATCTTAACCTGCTCTGATACCAATTGTTGGACCGGAAACGGCGACCAGAGGGGGGTGAATGGGAGCTTTTAAAATTTCGGGCTAAAAATTTAGCCTTCGGTTCAGTTCTGTCTTCTGCGGAACAGGCTTCGAACACTACCTTTTAAGGTCTGGTTCGGAGGTACTTCGACAGCTCCGAACACAGGCTTCGCAGGGGCAAAAGTTCGAAGCCAAGAAAACTTCGCTCCACTTACAACCCTCGAAAATCTACTCTGCTAAGTCAGTGCAGGCTCCGCACACGGGGTGCTTCGAGCAGGCTTCGCACTTCACCCTTCGCAAGAGTGGACAGCCCTCTAAGGACTTCGACCAAGTACTTGGCAGCAGCAACTGGTGCTGGGCTTCGTACACGAAGGTCTACACGCACACTAACAGACTACGCTAAGGGCTTCGACACAAGAAGCAAAACGGGCCTCGATCAGGGCTTCGCTAGTAAGCTGTGAGGACTGGCCTCAAGTTACACAGAGTGACAGCACACTGAAAAACACACTTCGCACAAAACACCCTTCGCCTAAATAGGCTTCGGTGCACTATACTAGCGAGGTATGTAACGCGAGCTCAAGCAAAAAGCACAGGAAGCAGGGCTTCGCCGCTTGAACAAGGAACACAAAATAGATTGAACTCTGGATGAAATACAACGAAGTGTGTGGCTACAGGAGCTCAACAGTAAATGCTCAAAGTGTTAAATGTTACCTACCGAGCCCCCATATTTATAGCCCACAGTTCACCCAAAGGAAATGACTACACTACCCCTAGGGTTTACATTGATTTTGTCTCTACAGAACTAAGGGGTACAACAGGTAGTCCACCTTTATTTTGGAGGCTTCTCTGTCAGCTTTGCAGAGGGGACAGTGTCAGCCTTTTTCAGAACAGACAGTGTCAGCCTTTGCAGTCTTTGACCTTCTGGAATCCTCCCTTCGCACGCGAGGGTGTGGTAGCTTCGGTGAGAAGCCTGAAGCCAGATGGCCTTCGCTCCACCGAAGCCGTCAAAGCCCTTGGGCCTTCGTACCAACACCTCCGGAGTGGATCACCACGGCTTCGCAGCTTCACCCAGCTCGACCTCCGTCAGTCCGTGTACCGAAGCCATGCAGGCCGAAGCACCTCAAGTCAATCTTGCTCCGGAGCAAGCCTCGCTCCGAAGCCTTCCTCCCTCCGAAGCCCCACCTTCGGAGTACCACCCTTCGAAGTCCCTCCTTCGTCCAAGGCCTCCGCATGAAGCATTCCATGAGCCCTTCGTCGCAGTGCCTCTCCCCGAGCACACTCCTCGACGAGCCTCACTCGGACCATGCCTTCGATGCGCCTTGACTTCTGAGACCTTCGTCGGGCAACCTTCGAATGTCTCCCTCCGGAGCACACTTCGAACTCCTTGCCTCCGTAGAGGACTTGTTCCAACCAACTCCGAAGTCACTCCATCCGGAGTACCTTCGAAGTGCCTCACCTCCGAGGATTTTGTCTCGGAGTACCTTCAGCCGGAGCCACGCTCCGCACTCTCTGCCTTCACCTGGCACGTCTCGACCCGAGGACCGACCCGGACCACCTTCGCAGCCACCGTGACGGAGCTCCCCGCTCCCCTTACATCAAGCCTCCCGCTTGACCCAAGTTCACCTGCTGCGGACCTTGTCCGTCGCCTCCGAAGTCCCTGCGCACCACAGACAAGCAGACAAGTGTATCCTAGTACTCCGGAGACCTCTCCGGGTTAGCAACCTCCGGTACACACTCCGGTGTACCGCCCAAAGTACCGAACCCTTCGGTACACACCCAGGCATCGTGTACTGTCGGACCCCTCCGACGAGCACACTCCGCTGCACAGCTGCAGCCACTAACCACCGAACACCCTTCGGTGAAACCTCCTCCGAACACCCTTCGGAGGTACCACCTCTGAAGCCCCTTCGGAGGTACCACCTCCGAAGCCCCTTCGGAGGTACCCTTCGAACAGAGGGTAAAAAGCCTGTCAATTACTCATCACAAAACACCGAAACCAACCCTTGGTTTCTCACGGAGACTTAGAGGGAATTCGGATGTATTACGGTTTTGCAGAGGACTTTTAGATCTACATCGTTTGGACCCCTCCTCCGAGCTCTTTACGCGATGGGAACGCGTTGTAGGAAGGAGAACCGCTTCAGAGAGCAAACGTCGTGAAGAACCGTCTGATTATAGCCGTTACGGCGTAAGTAACCGTTACACTGTAAAAGGTAACGGTTGGTTTTTACAGCGGTTGCTCGTCGTTCCAAGTACTGGACCCACTAGTCAGTGACAGAAGCCGAACCTGCAGAGTGAACGCAATCGAAGAGTAGTGATCGACGAATGATTATAAAAGGAAGGACAGGGATTACCCAAGATTTTTTACCGCTTCCAGCACTCACGACTCACTTTCCCCAATCTTTCAATCTCTTGAGCATCTGTGCGGATGGCGAGAACTAGCCACACCACTCCAGCAGCAGCAAGCACTCTTGCGCAGAGGCAGGCGTGGGCCGCTTCGGCAGCAACGACAATGGCAGGGGCTTCGGGTAGCGCCTAGCCCAAAAATCCTCGGGGGCTCCGTCCGCCTTCCAAGAAGAAGATCCCCCAAAGCTTCCTTATTGGCCAATCTGTGAGTACTGTAGAATCCATTGAAGAAGCTGTGGAGGGGAAGTTGGGCGCCGGATTGAGGACTCGGGTCCCTGGATCGGAATCAACTCCAAGGCCACGAAGCGGAGAGGTGGTAGTCTTCGAAGCATTCTTCGAAGCAGGCTTGGGGCTTCTGGCCATAGACTTCTTGACAGAGGTACTGGACTTGTTCCACATTACCCTGCCTCAACTGTCTCCCAACGCCGTAGCCCGCCTGGCTGTCTTTGAATGGGCACTCCGAGCTGAAGGGTGCGAAGGGCGCTCCGAGGTCTTCGCCGCGACCCACGAAGCCATCTGCCAGCCGAAGCCGCAAGACGGCCCAGGGGACTCTAAGGTGACAATAGCCTTCGGCAGCGTCAACTTCCAGCTGTGAAGGGAGCATGCTCTTCACTTCCATGCGAAGGCCATCAACGACAGATGGTACACCAATCGGATTCTTCGGTGGTTTTACGCTGAAGTCGGAGAGGACTCCCCCCTCGCAGGTCCTCTCCAGGAGATTTGGTTTCGGAAGGAGGCGGAGATCTCCCCGAACCCTAGCCCGCTCTCCACGAGGCTAGGGTTGTTGACTTCGGTGGCTCGCCGCATGAGCATGCTCGACCTGGCCGAAGAGTTTATCGCCCTTCGGATCCCTCCTCTCGGAGCTAACTGGCCGATCGTGTTCCAAGAGGCCTCAAAGGGAGATCTTCGAACCCTGGGTAAGGCTTCGTTTCCTGCAACATTGTATTAGATGAAGGAAATAATTATACTTATGATACCATACTCTTTTCTTTCAGCGGATCCTTTGGCGCTGGCTCCGGAGGACATAGCTCGAGCCACCGAACGAGTGCTCGGAGCCCCTTCGGTGGCTGAAAAACAAAAAAGGCTGGAGCTAGTAGGAAGCTGGGAACGCTCCAATAGAGTGTGGGGAGCTCTTGGGATGGAGCCCCCTCCTCTTCCTGACTTCACCTCGGTGGGAGCAGCCGCTCGAAAATGGAAGGTCGTTGCTGAGCCGCCCAAGAAAGCCAGCAAGCAGCCGTCCAAGAAGAAGAAAACAGTGAAGCCCCCTCAGCAGCTGGCTCCGACCTCGTCGGCTTCGTCACTGGATGCCCGGAGCTCAGCCTCCGAAGAGCTGGAGGACTCCGACGCTCAGACTGCGGCGGCCTTCGAGAGCTATGTCCTGGCCGATGATGAAGACCTAGGGGATGTCCCCCCTAGAACTTTTGCTAGGGAGGAAATAGAAGTCCCGCCGGTTCCTCCTGCGCTCGTCCTTGTACACGTGGAGTCGGGCTCCGAGACTCCCAACTCACCCGCACCCGGGGTGGTTATGGCGGAAGTCATGATTTCGACAGGAAATGTGGAGGAGAGTGCTTCGGGAGATGACTTCGCTGACATCCTCCAGGGGTACGAGGTCCTGGAGGATCCGACGATCCTGCCCCACGAGGCCCCCGAAGGTACTCCTCAAAGCTCCTGCCTTGGCTAACCTGCACTTTTCCTTGTAATATGCTTATTAATTTTGTTGATAAAATAGGTACCTCTACGGGTGTCGATGCCCCGGCGGTTCCCAAAGCTCCTTCACCTTCGGAGGTCGTGGCCCGGGTGGACCCCCCTGCTCCTTCGGATGCTCCATGCTTGGCAGTGGAGAATGTGCCCGTCGGAGCGGATCTGGCGATGGAGGTTGTTCCTGCGGTGTCGGCTTTGATAGTGGAGGTTGCCTCTGTTGCCGCGCCTCTGGTCGAAGGGGTAGCTGCCGGCGACCGGGGTACTCCTGCTTCGTCCGCTGCACCTGTCTTCGTGCCGGGGAGAGGCAAGAGCCTATCTAGCCTCGGAGGATGAGGCCACGACAGACGACCGCCAAGCCTTATCTTGGCTTCCTCTGCTGGCTCCATTCTTGGAGCAGCGGGAAGGCCTCCGAAGGCTCATGGAGCCCCTAGTAGAGAAGAGCCAGGATATCGCCAACTCGGACTTGGTCTCCGTTTTGAGCGAAGTTGTGGCTCCGACTCTCAACACAGCCATCGAAAGGGCTGCCCTTCAGGTATGAAAAAACACCATAGCCACTTTGAATTAGTGATCATAAATACTTCGGTACTTACTTGCTCTTTTTGCAGCAATTTGTCCTTGCTAGAGCGGCAGCGACTTCCAATGAGGTCGAGATTAACCGACTCAAAAGGAAGGTTACTACCCTCCAGACCATTCTTAGCAACTCCAATGAGAGATCCATCAAGTTGGAGGAGGAAACCCTGGTGGAACGGAGGGCTAGGGCAGCGGCTGACGAAGCTCTTCGGACGGCGAGACAAGACAACGACGCGCTCCGCTCCTCAGCCCAAGAGGTCGAAGCTGAGCGCGTTGTCCTTCGGGCGGAGGTCGAAAGGCTCCGTCAAGAAGCGGCTGCTTCGAGTTCTCAGTTGGTGGAGCTCCAAGGAGCTCTTAACCAGGCCATGGCCCAAAAAATCTCTTTAATACTCCAGGTGGCCGAGGTATCTGCAACCGTTGCAAAGGGCTGGAGGCAGCGGAGAAGAGGAACGCTAGTATGGCGGACCATACCTTGGAAGCCCTTTAGGGTACCTTGGAGTACTTCGGTACTATGTGCCCCTCGTCTTCTGCTGCGATCCACGAACCCCTCGATCGGAAGCTGAGAAGGATCCAGGTGGCTTCGTCGTTGATGATGAACTCCGGTGTCCGGTACGGAGAAATCTCCGGGCAGTGCGCTGGCATCGGGGTTCTTAGCCACCTTGAGTCTCTTCAGATCCCCTTCGGCTCAGTCGGGGGTTCGAGCCTTGGAAGCTTCGCCTCCGACGACTTGCTGCACCCATCTTCGGATGTGGCCTTGGCCTGGGAAGCCTTCCGACCAACTTGGAAGACTGACCACAAGGTTGCGGCCAAGGCTTTGATTGACGAGGCCCACCGGCAGAAGCAGGCGCAGACAAGGCCATCACTTCCTGCCTCGCCAGCTCCGATCATTCCTGCTCCACCCTCCGACCCACAGGTCTAGCTTTGTAGGGTTATTATGTACACGAAGTCCTGTAAAGCCTTCTTTATTAATGGAAAAGCTATAAACAAGAAGCCTGTTTTGGGTGTTCTGCTCTTTTTAGGTTTTGTCGTGCCCTTCGAGTCCTGGCCTCGAAACACTGGAAATTACCGACGAGCTTCGAAAAGAGTGGGCAAGCCTCGAGAGCTTAAGGCCCTACCGCCGCTCTCGCTTCTCTGTTCCTCGCGGAGACAGAGGGGAGATAACCCTTGAAATTTCTCAAGAGGTCTTAGCTTATATTAAAGAAGAAGAGAAGGAAAAGGCATCTTCGTCTTCTGAACATATGAACTGGTCCGACTCGAAGTACCAGGCTGAAGACCCTGCGAGGATAGTTCCGAAAGGCTCCTGACGTGGGCCAAGCTTCAAGAAGAGCGAAAGAAACTACGAGCCTCTAAGAAGAAGAGAAGCGTTCGAACGAAGAGGACCAAGGTGGCGACTTCGAGCTCCGAAGGATCGAGTAGCCGAAGGGGTCTTCGATTTTTCCTAGGCTTAGACCAAAACTTTTCTTAATGTAAAAGTATGATGACTTAATGTAAAATGCTTCGAAAGTATCTTGCGTGGTTCCTATCGTCCTACCCCTCCTTGTGGGTGGTGGATCCTTTATTTGTGAAAAAGGGTTCGCCAGGCATAATGATATGCCGAACAACCAGATGCTTTGTATTATTTTTATTTTTTATTATTACTATTATTTTTGAAGTGCTTAGACTCTTGTATGGATCTTACGAAGCCGAAGCCTGAAATCCGTAGGATGGCCACCTTCGGCTCTTTTACAGATACTTCGTACCCGGAGGCCGGAAATCTTTTTCTTTTTGTAGTCCTTGGACTCTTCTACGAATCCTAACAAGCCGGAGCCTGGAATCCGTAGGGTGGCCACCTTCGGCTCTTTTACAGATACTTCGTACCCGGAGGCCGGAAATCTGTTTCTTTTTATAGTCCTTAGACTCTTCTACGGATCCTAACAAGCCGGAGCCTGGAATCTGTAGGGTGGCCACCTTCGGCTCTTTTACAGATACTTCGTACCCAGAGGCCGGAAATCTTTTTCTTTTTATAGTCCTTAGACTCTTCTACGGATCCTAACAAGTCGGAGTCTGGAATCCGTAGGGTGGCCACCTTCGGCTCTTTTACAGATACTTCGTACCCGGAGGCCGGAAATCTGTTTCTTTTTATAGTCCTTAGACTCTTCTACGGATCCTAACAAGCCGGAGCCTGGAATCCGTAGGGTGGCCACCTTCGGCTCTTTTACAGATACTTCGTACCCGGAGGCCGGAAATCTGTTTCTTCTTATAGTCCTTAGACTCTTCTACGGATCCTAACAAGCCGGAGCCTGGAATCCGTAGGGTGGCAGCTGAGCCCCCCGAACCGATGGTTCGCAGGCAGCTGCCTGGGTCTTGAGAAAAATGCTTGACTCTGCAAGCATCTCCGTCCTCCCGATGCGTCCATCAAGAGTAAGGGATATTCAAAGAGCAAACAAAATTCAACCCTTCTCTTTATTTCATAGAAAGGAAATTTTTACAAGTGATTATAAGGAGTCCCTAAGCGTAGTAACGCTTAAGGTGCTCCGCATGCCACGCATGCTTCAACTCTTCCCCTTCTAAATTAGCTAATTTAAACGATCCGGGGCGGCCTGAGCGTAAGATAACATATGGTCCTTCCCATTTGTTTCCTAGCTTCCCCGGAGCTATTACACTTCACAACACTAGATGACCAGGTTTAAGCTCATTTAGCTTTACCTTCGGGTCATACCACATTTTTGTTTGGCCTTGTTACTTGGTCAGGTTGGCGACAGCTTGAAGCCTTGTCTCTTCTGATAAGTCCAGCGAAGCGTTCCTCTCGTCTTCATTCCTGGTTGAACTACACGAAGGGATCCTCCTCTGAGCTCCGTTGGAGTCATGGCCTCGTCTCCAAATAGCAGTCTAAACGGGGTAAAACCTGTGGACATGGTTTGAGTGGTTCAAATGGACCACAAGATTTTAGGGAGCTCTTCGACCCACAGCCCCTTGGCTAGGCCAACGATCCACCGATTTAGCCCGGAGAGAATGTTCCCATTGGCTCGCTCAACAGCTCCGTTGGATTGTGGATGGCGTACCGCAGCGAAGCACAACTTAATGCCAAGATCTTCGCAAAATGTTTGGAAAGTGTCAGCTTCGAACTGGGTTCCGTTATCCACTGTCACTTCCCTTGGCACTCCGAACCTGCATATAATGTTCTGCCAGAAAAATTTTTGGACATTCCTCGAGGTAATAGCGGTTAATGGCTCTGCTTCAACCCACTTTGAAAAATACTCGATGGCTACTACCGCAAACTTCAAGCCACGTTTTGCCATTGGAAAAGGGCCTATCAGGTCCATGCACCATCGAGCCATTGGCCATACCGAGGCGATGACTTGAAGCTGGACTGGCAGACGGTGGCTTCGTCTGCCCATCCACTGGCATCCTTGGCATGTTCGAATCATCTCCTCCGCATCTCTCACTATTGTTGGCTAGTAAAGTCCTTGCCGAAGTGTCTTGCCAGCTAGCGCACGAGAGGCTAGGTGACCTCCACACAACCCTTCGTGAATGTATCGAAGTATGTCTTGACCCTCGGGCTGGGAGATGCATCGAAGCAGAGGTGAGCACACGCCAGCTTTGTATAATACTCCGTTGACAAGCTTGTAATTTCGGGCTCTTGCCTGCAACCTTCGGGTTTCTGGACCTTCTGAAGGGTCTATGCTACTTTGCAACATGTTCATAATCGGAGCCCGCCAATCTGCTGCTGTAATGCATAGTACTTCCGAAGAGGGTAACTGAACAACTGCGGGCTGCGCTAGCTCTTCGTAGAAAGCCCCCTCCGGGAGGTCCACCGCTCCGGCTGCAGCTTTTGCAAGAATATCTGCGAGCTGATTCTCTGCTCGAGGGATACTTCGAACCGTAAATCCTCTGAATGCTGCTTCAGCCTTGCGGATTTCTTCAAGGTATTGTGCTAGCTGTGGATTCTTTGCTTGAAAGCTTTATCAACATGCCCCGCGACGACTTGGGAATCTGTCTTAATCTGTATCCTTGCGGCTCCAAGTGCTTTAGATTTTCGGAGGCCTAGCAGGACTCCTTCGTATTCTGCGATGTTATTGGTGCTTCTAAAATTGAGCCTCGCAGAATACATGGCCTTCTGTCCCGATGGTGATATTATGACGGCTCCTGCCCCGGCACCGGATGCTTGATAAGCTCCATCAGAAAAAATCGTCCATAAACCTTCGAAGGATTCTTCCGGGGTCCAAGCGGCAGATGGAGTCCACTCTGCTACAAAGTCAGCTATTGTTGGAACAATTGCGTTAGTTCCAGCAGGTTTTCCTGTGGTGGTGTATGATGTGGATAATGAACCTCGATGGGTTCCCTCAGAGGGAGAAGGGGTTTATACTGGTTCGGGCCTCCCCTAGGGGATAATAGCCCTACGTCCAGTTTATGGTGGATTGGGCATGGTATGCCTTAGTGTGGAGAAGAGAACTACAGGGTCTCATGGCCCCCTGGGGTGTGTCCCCTGCTACAAGGGCTTGGCCCTGCTTTTATAGGCACGCAGGCCTTAAGGAAAAGACCCGGATACCCTCTACAGGCCCCAAGACTTATAGGGGTAGACAGGGAAAGGGAGACAACTACTGCACACGGGTACCAGACAGCTTTTGCAGCCTTACAGACGTGTCAGACTGCGCCAGGCTTTGATCATCTAAAAGATACACCGAAGGTAGAGGCTGGGGGGAAGGTTTCGGAGTGCACCCCAGAGGGGAGCTTCGAAGCATGCTCCGGAGGGCTGACTCCGGACGGGACTCCGGAGGGCGACCTCCGAACTGGATCCCGGAGGGTGGCCTCCGGACTTGGATCCCGGAGGGTGGCCTCCGAACTTGGATCCCGGAGGGTGGCCTCCGGACTTGGCTCCCGGAGGGTGGCCTCCGGACTTGGCTCCGGAGGGCGGCCTCCGGCCTCCTGCGCCCGGGAAGTGGCCTCCGGCGCCCTGCGCCAGGGCCCGAATTGGGGGCTCCGAGCCGGACCTCCTGGTTTGAGGGCTCCGAAGCTACGGGCCCCGAAAGGCACATCGGGACTTGGAAACAACACTTAGAGAGAAAGCAGGCTCCGACAGTACCTGGCTCTGGGCCGAAACCTGTCGGAGGCTGACGTCATTTGGCCCCTGTTTTAAGGGAAATATATTTCCCCAACAGCTATGATCTGGGATTTGATAGCTGTTCTTGCCGTGAAGGAGATTCCGAGTGGGGCTAGCTCAACAGCCCACTTTCCAATTCTTCCTGTAGAGTCTTTGTTCCGGAGCATATCCCCTAGAGGATACGAGGTAGGAACGATCAGGTTATGCGCCAAGAAATAATGCCTTAGCTTTCGCGAGGCCATTACTAAGGCATAAGCAAATTTCTCGAGCTCGGAGTATTTGATTTTAGCTCCGGAGAAAGCCTCTGACACAAAATAAACTGGGTTTTTCACCAGCTTTCCCTTAAGGTCAACTTCTCAGACTAATACTGCACTTACTGCGGAGCTTGTTGCTACAAGATATAGGAGCAGTGTCTCTTCTAGAAGGGGCATAGTGAGCGTTGATAGTCTTCCGAGGTATGCTTTTATATCATCGAAGCTCTTCTGGCATTCCGGTGCCCAACTGAAGCTTTCGGACCCCTTTAGTGCTTTGAAAATTGGGAGGCTTCGTTCTGCTGACCTGGCCAGGAACCTGCTAAGGGCTGCGAGCCTCCCTGCTAGCTTCTGTACTTGTTTCAAATTTTCTGGCGGAGCCATTCTTTGCAATGCACTTATCTGCGTTGGGCTAGCTTCGATTCCTCTGCTTGAAACTAAGTATCCCAGTAGCTTCCCTGCTTGTGCTCCGAATATACATTTTTCCGGGTTGAGGCGTACTCCACATGCTCGGAGGCTCTCAAATGTTTCAGCTAGGTCTAGGCTATGCTGGTGCTTTTGGGCACTTTTTATTACAATGTCATCCATATAGGCTTTGACATTTCGGCCTATTCGATGACCTAGAGCCTTAGCTATTAAACGTGAAAAGGTGGCTCCGGCATTCCGCAAGCCAAAAGGCATTCTTACATAACAAAATACTCTGGAAGGAGTTATAAAGCTTGTCTTGGCTTCGTCTTCGCGTTTCAGCCAGACTTGATGATACTCGGAATAAGCGTCGAGGAAGCTTAGCAATTCAGAGCCTGCAGTGGAATCCACCAGTTGATCTATTCGGGGCATCGGGTAGGGGTCTCGTGGGCATGCTTTATTTAATGAAGTAAAGTCAATACACATGCGCCATTTGTTTGAGTTCTTCTTCCTTACAAAAACAGGGTTAGCCAACCACTCGGTATGGGCTACCTCCCTGATGATGCCAGCTTTTAATAATTTTTCTACTTCGGCTTTGGAGAGGCTTGCTCTTTCCGCTGACAGCTTGCGAAGCCCCTGGCGTACTGGCCTGGCCTTCGGGTTGACGAGGCGGCTATCTCCGGGGATAGCCCCTTGCCGAACTTCACTGGATACTCTTTACCATTTTTTGAAATTATTCTTGACTCAACATCACCTTTCGGGCTTGGCTTGAGAGAGGGCCCCTTCGAAGGGTTCGAGGCCTCTGGCACCTCTTCGCCGCTTTTCGCCACGTTGTGCACTTGCCGAGGATCCAACGGCTGCCCATGGCCATACTCCGTCCTCCGGGCTACAGCTTGGTCTCCTGAAATAGTAAGCACCCCACCTTGCGTGGGCATTTTGAGACAAAGGTAATTGTGGTGATGTAGGACCGAAAGTAGCGACCAGAGGGGGGTGAATGGGCGCCTAAAAAATTCTTTCGAATCAATGGCCTGCTCCCAAAACCCAACGCATTAAAAAAACTAAACAGCAAAGCCAGAACAGATTGACTAAGTCTGCAGATTCGAAGTCTGCTGATTCAGAGGTTGCAGATTCAAAGGTTGCAGATTCGAAGGTTGCAGATTCGGAGGTTGCAGATTCGAAGGTTGCAGATTCGGAGTCTGCTGATTTCGAAGTCCGCTGATTCGAAGTCTGTGGATTCGAAGGTTGCAGATTCGAAGGTTGCAGATTCGAAGCCTGCAGATTCGAAGTATGCAGATTCGAAGCTTGCAGATTCGAAGCTTGCAGATTCGAAGCTTGCAGATTCGAAGCTTGCAGATTCGAAGTCTGCTGATTTGAAGTCTGCTGATTCGAAGTCTGCAGATTCGAAGCTTGCAGATTCGAAGTCTGCAGATTCGAAGCTTGCAGATTCGAAGTCTGCTGATTCGAAGTCTGCTGATTCGAAGTCTGCAGATTCGAAGTCTGCTGATTCAAAGTCTGCTGATTCGAAGCCTGCGGATTTGAAGCTTGCAGATTCGAAGCTTGCAGATTCGAAGTCTGCTTCACAGAGTTGGACTTCACACAAGAAAAAGGGACTTTGGCCCTGTCAACTCGATCAAAAAGCTATGCAGGAAAAAGCAAGCCTAGAGTACTAGTGTACTGTTGCTACAGAGAAGTAGTACTACTTGCAAACAGCAAGAACTAGTACTACTCAGTGAAGAACCGAAGCAACTGAGACTCAGTTCTCAGGAATAGAAGTTGCTGTGCATCAATAAAGACCATAAAAACACTGCAAACCGAATGACAAGAGGAGGGAAGAGAATCTCACAGATTCAAGAAGAACAAATGGAATGCAGGAATTAAATCGCAGGGAACAAAAGCTTGGCGGCGCACAACAGGAGAGAGAACGCAGGAGACAAAATGACCCAATAGATTAAAAAGTGAATTCTGGAAGGGGTAGTCCAACCCTAGGGATTGGGGTCCTATTTATAGGCTGCCCACCACTAGGAATATTCCACCAGCCCCTTAGGGTTTTTTTACAGACGCACGAATAAAGGAAAAGGCTCTACTGCCCTTAGGAATTTTTACAGACACGACTGACTGACTGTGGGCCTAGAGTTACAGATGACTTATCCGGAAGCTAAGCTTTTGTAGCGACTACGGCTTCTCTTCTGGACAGTCGGATACAAGATCGACGGTCGTCAGTTTTGCGCCGAAACTGACAAAGCCTCCACCGACTTTGCACCAGGTACCCAGATTGGGCCGGCCTGATTCCGCAGCTCTCTTAGCCCGACAATCACTCACCGCCCGTGTACTTGAGTCAACCCTGGTCAACAGCCCAGTGGGTCTTCTACTGCTTCTGGCCCATGCACCCGGATTGGGCCAGCCCGACTTCGCAGCCTCCTCTGCCCGACAGTCGCTCGCTGCCCGTGTACTTGAGTCACACGCGGCCCATGAAACAACAGATCTCTTCTTCTTCTGTCCTCTTTGACTATCGTTGACAATGACTCATCACTTCTGGAGCCATGAGGCCCACGCTATTCAGCATGGCTCCTCAATCTCCCCCTTGTTGAGTGCATTGTCAACACTCCTCTTCTTCAGCTCTTCAGCACCTGCGAGCAAATGTGGAAACACGAAAACAAAACACAAGAAAACAAAGAAGAAGAAAAATAAGGTAAAAAGTTTAACCCTAATGACCAAAAGCCGAACAAAAGCAAGAAGCGGTCATTATGGTTAACCAAAACGTAAAAGCTCAAAATGAGTGCGATTTCAGAACAACAAGGATATCATCAGAGTAAGAACTCCCCCTTAAACTCTGATCCCAAACTTTCTCCCCCTTGTTGACAAGTGAACAAATCAAGCACTCAATAGAGACACAGACTCCCCCTGAAATGCAACTCCCCCTTCCCTCAAAATATGCAGTGAATTCAACTAGAGTGCATAAGGAGTGTAGAAAGCATGCTTCTCAGATATGATTGACTGCAATTACAACATCTAACAGATACAGCAAAAGACATACTGTAACGATACATGGCATGATCAGTGCAACAGATGATATCTAAAGAAAGTCATTTGCACGCATTTTTCAGTTTTTGCAACAAAAGCATCACCACATTTTCCAGTTGACAAGCAAGGTAAAGCATGAGATGCAAAAGCTAACTGATATCTACCAAGATAAGCATTGTCCAAAAACAAAGTGCTTCAGCAAACTTGTTATCATTTCAATTTTCAATCTTTTTCTTTTCCCCCCCTTTTTTTTATTTTTGCCCGGGGTTATTTGCATGTCAAACCTTATGCTAACCGACCAAGTCAAGCCTAGGCTAGAACTGGACCATCAGAAGCTTAAGACATTTGGTCTTGGCAGACACTACACTGTCCTAGTTCATACCAAAGTGCTATGGTACGCAGTCCAGAACAATGTAATGCGACAAAGCAAACCCACCTGGATCTTTTCAAGTTATGCATAAAAAGGCATGGAATTTACATTTTTCTTGATTTTTATCATTTTTAACGCACATTTCCATGTTTTAAAGCAGAAAGATGTCCAAGTTGCATGTGTGCATCTAAGTCAGGAACTAGCTACCAGGCATGTTAACAGATAGCAAGAACATTCAGCCTACGCATGCTAGTTACTAGAAGCAATGGTGATCATTTTTCAAATTTAAAGCATAACAGCCATGCATATGACAGATATCAGACATATCAAGTGAACTGAAGCAAAGTATGATCATCGACAAGTAATCAAAAGCATGTACCAGCTAGAATGAGTAAAGCAGTTCAATCATATAACAGAAGCACGCTCAAACGTGTGATATGTGAATATGCAAGATATGAACACACACAAAAAGACTCAAGAAAAAAGTAAAGAAGAAAGAAAACTGACGCAAAATATCCTAGAAAGGATACACAACACCCAAATCCCCTCGTAAACGCTCAAATGTAGACTGATCTAGGGGTTTGGTGAAAATATCAGCCAACTGATGATGGGTATCAACATGAACAAGGTCAATGACACCTTTCTCATATTGATCCCGCAGAAAGTGAAAGCGCACATCAATGTGTTTGGTTTTTGAATGAAGACATGGGTTTTTCCCTACACTAATTGCACTAGTGCTGTCGCAAAACAAAGAAACTCTGGTAGGAAAGAATAACCCAAAATCTCGTAGAGTGGAAATCATCCAAACCAACTGTGAGCAGCAGCTAGTAGCAGCTACATACTCAGCCTCAGTGGTCGAAAGAGCAACTCCAGATTGCTTTCGAAAAGACCAAGAGACAAGAGAAGAACCAAGAAACTGGCAAGTACCAGAAGTCGACTTGCGATCCAACCGGCACCCACCAAAGTCGGCGTCCGAAAATCCAGATAAATCGAGAGAAGATGATGCTGAATAGAAAAGACCAAGATCGGGCGCATAAGTGAGATACCTGAAGATGCGCTTGACAGCCTGCCGGTGAGACGCGTGTGGTGAAGACTGAAAATGCGCGCAAAGTCCCACGGCGAACTGAATGTCCGGTCTTGTCGCCGTCAAGTACAACAGTGAACCGATCATCCCTCGAAACTCCCTTTCATTGACCTTGACGCCGCTCTCGTCCTTGTCCAGACCCCCAGATGTGCCCATCGGGGTCATCTGCTGCTTCAACTCACCACCAAAGTCAAATTTCTTAAGCATGTCGCGAGTGTACTTACCTTGGTGGATGAAGGTGCCGTCCTTGGTCTGCTTGATCTGGAGCCCTAAGAAGTACTTGAGCTCACCCATGAGGCTCATCTCAAACTCGCTGTGCATCTGCTCAGAAAACTTGGACACAAGAGAATCAGTAGTACCGCCAAAGATAATATCGTCAACGTAAATCTGAGCAACTAAGAAATCTGAAGCATCTCTGAGCAAGAAAAGAGTTTTATCCACAGAACCCATCACAAAACCCTTCCCCAACAAAAATTGCTTTAACCGGTCATACCATGCCCTAGGGGCTTGCTTCAACCCGTATAAAGCTTTTTGCAATTTAAAAACATGTCGATGAAACTTGGGGTTCTCAAAACCGGAGGGCTGCCTAACATAAACTTCCTCCTCTATAAACCCATTCAGAAAAGCACTCTTAACATCCATTTGAAAAAGCTTAAAACCCTTTGAAACGACAAAAGCTAGAAGAATACGAATGGACTCAAGACGGACAACAGGAGCGAAGGTTTCTTCAAAGTCAATACCTTCCTTCTGGCAATAACCCTTGGCAACTAGTCGAGCTTTGTTGCGCACCACAACCCCATCTTCACCTTGTTTGTTTTTGAATACCCACTTGGTGCCTATGGGGTTGCATCCTGGAGGCGGCTCAACTAGTGTCCAAACCCGATTGCGGACAAAGTTCTCAAGCTCTTCTTGCATAGCATTAATCCAATTAGAATCAGAAAGAGCATGAGAAACATCTCTGGGCTCAAAAGATGCAACAAACGTAGATTCAGCAAACACAGCAAGAGAGGCAGAAGAACGCAACGTTCTCTCAGTCAGATCACCTATGATGAGCTCTGAGGGATGGTCATGCTGAACTGCTCGGGTTCCCTAGTGATCTGAAGTCATCTCACCAGAGTCAGCAGCTGGCACCTCTGGACTCGACTGAGGGGGCTCGATCGTAGTGGAAGAAGTGATTAGAGGTCCGCCCTCATCCTCAGTCAAAGTCTCAGAAGGTGTGGGCTCTGCGGGGGGTGCAGAAGGCCCACCCTCATTAGTGGCTGGAGTGTCATCATCTTCCTCGAAGATGGAATCTCCAAGCTCACCATCAGAAGGCTCAAAAGAAGGAGTCAAAGAAGGCAAGGACTCATCAAATGAAACCTCACAGGTCTCGACAAGCAGCTGGGATTCGAGGTTCCAAACACGGAAGCCTAGAGAATGCAATGCATAACCAAGAAAAACACCATCCCAGCAATGAGACTCAAACTTGTCCAAATGCCCTCCCTTCTTGAGCACAAAGCACTTGCAGCCAAACGCTCACAAGTGGCTCACCTTGGGCTGTCTGCCAAACCGCAGTTCATATGATGTCTTACCAAGGTAAGCTCTAAGAAAGATGCGGTTGGCCAGATAGCAAGTCGTGTTCATGGCTTCAGCCCAAAAACGCCTAGGAGTCATGTGCTCATCGAGCATCGTCCTGGCCATCTCGACTAGCGTGCGGTTCTTTCGTTCCACAACGCCGTTCTATGGGGGAGTGTAAGGAGAAGAAAACTGATGGTCCAGACCCTGATCACTACAGAAGCTGATGAACTGAGAGTTCTTGAACTCAGAGCCGTTGTCGGAGCGAATTGCTCGCATCCGACCATTGTTCTCATTCTTCAACTTCAAAATCAGGTCATGAACAAACTGAAAAGTTTCATCCTTAGACTCCAAAAAGAAAACCCACGAGAATCGAGAAAAGTCGTCAACAATCACAAGTGCATACCACTTCCCACCGACTGAACGTACCCGAGCTAGACCAATAGTGTCCAAGTGTAAAAGCTCGCCCGGATACGAAGTCATCACCTGAGTCACAGGTGAGTGAGAAGCGGCAACCATTTTCCCATGACGACAGGGATGACAAACTAGATCCTTCTCCATCTTAAGCTTGGGCAATCCTCGGATGAGGTCCATGGAGCTCAACCTGACTAGCAGATCAAAACTCAAATGACCTAACCTCCTATGCCACTTCCAGAGGTCAGAGGAGGATCCAACAATCAAACAGCGAGAAGGGCCAAAAGAACTAGAGAAGTCAATTCGAAAAACTTTACCGAAAGGTAAGATCTGGCAAATCAAAGACCCTCTAGAATCAAACACAGAAGAATTGCCCTTCTTAAAACGCACTTCCAAACCATCCTCAAGAAGTTGCAAAACAGAAATCAAATTGAAGTTCAAATTCTTAACCAAAGCAACATTCTTCAAAGAGAAATGATCTGAAATGCGAATAGAGCCTATGCCACTTACCTTCCCTTGACCACTGTTCCCGAATGTGATGTACTCTTTGGAGCTCGGGGGAGTGAGACTGGAGAACCATCTGTGATGTCCCGTCATGTGGCGAGAACATCCTGAGTCCATGATCCAAACGTCCTCCAATCCCCGATCCTGCACAATCAGTGGCTGTAAGTGGGAGCAAATGGTCCGGCACCAGGTTTAGCAAAAGAGCTAAACCAGTGTCGAGCCATCTGCTCAAAAGATGGAAAGCGAAAACCATCAAAAGAGTTTGGACCAAAACGCGGCTCAAAGCGCGGTCCTCGGTTTTGCCTAACCCTGCGGCCACGAGGTCCAGGACCATAGCCAACACGGCCTGGAACTCTGCCGGAACGGACACCACCAACTAGAGCACGGGCAAGAAAGCC
Source organism: Zizania palustris (assembly GCA_019279435.1). Taxonomy (NCBI): domain Eukaryota; kingdom Viridiplantae; phylum Streptophyta; class Magnoliopsida; order Poales; family Poaceae; genus Zizania; species Zizania palustris. The sequence continues at coordinate 47,921,639 of JAAALK010000287.1, forward strand.
GTCTCCTCTACCACCACCTACACGACGCGGCCTGGCCTCTAGCCTCTCCCCGTGTCGAGGAACACGCAGTCTACCACCCTGCTGGTAGAACTGCTCCTGACCATTACGAGCCCTCTCTGCTCTCTCAACCCGCTTCCTCCTGAAGCAAAACTCCGCAAGATGCCCGTCTCTCATACAGTACTCACAATGATAGATGGGCTTCTTGGGTTGTGGTTGAGGCTTGGGGTTCTTGGGCTTAGTGGTGTTTGGTGTTGTCTTCTTGGGTTGAGAGGGTCCAGGAAGAGAGTCAAGAGAAGTGTGGAGATGTTTGGGCTTTGGAACCCATATAGGTTTCTTGGGTGGAGCTTTAGGTGGTTCATGGATCACTCCATCCTTGGGCTGACAAGCCTGGGAAGACTCAGTGGAGTAAGTCTTGGGATACCTCTGCTCTGGAGTCATTTTGCTCCACTCCACTGCCCGGCTAATGGCACTCTCAAAGTCAGCCTTGGTGTAGGTATAACCTACCCCAAACCCATCCTGCCTCTTGAACTGCTGGATCATCATGCCAAGTTGTGGCTCTCTGGCACTGATCTAACTCAGGATAGAACGGAGGTAAAAGTTCTAATTCTGAGAATCTGCTAGCTCCTCTCTCAAGGAAGCTAGAACCTCCACCTGAGACAAGCAGGTCTCACACTCACTCTCTACTTGGACAGACTTTTCGGCTTTCAGCTTGATCAACTCCATTCTAAGAGACAGACAGTTCTCACAGACAGTGGGTGGAACTGACAGTGTCTCAAGCTCTAGCCTAGTCTGGGTAAGCTCAGCTCTCAACCTCTCCAAATCACCCAAATGTTCATCACCCTTGGATTTCAGTTCAGCTAAGGCAGCTAGATGAAATGGGCAATCAACACAGGGTGCGATGACAGTGGCTGGAGCATCTTTCAGATCCAGCTGAGCACTTTCAAGCTCAGTGGCCAAAGCGTCCCTCTCATCAACCCTTTCTGTGTACCTGGACTTCAGAGTCGACAGGTCACACAGAAGCACCTCACACTTCGGGCACTCACTACTATCACCCAAGCAAGGGGGAGAAGATAGACTCTCAATTCTGCCGTTGGCTACGACAAGCTCACTCTCTAACTCGTCTATCCTCTTCTTAGCCCCCCTAAGCAGTTTTTCCTGATACTTTAACTCCTGACGATTGCTCTCAAGTAAATCAACAATTTCTCGTTCATAGGATGATACCTTGTTGTCGTCGTCGTCGGAGTCATCGGAGGAGCTCTTTTCTTCCCTATCCCCAAGAGCCATTGAACAGAAGCTCTTGCGGGATCTTCGGCGCTGGTGTGAGCGGCTCTTCGGCTTGTCTCCGAAGGCCATGAAGCAGAGGCCCGCCGGATCATCCTTGTCCTTCGCCTTTCTGATGGCGATCTCCTCATCGCTTGAGCTCGATGAAGAGGAAGAAGACGTGGACTGCTTGGAGTAGCTCTTTTCCATCTCGGCGAAGAAGGCCTTGTCGCGCTTCTTGTTCTCTCGCCGGTAGTCCTTCAGGGCCTTCTTGAAGAATCGGGTCTTTGGCTTGCCCTTGTTGAAGGATGAGCTCTCGTGCTTGCCGGAGTCATGGAAGCTGCCACCGTTGCCCTTCTTGTGTCCATTGCGCTTGGGGCAGTCGGCGATGAAGTGTCCTGGATCACCACACTCAAAGCATCCGGATTTTGTGCCGTGTCTTTTGAACATTCTCTTATCATAGACACGACACACCCGGTTGTTAAAAAGACACAAATCATCATCTCCCAATAACTCTAGCTGGTCCTCAGTGATAGACATCAAAGAGAACCCAACACAACTCACAGAAGAGGGATCAACAGAAGGTGTAGCAAGGGCTAGGGATTTTGATCCAGAACCAGTGAGATTTGATCTCAGCTGGATATCTACCTCAGTGGCCTTCAGCTTGCTAAACAACTCAGAAATGGTCAAGGTATCGTAAGAAGTGCTCTCAATGATAGAGGATACCTTGATCTCCCAGATCTTTGGGTCCAAGGTATGGAGAACCTTGAGCGCCTGCTCGTGATCTGAGACTAACTGAGCTCCCTCAGCCTTGTTGTCTCGAAGCTTGTTTATGATCGACTGAAAACGACCAAACAGAGCCTCAACAGATTCACCCGGCTTCTGTGTGAAATTCTCATATTCACGCTGGTAGGTCTGATAGAGCCGAGCCTTGACCTGTGCTGTTCCCTCATGGTGTGCCTTGAGGGTAGCCAAGATCTCTCTCGCAGTGGAGAGATGACTCACACGCTCAAACTCAGTGGGACCTAAACCAGAAAACAGAATGTTCACAGCCTTACTATTGCTCAGATGCTGAGCAATGATACCAGCAGTACCCTGCTCAGTGACTGGCAATATGACAAACGTGGTGTGAACGCAAATGTCCCAAATGTCTGAACCCTGGCTCATGAGATAGGCTCGCATGCGAGTCTTCCAATAGTTATAGCCATAGGCTTCCAAGGACGGGACCTTGCCAGGAGACGTCATGGTCACTACCGGGGTTTAGAACCGGTTAAGGTATGGAAAAACCCTAACCAAGCTCTGATACCACTTGTAGGACCAAAAGTAGCGACCAGAGGGGGGGGTGAATGGGCGCCTAAAAAATTCTTTCGAATCAATGGCCTGCTCCCAAAACCCAACGCATTAAAAAAAACTAAACAGCAAAGCGAGAACAGATTGACTAAGTCTGCAGATTCGAAGTCTGCTGATTTAGAGGTTGCAGATTCGAAGGTTGCAGATTCAAAGGTTGCAGATTCAGAGGTTGCAGATTCGAAGGTTGCAGATTCGGAGTCTGCTGATTTCAAAGTCTGCTGATTCGAAGTCTGTGGATTCGAAGGTTGCAGATTCGAAGGTTGCAGATTCGAAGCCTGCAGATTTGAAGTATGCAGATTCGAAGTATGCAGATTCGAAGCTTGCAGATTCGAAGTCTGCTGATTCGAAGTCTGCTGATTCGAAGTCTGCAGATTCGAAGCTTGCAGATTCGAAGTCTGCTGATTCGAAGTCTGCTGATTCGAAGCTTGCAGATTCGAAGTTTGCTGATTCGAAGTCTGCTGATTCGAAGCCTGCAGATTTGAAGCTTGCAGATTCGAAGCTTGCAGATTCGAAGTCTGCTTCACAGAGTTGGACTTCACACAAGAAAAAGGGACTTTGGCCCTGTCAACTCGATCAAAAAGCTATGCAGGAAAAAGCAAGCCTAGAGTACTAGTGTACTGTTGCTACAGAGAAGTAGTACTACTTGCAAACAGCAAGAACTAGTAGTACTCAGTGAAGAACCGAAGCAACTGAGACTCAGTTCTCAGGAATAGAAGTTGCTGCGCATCAATAAAGACTTTAAAAACACTACAAACCGAATGACAAGAGGAGGGAAGAGAATCTCACAGATTCAAGAAGAACAAATGGAATGCAGGAATTAAATCGCAGGGAACAAAAGCTTGGCGGCGCACAACAGGAGAGAGAACGCAGGAGACAAAATGACCCAATAGATTAAAAAGTGAATTCTAGAAGGGGTAGTCCAACCCTAGGGATTGGGGTCCTGTTTATAGGCTGCCCACCACTAGGAATATTCCACCAGCCCCTTAGGGTTTTTTACAGACGCAAGAATAAAGGAAAAGACTCTACTGCCCTTAGGAATTTTTACAGACACGACTGACTGATTGTGGGCCTAGAGTTACAGATGACTTATCTGGAAGCTAAGCTTTTGTAGCGACTACAACTTCTCTTCTGGACAGTCGGATACAAGATCGACGGTCGTCAGTTTTGCGCCGAAACTGACAAAGCCTCCACCGACTTTGCACCAGGTACCCAGATTGGGCCGGCCCGATTCCGCAGCTCTCTTAGCCCGACAATCACTCACCGCCCGTGTACCTGAGTCAACCCTGGTCAACAGCCCAGTGGGTCTTCTACTGCTTCTGGCCCATGCACCCGGATTGGGCCAGCCCGACTTCGCAGCCTCCTCTGCCCGACAGTCGCTCGCTGCCCGTGTACCTGAGTCACACGCGGCCCATGAAACAAGAGATCTCTTCTTCTTCTGTCCTCTTTGACTATCGTTGACAATGACTCATCACTTCTGGAGCCATGAGGCCCACGCTATTCAGCATGGCTCCTCAGGTGCGCTATGGCTCCGAATTGGTTCAGCATCCCTCAGCCGAAGATTGTGTTGTAAGCATATGGGGCGTCGACAATATCGAAGATCACCTCTTCTATCCTGGCCAGAGGCCCCTCTCTGAAGGCAACCTCGAGGCCTATCTGGCCGAGGGCATCGAGAGGCGGTCCTGAGAACCCTTGAAGTGGCTGGGCCGCTGGAAGCAAATGCTTCCGGGGTATGCACATCTGATCGAAGGCCTAGACAAAGAGTATGTCCGCAGAACTCCCGCCATCTACCAGGATCCTTCGGACCTCCACCCCTGCTATGTCCGCGGAAATGACCAAGGGGTCGGCATGGGGGAACTTTACCCCAGTGGCATCACTAGCAGTAAACGAGATGGGCACATGGGACCACTCTGACATTCCCTCGACGGAACTCGAAGTCCCGATGTGCCCAACCTCTCGGACATACTCACGCCGCTGCCTTTTTAACATGCTTCCGAGGGTCCCCCCTCCGGAGATGGGCAGGACGGCCCTTTTGCCGCGGTCTTGTGGGTCTTCCTGCTTCGGTGGTGGCATAATATTGGCCACTGGAAGTCGCATGGGGGTTTCTGGGACACCGGCTCAGCCCACGATCTGCACAGGCTCCGACCGTGCAGCCGGTGGGGCTCGGTCTGAAGTGCCCCTCCCGGTGCTTCGTCTTAGGTATTCGCCCCGAAGGGTTAATACCGACTTGCAGTGTTTCGTGTCATGGCTTCTGTTGTCACCATGCACACAACAGAAAAAACTCTGGTGCCTACCTGGCGCTCTCTCTTGAGGTCTTGGGGTCGCAGCCTTGAAGTTCTGTCCCTGCTGAAACTTGGCAGGTGCCTTCGGGGCAGAGGGCGCAATGTTTAGTACCTCTGAACGGAAATGCTTCTTCCCTCTCCTGTGCTCGTTGAAGCGGTTATCTTGAGGAGGTTGCGGAGGAGCTGAGGCTTCGGGCTCCGTCTTGACTTCTTGGAGAGCAGGTGAGGGGGCTCCGGTCCACCGGAGACAGCCTTCCTCCGCCTTGGCATACTGTTCGAAGTATGCCATGAGCTGTGCCACAGATGTCACCGGCTTCCGGTGGAGTTTGCTGAGGAGGTCGGGGTTTAGCACCCCTTCGCGAGCGGCGTCAACTATCGAAGAGGTAGATAGGCCTTTAATTTGTGACTTGGTGTGGGCGAAGCGTGTGAAGTATTCACAGAGTGTTTCTCCCGCCCGCTGCTTTACTTGGAACAAACTTCCTATGGACATCGGGGCCACAAAGGTACCCTGGAAGTTGCTTACGAACTTCTTCTTTAGCTGCTCCCATGACCTGATCGATCCTGGCTTTAAGGACCAGAACCATCGAAGCACCACACCTTCGAGAGCGAGGGGGAAACACTTCGCCATCGTGTTGCGCACCCCTCCGCTTGCCTCTATGGCCAAGGCGTATGAGCGAGCAAACTCTCCAGGATCTGAACCACCGGAGTACTTGTGTAACTTTGAAGCCTTGAACCTGGGATCAAAGGGGACTCTTTGCAAGTCCGGGTGCAATGGGGACTCCTCATCGAAAGATGTGTTTTTGGCTTCCTCCAGGACTTGGACAACTTCTGGGGGGTTGTGAGCACCACCGTCTTGAGGCCCTTTGGGAGTCTCGGTGGAGGCTTGAGTGCGGAGGCGATCGGCAGCCTCCTGCCTCCACCTAGCTACTTCCTCCTAAAGCCTGGATAATTGAGTAGCCTCGGTTCCAGGAAGGCCTTCGTCTTCTTATGAAGGTAGCTCTGGGTCTTGGGAGCTGATGTAATCAGTCTGGAGCACCGTAGGAGGAGCTCGAGGACCTCTGGGCACTCGACGCCTAGGGGTGTCTTCTGGAATTGCTGGAGCGGCAGAGGGCCCCGCTCCTGTAGTCCGAGGGGACCTTCGGAGGGGACCTACGGCCTGGCTTCGCTTCGGAGGCATAACTAGCCACGAAGAGGTCTGAGGATGGAGGACTTCGAACGACTCGGGAAGTCGAGTGAAGGCCTTCGGGCTGCACTAAGAAGCCCTTAACCGAAGGATGCGCGGAGTCTTGAGGCTCCGAGGCTCCCTCCGTAGGTGCTCTTCAAAGTGCAGTCAGCAGCAGAGAACAAGCTTCTAGAACTTGGTTCCCCACGGACGGCGCCAACTGTTGGCATAAAAGTTTACACCAACAGGTTCTCTGAGATCAAGAACGAACAAACAGAGAGTTTGTGTTTTAGGACTGTCTCAAGCCTCCGAGGTGGATAATAGCTTGAGCAGTTCGAATATTGTGTGTCGAACAGCTTGTTCCTGCCCCCTTTACAGGGTGTAGAGGGGGGTATTTATAGGTAAAAATGTATAGGGAAAAGACCTAACTACCCTCATATTACAACCGACATAGTGGAAACTATTCGACACCGGGAGCAAGGTTATAAAAGATAAAGAATTACAAGGTAGATGGATAAGCCAAACATCTTATCGATCTTGTCGCTCAGCTTCAGAGCCTTTAACCGTCGTTCGGAGGGTTCATCAGGGCTTCGCATAGGTGCACCCTTCGGCCTGATGCTTCTACCTCCGAACAAACGCCCACCAGCTTCGGAGCTCTTTGGAGCCTTCAAATCATTAATCTCTAAGTCCTGAAAATGAAGTAATTTCCCCCAACAGCAAGTTTGAGTAGTCTATCTTGTGAAATAATTGCATCATGTAATTCATCGTTTTGAACAAGTAGCTGGTCATGAGATAGACTAACCTCAGATGAGTATAGCTCATCACTGCTGTGCTTGTCAGTGGCCATGAAGCAGAGGCCGTTGAAGTCTTTTGTCTTTTCCTTCTTATCTTCACTCTTGCATAGTTCTTCTTCATCAGAGCTTGGCTCTTCACTTGAGGTGTTGTCGATGTCGCTAAGTGCATCCACGAATGTTCTAGCCACTCTTTTTGCCACTTTTCCTCTCTTGCCTTTGAAGAAGGGTTTTTTGTCTCTTTTCTGGTGTTTGTGTTCATGTTCATTCTTTGCTTTCAGTTTTGGGCAATTTGCTTTGATATGATTAATATAACCGCACTCAAAACATTCTCGATAACCTTCTCTTCTTTGATCGATTCTATCATTGTAGAATCTAGTGAACTTTTTGACTATGAGAGCAAGCTCCTCATTGTCCAATGTGTCCACTTGTTCTTTCATGATAGAGACCAAAGAAGATAAGGCAAATCCTCCAGAAAGAGCACAAACTCCAGACAAGTTACCTCCAAATGAGGTGCCACTGCTAGAACTAGAAACTAGTGCCATGGATTGTGGCAAAGAATTCCCAATTCCAGAACGAGATGCCTTAGCGATCTCGATAGACTTAAGCTTACTAAAAAGTTCATCGCAAGTCAAAGTGTCAAAGCTCATGGACTCTTCAATGCTTGAGATCTTTACTTCCCATATGCTATGATCAAGAGCATAGAGAAGTTTGATCGCCCTATCATGATCTGAGTAAGCTAACGTCCTAGTGGAGCGCAAGTTACTAACAATTCCATCAAAACATGCAAATATGGTATCTACAGATTCGTCGGGGCCTTGCACAAACATTTGGTATTCTTGGTTATAAGTGTTTTGCCTCCTAGCCTTAATATGAGAAGTGCCCTCATGAAATATTCTCAAAGTAGTCCAAATCTCACGTGCAGTTCTAAGGTGCTGGATCTTGTCAAACTCATTGCGACTCAGACTAATGAACATTATGTTTCTTGCTTTGCTATTACAATCGTACTGTAATTTCTCAGTCTCTGAAGTGCGAGTTTCAGGGATCATATATTGGGAATCAACAATGTCCCAAATAGCACTTCCTTGGCTTAGTAGATAAGCCTCCATGTGCACCTTCCAATAAGCGTAGTCTCGACCATCAAACACCGAAATCTTAGAGTTCTTGTCCATATCGCCATAAGGATCAAAAACCGGTTAAGGTCAACTGGTGATCTAACCGGCTCTGATACCAATTGTGGGATCGGAATGGCGACTAGAGGGGGGGTGAATAGGCGCCTCAACAATTTCTCGCGAATATGATGGATTTTTCAACTCACCCAACGCTCCTCTAAAAATGACTAAAACACAAGTGTGACTCACAATTCAAATTCAAAACAGAAATCATACCAAATTCAAGTTTCTGTCTAAATCGGAAAATGAACAGTTGATTTGTATTGTCGGAGTTTGAGTTTCCGAAACAGACTGCCTAGTTCGGCAAATGAACGACCGACAGAAGCCTATCGATGTTTCAAATGTCAACAGGGTTCAGACTTTGCAAAACAACTCAAAAAACCAGTTTGGAAAGTACAACTAAATTCTGGACTGAATTAGCAAATCTGATCTCAATCTTCAAATGATAATCAGAATACAATTGGACCTCATACTCACAAAACAGAAGATCTAAAAATTCAGAACATTCATAATTGAGCAAAACTATTCAAAATCAAAGATTGTTTCAGTATTACAATTTGGAATTCTGTTCAGTTTGCCAACACAGAATTATCACTTAACAACACACAATAAGTCTCTTTCTCAAGAACAGAAAAGCTCAAGAGCAAAAATTCAGATCAACAATTTTTAGCAACTCTGAAGTAATCATCTCTGTGTGAAACTGAACAGTACCACAATGAAACACAATGAATTCAGTTTTTATGCAAAACAGTATGTGATCTACTTCTGAATATATCTTCTTCACAGCTATGTAAAGCAAAAAAAAGAATGTCAAGTGCAGAAATCTATTTTTGAATCACTAATGAATTTAAAGTAGAGAAACACTGAGCAAGTATGAAAAATCAGACTCAAGCCAATGCCTGTTTTAAGACTGAGATTCAGATCACACAGTGGTACATCATTCTTTCAATATTCAGACAAAACAGATTCTCAGACTAAAAATCAGAATTGCAGTCTATTCATTAGTCTAAAATAATTGACAACAACTTGTTGAGGTATAGTGCAGTCACAGAAGAAGTGTTGAATTAATCTAGACCAGAGTACTGAAGATGAAATATTTCAAAACAGCAGAATTATACACTTCAAAAGATTCTGAATAGTAGCAACTAAAGTCGGTTACAGATTTTGAAAACTGAAATAGATTGTTGACTGAATATTCCTGGCCATGTAATTTCAGTTTTAACAGACAAGATTGGATCACAAATAACAATTCAGATCAACACTATGTCTTTTTAAGTTTTCAAATATGCTCATAATACACATGTTAATTTGGTTGTTTAATTTTCAGACAGCCAAACTACAGACTGAATCCACTTGACACAAAACTGAAATTCACTGTACTCATTCAGACAGACTTACAGAATTCTCATAACTTCTAGTGAAAACACAGTTTTAAAACTTGATCAACCTTATAAAAATGAGATGAGAATTTCTCAGAGATTCAAGAAAATAATCAACAACAACATTAGGATTCATTTCAGAGACAACCAAAACTAGAATAGTGAGAAAATACTCTGAAACAATTCATGACAGTACTGTTTAACAACTGAAAAATCACTCACTCTAGATAATACTTGATATTCAATACTAGCAAGTGTACAGATTAAATTTCAGAGGGCTTTTATAGGTTTAAACTTCAATAGCCAATCAAATTGAGTAAATCCTTCATATCTAAAGATGTAAAATCAATCAAAGAGCTATATAACAAACACAGAGCAATCACTTTCAGTATTCCCCCATTTTCAGAGAATTGACGGGAAATTCAGCATGTAACAAGAAATATTTCAACTAAATTTGAAATATTGAATTCGAAGAAGTATTCAGTAGACCACACTCAACCAGAACTAGTATTCCTTAATCTCAAGAAGTACAGAAGGTAATATAAGAACAGAGGTGTACCTGATGAATAAACAACACATTTGTTTGAAGATTTCTTGAGCAAATCTTGGTCCTCAACACTTGATTTCTTCACAGATGCTCTTCAAGAATACTCACTTGAAAACTTACTCAGGATTAACACCAGAAAGATTCAAACGAATTAACAAAAGTTTCAACAAAACAGATCACAAAGCAAGCAACTTCTAGTGGCGCGGGAAAAGATTTTTGATCTGGAACAGTGTTTTCGGAAGATCTATAGGAATCGCAGGTAGAAAATGATTCAGGTCAACAAATCCTTAAACATAAGTAAAGAACATCAGATGAGAAAAATTTCATTAGAAAACACCAATCACAGGAATAAAGTTTATGGTATCTTGGATCACACGCAAGAGAGAAAAGTCATCTCAGCCAAAAGATATTTTTGTGAGCAAAAGTGGACAACCAACCTTTTGGGTGTTAATGCCTTTATATAGGCACACCCTAAGGGGACCTTTTACACAAAAACCCTTGAGTAATTTCAGAACAACATATTCTAAAAAATACCCCTATTTGACTCTAGTTATTTACAACTTGACTCAAAACTTTTAATACATTTTCAGAACTTGAAAATTCTGAAACATACCACAAGTTTACACATTAAACTAAAGTACTTGAACAAAAATAAACTCCTAATTATTGAATTTTAAAGACATTTATAGATGCGACAATTTTCAGCAAAAACCGACAAAGCCTCCCCGATCATCGACGACCGTCGTCAGTCCGTGAACTCGACTACCAGCAAGTCTCTCCCGCTCTCGATCTCTCGAGCCGCCTTGTCAATTGTACTGGCTTCCCTTTCGCTGACTCGAACGACACCTCGTCTTGATCAACCGTCATCCCAAGTCCTGCTCGATCTCCATGCATACATCTAAGGTCACTCTCAACTTCAACTGACACCCTCGACCATCTGGCATTAGACTCCCCACCTAACCCTAATCCCTTTCCATCGACAGTTGACGAGTATATCAACCCTGCACACACGAGACAATCACAGACACACACACTCTTCCAAACATCCATATATGAACCTCATGGTTAAACCCCATCAATCACTCATCATAACCTTGAACCATAGTGAAGATCCTCACTAGGTTCCTTAGGCTTGCATCTAAATTCTAACCTCATACCTATTTTTGAATCACTTTTGTCACCTTGATGCTTACATTGCCAAAGGGGGAGAATTTATTTCATGCTTCTGAAAAAGGGGAAGAATAATGTTTTGTCTCTTTTCTGAGTTTTTGTGGTCACTTGTGAGCTGCACTTCAAACTATCATTGATTGATACTGAGCTTGTAAATGCACTCATCAATGGGGATATTAAGAAACCAAGTTGAGATGTGCCTTGGTTTTGTCTAATTAATGAGTGATTGACAAGTTTGCTAGGTTCAGTGTTTGGATTTGTGCTTGTCTAATATGTTCACCGAAGGGTTAGGTGTGTGTGGATGAGACATGTTTGTTTGTCTTATGGTGTGCAGGACTTGGATGCTACTCAACGGTCAATGGCAGGGATCAGGACCAAGTGGGGATCTTGGTGTCAGACGATCAAGAAGGCTAGGTGAAGTTGACGATGATCCCCGACGTACACTTGGAGATGAAGCAAGACATGGGCTGAAGGTTGATCAAGACAGCTCGTTGACTAAGTCAAGCGAAAGGGATGCCAGTGCAAGTGACAAAGCAGCTTGAGGGATCTAGAGCAGGAGATACTTGCTAGTGGTTGAGATCGTGAGATGGGTGACACATGTCAAGATTAGGAAGGGCTTTGTCAGTTTCAGCTCAAAACCGTCACCTCATCTGTACCGTCGATATAAGATCGAAAAGTCATGATGCAAAGTCGTAGCTGCTACGAAAGCTATGCATCAGGATAAAAGAGAAAATGTACTTGGAATTTAACTCTTATATAGAATACATACATATAGTGATGGTAGTAAATCATAACATGTCATAAGTACATGTTTTATAAACAATAAAATATACAACATCTAGGATGCTTCGGTGACTATCTAAGATCTCCAAACATGTCTTCAAAATAAAATTACAATATCATGTTATCTACGTCAAGGAGGTCATACTCCTAAAGAACTGGATCTTGATTATTCGGAGGAACCCATTGAGAAGATACCATAACCAAGTTATTGACCTTTTGTTCATTAAAGTGAGCTTTAAACTTGTCTCCAAGAACTTGCATGCCTTTCCCAACAGATTTCAGTCCACCAAATGCTTTTGGTATCCTGCATTGGTTTGTATGATGATTCGTACATCCACATCACTGACAAACTTTAGAGTTGTCTTTTGTTTGATCCTTAAATGGACCTATTGGAAATCCAATGTTTTTCTACCTCATGGAAAACATCCTCTTTCCTTTGTAATTTGGGAAATTTTCTCACATACCACTACATTTTTTAAGAATTTCCTACATGCAACTGTTAGTGACTATGGTGACCCTCATCAGTCAGTGACACACCGATGGCATATTAACAAACCATAAAAATTATAATGACACAGAAAAAATTAATCCTTGTAATTTATGTTGTTTCGGTTTTGGCCATGAGATTGTTGCAATGTACTTCAAAATGAGGGGCAGCACCCGATGGACAGTTCATATGATTCTTCATGAGAAGTCCATCATGTTTTTTTGTATAAAATAATGTGTATATTAACTCAGAATACTTGGTGTATTCCTACTAGCGGTATTATTGTTGCAAAACCTAGAAAAACAGATAAAAAGGGCATAAAGTTTTCTCAATCATGGCTTCATCGAAAATTGTTTGATCACAAAATTTCTACTTGGAGTAGATTTTATGAACTTGAAAGTTATAATCTAGTATGGTTTCTAAATCCTAAAAGTGAATGAGGGACCATTCATGTTAAGTTTCATGTAGGATAACAAATTTATGTTGCTCATAATGCTTCTTGAGAAAGATCCAAAGAGCAAGTGGAATGACTTCCATAACATATTTATTCTAGATATGTCAATAGAGAATTTCCCATCAAGGGATACCTATGCATCCCCGTTCCCGTGGGTATATATTTAACCTATCCCTACCCCTTCCAATGATGATAGGGATATATTTTTCCCCATCCTAGCCCTACGTGGGGACTTTTTCCCCTTTGAGCCCCCATCCCCGCTTCATCCTGTCGATGTGTTGCACGCGACAAACTACATAGGGGCAACATTGTTGGCGACGTGGCAATGTTCCAAGGATGGAGTGATTGACGGTGTAATTAGGGGTGGAAATACACACGATGGGTCCAGGGACCCGCTGGGGACCCGCCCCTACGGGGCCAGGGTTGGGGCAAAATTTTCCCCCACGGGTCTGCCGGGTCGGGGGCCCGTATAAGAGTGGGGGCGGGTCTGGGTTTATTTTTTGACCCACGGGTCCCCAACTTAGGAGAAAAAACTCAATATGTGTAGCCCAAATACTGAATATGTGATGATACAAAAAAATCCTAGCAATCCTCAAGTCCTCAACCACTAAACCCATGACTCATACCCACCCGTGTTGTCGTCCCGACTCCCCAATTTGCGACAGTGAAGACGGCTATTGAGTTCCCAATATGTGTTTTAAAATGTAAAAGCGGGTCTGTGGGGACCCACCGGGTTTGCGGGGACCCGGCGGGTCCAGGTTCGAGTGGGGAAATCAACCCACGGGGCTAATGGGGTCAGATACTACCGAGGCCAGGTTCGGGGCTGGTATTGATCAAGCCGGCCCCGCCCCGCCCTGTTGCCACCCCTAGGTGTAATGGCCTCATTTACGGGGACACTCCTACATGGGCATGGCATGACATCCTAGGCATCAGTGACGTTGCAGGCATGGGACGACATTGCACGATGGCGACAACATAGTTGTGGCCTATGGAAAACTAAGGAGAGAATAGAATTTGGAGGAAAAAGCTACAGTTTATAAGCATTTTATACTTTGGCTATTGGGCTATTGAGTTGGGCCCTATTTCATAGGTTTAATCGGGGCTTTGTAGGGACGAGGACAGGGAGTGGAGGGTCATACCCACCCCTGATAGATTCAATGAGGTCTGGTTTTTCCCCGTATGATTCTATATCGGTAAAAAAATCCTACCATCTGTGACTCTTGATGGATGAATTCCCTACAAGGAATCAAGGAATGAGTCCATATTGACATCTCTAATTCATTCTATGTTGTTCTTCTGCTTTAATATAGATAACGTGATTTATTCGTGGCTTCTTAGACTCGACATCAAGACTGAATGTCAATAAGGTGTTGGAACTTAATGTGATGGAGGCAATAGTAATATAGAGAACGAAATGCTTGTCCTTTAATCTAGGGCATATTTATTTTAGCTTCTGATAGTGGGAGTGTTGATAGTAAAAAATGGCATTAATGGTTGAGATTGTCAAAATATCAATTTTGGTAATTTTGGGCTAAAAATATGTAACTCCTGGTGCAGGACGAAGCCTTGAAGTGCCGGAGGCCCATCTGCATAGGGACTCGGGGGCCTTTCAGCGGCCTGCTTCGTAGACTGGCTTCGGCCCAAAGGCTCCTTAGTGTCCTTTTTTGATGAAGCTTCGGCCAGAGGAGCATACTTCGGCGGGCCTATCGAAGGTCCACTTCGGGTAGGCTTTGGATAGAAGTCTGATATAGATTCAGGTTGTTTTTATCTCTAATCTTGATTAGGCCGAATCTTATCTCTAACTCTAATCTGATAAGATTCGGTCTAATCAGTATTAGAGATAAAACAACCAGAATCATATTTGTCTCAGACTCCTTATCCGAAGCCTACCCGAAGTGGGCCTTCGGTAGTCCCGCTGAAGCATGCTCCTCGGGCCAAATCTTCGGCGAAGCAGGCCGCCGAAGGGCCTTCGGGCCAAAGCCATCCTACGAAGCAGGCCGCTAAAAGGCCACCGAGGCCCCTTGCAGGTGGGCCTCCAGCACTTTAGGACTTCAGCTTGTACTAGGACTTGTATATTTTTGGCCCAAAATTATCAAAATTGATATTTTGACAATTTCGACCATTAATGTCATTTTTTGCTATCAACACATGCCCTCTGCCTTTGAGCAAACTAAATGAGATAAAAGCACAATGGGCTAAGGACGATATACTCCATATCAGCCTTTTGACACTTTTAAGCACTTTGCCACACACTTGGGAAGTACTTTTTCAAATATCTGCCATTTAAAGCTCTTCGAAATCACTCTCCTTGTAGAGATTCTAACAAGTATGCATTACCTGGAGCGATTTCGGCTACCTTAAAAGGGCCTTCCCAACTAGGCCATACCCATGAACATGTTTAACACCCATGGAACCTAGTAATTCAAGACCAAGCAATAGAGCTTCATACTCTCCTTGATTGTTGGTAGAAGGAAATTCTAGACAGGTCGAGGTCTCAAAGCGCATACCACAAGGTGATATGAGAACTACTCTAATACCTTGGCTATTTTTGCAAGCCGAACCATCAAAATATAGTTTCCATGGAGCTACTTCAACTAGAGCAATGTTCCTACCCCAATTTACATCTACGTGGTGATCAACTATAAAGTTAGCGATGATTTGGCCATTCATAGCTCTTAGAGGTTCATAAGCCAAATCGTACTCAATCAAAGCATAAGCCCACTTCCCGATTGTACCACTTAGAATCGGCTTTTGCAATATGTATTTTATGACATCGGTTTGACAAGCAACAATACATGTGCTAGGGAGAAGATAGTGACGTAATTTGGTACATGCATAATAAAGTGATAAACACAAATGCTCCACAAACACGTACCTTGTCTTGGCGTCCAGCAGGCGGTGGCACAAGAATGTGATGATGTATTCTTTTCCCTCCACCTCTTGAGTAAGCACGGCTCCTATCACGCTATCTTCTGTAGCAATGTACAGCCGAAACGGAATCCCAGTTTTTGGCGCTCTTACCACGGGCGGTGATGACAAGCACTCTTTAATCTTATCGAAGGCACCTTGCTGACTTGCCCCCCAAGTGAACTCAACTTCATTCTTTAGCCGGCGTATGGGGACAAAAGCATAGATCTTGCCACACAAGTTAGATATAAAGCAACGCAAATAATTCATCTTGCCTAGCAAATTTTGCACATATCTCTTGCATGTCGGTGCTTCAAAGTTCCTAATCCTTTCAAGCCTCTTAGGATCAATCTCAATACCTCTTTCATGAATCATGAATCCAAAGAACTTGCCTGCTGACATGCCAAACACACACTTGAGTGGGTTCATTTTTAATCCATACTGACGCATTCTATCAAAAGAAACTCTCAAATCGGCTAAATGGTTGCCCATAGCATCCAATTTAACTACAACATCGTCTATATAGACCTCTAGCATAACTCCTAGCAAGTCATCAAAGATCAGGTTCATAGCATGTTCATAAGTAGCGCCAGCATTATTTAAACCAAAAGTCATGACAACCCACTCAAATAAGCCGACAAAACCAGGGCATCGAAAGGTTGTCTTTTAGACGTCCTCTTCGGCCATAAAAATTTGATTATAACCATTGTTGCCATCAATAAAACTTAGTACCTTGTGTCCTGAAGCATTGTTGATCAACATGTTGGCTATGGCATAGGATACTCATCCTTCGGAGTGGCCTTGTTCAGATCCCTGAAATCAATACAAACTTGTATTTTTACCGCTCCCCTTCTTCTCTATAGGCACAATGTTAGCAACCCATTCAACATACCTGCATGGCCTAATAAATTCAGCCTTGAGCAATCGTTCTATCTCTTCTTTAACTCGGTCATACATAGCCGAATTAAAGAAAAGAGGGGCTGTTTATAAGGCCTAAACCCAGGTTTGATAGGCAACCAATGCTCTACGAGCTCACGGCTTAGTCCGGGCATCTCACTATATTCCCCTATGAAACAATCAACATATGACCGAAGCAACTTTATTACTTCGGCCTTTTCATCAGCTTGTAATTTTTTGTTTACAAAAGTTGGCCTTGGAACAATACCCTTGCCTATATCGACTTCTTCTAAAGGGTCGGCCGACGCAAAACCTTGTCCTAACTTTTCTACTTCGCTAAAATCTTCAATGGCTTCGGCAAAACCGTCTTTAGAAGACCGATATTGCTCTACGCGAGACTTCAGCCAATCAAGATTACTTTTATGAGACATGACTACTAGTTTAGAAATAGTCATGCTACATCAATCAACTTTACAGACACGGGTACAAAATGTCCCCTGGACACGCTAACGAAGTCGTAATCCGAGAGGTCCCAACCTGATAGAGTCTCTACTTTATCATGGACGGCGTCGATAGATACATCGGCCAATGCTACTTGGGCTGAAGTATCCACTGGTACAACCTCCACATCATCGCTATCCCACTACATAAGGCATTGGTGCAAAGTAGAAGGAATACCGAAATATGCGTGAATCCAATCACGCCCAAGTAGCACACTGTAGTTACCTTGCACATCAATGATGAAGAATGTTGTCGGCAACGTCTTGTTGCCCACCGTCAACTCTAGGGAGAGTACGCCTTTTGCTTCGGAGCTCTCGCCGTTGAAGCCATTGAGCATTAGGTTGGTTTTCTTTAGATACTCCTCGCCCCTGCCGAGCTTCTTCAAAAGAGAGTATGGCATTAAATTGACAGTGGCGCCACCATCAACAAGCATCCTAGAGATCGACTTCCCATCAATGTGCCCCTTGACGTAGAGGGGCTTTAGGTGACGAGCCATATCCTCGGGCTTCTTGAAAATAGCATCTCGTGGGCCGAGGTTCAACTGAGCGACCTCGGCCTCATCTCGTGGTAGTGCAAACTCAGCGGAAAGCATGATGACGTTTATGTCCATTGCCTGAGGTGTGGGCCCCTCAAAGATGGGCATGTAGTCGTCGTCGCTCGGAACGGGATCCGGGTTGTTCGCCTCTACCGGATTAGGCTTCCATATTTCCTTCATGACTAGCCGAGGGTGGATTTTCTCAAAGATGGCATCTCACTCATCCTCGGCCTTCTTCTCGCGCATATCCTGTGACCGCAGACGTTGTAGGTGCCTCTTCTATGATTTGTACATGCCCGGAGGTGCCCAAGATGGTTGTGGCTTAGTACTGGGCACAACCAACTTGTCTCTATGATTTTTGGCCGAACGGGGATTACGCGGGTCGGCCTCGTAATCTTTTCACTTGGTGAGAATCTTTCCTTGTACCCTGTCGGTCAGACCGGCCTCATTAGGCTGATCGGACCGGGCTTCGATGATGGCCTCGGTCAGACTAGGGGACTTACCTTTGTCATGCTTCGGCGAGGGGGCCTTCGAGATTGGGACTTCCTAAGACCCTACCTTGACTGTGATAGCTTTGGATTCCCTCTCCTTCGCCTCTACGCATCCATCCTCCTTGGCTTCTTCCTGCGTGAGTTGATTCGAAGATACCACAGACAACCTATGGAAAATGTTCCCCTTCGTCGTGTCCACTTGTCCTTGCCAATCATAACACTCCGAAGGAAAACAGGGGGCAACATTATACTACGATGGGCACCCCGGTGGCGAGGTGTAGTTCAGGGCCCACGAGGATCCTGCCTAGTAGTTTGGCGGAGGCATCGGTGGTTCTAGCGGCTTCATCCATTGCTAGGAGGGGGTTCGGCCACATCGAAGGTATTTCAGACTATATCAGTGAAGGGTCCTACAAGGCCGGAGGTATGTTCAGCCATTGCGGGCCGAATTCTCCCACCGGGGGGTTCATCCAGAGCAGAGGTGGGTTCGGCCACTGGGTGCAAACTCACCTAGCGGAGGGTTCGGCCATTGGGGTGCGAACTCACTATGCGAAGGGTTTGGCTGTTGGGGTCCAAACTCACTATGCGGAGGGTTCGACCATTGGGGTCCGAACTCACCATGCGGAGGGTTCGTCCATTGGGGTCCGAACTCACCATGCGAAGGGTTCGGCCATTGGGGTCTGAGCTCACCATGCGGAGGGTTCGGCCATTGGGGTCTGAGCTCACCCTTCGGGGGGTTCGGCTGTTGGTGTCCGAACTCCTTCTCCGAAGGGTTTGGCTTTGGCTGTCTTAGCCCGTTCAGCTATCTTGGCATTTTTGGTCGGGGGTCTGCTTCTTCAGTTTCTTCTAGTGTTTATTCAACGGCATCTGGTATGTTACCTTTGGCTTCTTGTGAGCCCTAGCCGAAGGAGATAAGTTGATGTTCTTTTCCACTCTCCTACTTTAGGGTTCTTTGGTACGAGTGTGCGTGTGTGTTGTCCTCCAATAACGACCGCTTTCCCCTTAGATGACTCAGTCTGTTCTGGATGAATCAGCACCTTCTTCTCGTCGAGGTCGATGGTGTTCACAAGAAAGGGGTCTTTGTCGAGCTTCATCTTCAGACTAGAATCTATTTTCAATCGTCCTTCTTATATGGCCGATTGAACCTGCCGACAGAAAACATTGCAGTCTGTTGGGGGAAAATACTTCATCCTCAGGGTCTCTACAGTAACAAGACAAAGGCAATCTACTAAACCGAAGTTCCAGTATCTAACTCCGGTTTAGTACGGGATCAAGTTCGAAGAATCAATGCGGACTCTTGTTCGGAGTATATCTTCGAACGTCGACTCTTCAGAGAACTTACCTGCCAGCTAGGATGGAAGACTTATCTTCTTTCCCATTAGATTAGTCTTTTACCATTTTAGCCCTATCAGGGGTACCGAATAGTTTCCACTATGTCGGTTGTAATTGAGGGGTAAAAAGGTCTTTTCCTTAAGACTTTCACCTATAAATACCCCCCATTCTACCCTGTAATGAGGATCGAATACTAAGTTATTGAATACACAACTTCGAATTACTTCGAGCTGTTATCCAATTCAGAGGCTTGAATAGTTCGCTTCTTAAACACTTTGTTTATTAGTTTCTAATCTCTGAAAACCTGTTAGCGTAATCTTTTATGCCAACAGTTGGTGTCGTCCGTGGGGAACCTAGTCCAAAAAACTTCGTTCTCTACCAAGTTCTCAAAACCATGCCTCCCAAGCAGAGTTCAGGTGGTACCCTACTCGGAGGTCCCCTCGGACCTCCGGAGCAAGATCTTCGAACACGGTCGAGGTCGGAGGACCTTCGGTAATTCCTCCACCTCAGACTCCCGAAGGAAATTCCCTTCCTCGAGCATACGGAGTTCCTCCTTCAACTCCATCCATGCTTCGGCCAGTCAGAGCCCCTTCTCCAGCTCCGATTCTGCTTCGAACTGACGCATACAGTTCTCAAGACCCGAAAGATCCTTCTAGAAGAAATGAAGACGGTCTTGGCGACTTGGCAGCCCAAATGGCCAGTCTCCAAGCTGAAGTGGCGAGGTGGAGACAAGAAGCCACAGATAAGCTTCGTTCTCAGGCCACCCTTGTCATTTCCGAAGTGCCTAAAGACAATGAACTTCCTTATCCTGAAGCCCTAGAGAACGCTTCCTTCGATAGCGAGTCTCCACTGCATCCCGAGTTATAGAAAGTGTGCTTCGACCCTAAGTTTAAAACTTCGAAGCTCTGTAAGTACTCCGGAGAGGAGACCCCGGGGAGTTCTCCCGTTCTTATGCTTTGGCAATTGAGGCCAGTGGGGGAGTACGAGACACCATGGCCAAATGTTTCCCTCTTGCTCTCGAAGGGGTGGCTTTGCGCTGGTTTTGGTCTCTGAAGACAGGATCAATCAGAACCTGGGAGCAATTAAAGAATAAGTTCATAAGTAACTTTCAGGGTACCTTCGTACCCCCAATGTCTACGGGAAGTCTTTTCCAAGTGAAGCAGCTGCCTGGAGAAACTTTAAGACAAAGAAACTTTAAGACAATTTTTCAAGCGTTTCGCCCATACAAAGTCGCAAATACAAGGGTTGTCTACGTCCTCCATGGTTGATGCAGCTCAAGAGGGAGTTACCCATGCGGGCCTCCTTGATAAACTCCATCGGAAACAAATATCCTCTGTAGCTCAGCTGATGGCCTATTTTGAAGAATATGCTAGGTCAGAAGAAGGGTGGCTCCGAAGAACAGCCTCAACTCCATCGATCTTGCAAGAAGTCAAGCTCGAAGTAAAGACTTCAACACCTTCGCAGGGGCCTAGCATCGAAGTCCAGCATGACAAGCATCGGGGGCAAAAGCATCCTCGTTCAGAAGTCCTAAACATTGCTCCTCCACAGAAATTTTCCCCTAAGACTTCACAAGCCTCGGGAAGCAAGACTAGCGACTGGAGGCCACCAGGGAAGCTGGTTGGCAAAGCCCAGGCCTTCTTCTGCTGCGTCCATGGTGAGAATCGGAGTCACGCTACCGATGCATGCAAGTCTATACTCGCTTTAAGAGGCGAGTACCTTGAAAGAACCTTGGGTCGAGGCATTGCTGACCGAGTTCCTTCCGAGGTACGTCCGGAGCCTGTCCAGGCTGTGGCACGTATAGACAACTTCGACCCTACAAGGCAACATCCGGTGGTCAATATTATGCCACCTCCGAAGCAGGAAGATGGTCAAGATCGAGGTAAAAGAGTAGTCCTCCCCATTTTCGGAGGAGGGACCCTCGGTAGTATGTCGAAGAGACAGCGAAGAGAATATGTCCGGGAAGTGGGCCATATTGGAACTTCTTCGTCCGCAGGTGCCATGCCTGAGTGGTCCCATGTGCCGATATATTTCTCTGCAGATGATGCAGCTGGCATAAAATTTCTGCATGCAGATCCCATTGTTATTACTGCTGATATAGCAGGGACTGAAGTTCGGAGAGTGCTGATTGATGGAAGGACTTCAGTAGATATCATCTTCGTTCAAGCCTTCGATCAGCTCTGTATCTCCAGGAAACATCTCCTCCCTACAGCTCATCCTTTGCAAGGCTTCACAGGACCCCCTCTTGATGCCCTTGTCCAAATAGGTCTAGAGGTTGTTTTCGGAGAGGGGCTACTGGCAAGGACGGAGGAAGTGATTTTCGATGTAGTAGATGCCTCATATGCATATAATGTTATCTTCGGGAGGGGTATGTTAAATCAGTTCGGGGCCGTGGCGCATCATAACTATTTATGTTTGAAGATGCCCACGCAAGCGGGAGTACTCACTGTCTTCAGAGATCAGGCCACTGCGCGAAGAGCAGAATATGGTCATGGCCCCCCTCTCGATCCGAGACAAGTGAACAATGTACAAGGAAATCCAGAGGATATCTCTGCTTTAGGTGAACCTTCGAAGAAGTCGTTCCCAAGACCCAGCCCCGACAGAGAGATTGTAACAAAGGTTATTGTCAAAGATGGCAAAGACTATTCATTTTAGTTTGGCAAAGATTTGCCTCCGGAAGTCGCTACTTTGTTAGAAAAAAGTAGTCGAGGAAAATTTGGATGTCTTTGCATGGTCTGATGAAGACATTCCTAGAGTCAGTCGAGATATTATTGAGCATAGCTTGCTTGTGAACCCAAGGGTTCGCCTTGTCCGACAAGGACTTCGGAAGTTATCTGCGGAGATGGTCATTCTTGCTAAGGCAGAAGTGGAAAAGTTGCTGAAGGCTGGGATTATCAGAGAAGTAGCTCATACGGAGTGGTTAGCCAACTAGTCTTCATCAGAAAGAAATCTTCCGGGAAGTGGCGCATGTGTATTGATTTTACATCCTTGAATAAAGCATGCCCCCGTGACCCCTATCCCATGCCCCGAATTGATCAATTAGTTGACTCCACTGCTAGTTCGGAGTTATTAAGCTTCCTCGACGCATATTCTGGCTATCATCAAATCTAGTTAAAGTGCGAAGATGAAATCAAAACGAGCTTTGTAACTCCTTCAGGAGTCTTTTGCTATGTAAGAATGCCTTTCGGTTTAAGAAATGCCGGGGAAACTTTTTCGAGGTTAATTGCTAAAGCTCTAGGTCATCAAATAGGCCGCAATGTAGAAGCCTATATCGATGACATTGTAATAAAGAGTGCTTTAAAGCACCAACATAGCCTAGACTTAGCAGAAACATTTAATAGCCTTCGGGCATGTGGAGTCCGTCTCAACCCCGAAAAATGTATCTTCGGGGCTCAGGCTGGAAAATTGTTAGGGTATTTAGTTTCGAGTAGAGGGATAGAAGCTAGCCCTACTCAAATAACTGCATTACAAAGGATGGCTCCTCCGAAAAATTTAAAGCAGGTGCAAAAGCTTACTGGCCACCTAGCAGCACTTAGCAGGTTCCTAGCAAGGTCTGCGGAGAAAAGTTTGCCCATTTTCAAAGCATTGAAAGGGTCTAAAGATTTTTCATGGACACCAGAGTGTCAAAAGAGTTTTGATGATATTAAGAATTATCTCAGTAACCTCGCTGCACTCACGGTGCCTGTTGCGGACGAAACCCTACTCCTCTACCTTGCAGCTACTAGCTCCGCTGTCAGTGCAGTCCTTGTCAGAGAAGTTGATTGTGGTGGGAAGTTGGTACAGAATCCAGTCTATTTTGTATCCGAAGCATTGTCTGGAGCAAAAACAAGATACTCTGAGCTTGAGAAGTTCACCTATGCTCTGATAATGGCTTCGAGGAAATTGAGACATTATTTTCTAGCACATAATGTAATTGTACCAACTTCGTATCCCTTGGGAGATATGCTCCAAAGCAAGGATTCTATGGGAAGAATTGGAAAATGGGATGTTAAATTGGCACCCTTCGGCATCTCCTTCGTGGCAAGGACAGCGATCAAGTCACAGGTGGTGGCAGATTTTGTGGCAGAATGGACTCCATCCGTAGTATGGGCTCCAGAGAAATCAAATGAAGGAATTTGGACTATATACTCTGACGGAGCTTTCCAAGCATCTAGAGCAGGCATCGGAGCAGTAATAATTTCCCCTTCAGGGAAAAAGCAATGTACTCCACAAGGCTCAACTTTAAGTCCACCAATAATACAGCGGAGTATGAAGGAATTTTGTTAGGACTTCAAAAGGCACGTGCTTTAGGTGCTACAAGAGTTGTTGTTAAAACAGATTCTCAAATTGTAGCAGGGCACGTTGATAAAAGTTTTCAAGTTTGTCACCCGCATCTTGCCAAATACTTAGAGGAGATCCGTAAGATCGAAGCAGCATTTAAAGGGATTTCCATCCGAAGTATACCAAGAGCTGAAAATATGCAAGTCGATACCTTAGCGAAAGCTACAGCCGGAGCTATGGACATCCCAGAAGGACCTTTTTACGAAGAACTTACTTCTCCTTCGGTGTCACAGATCCCTTCTGCGGAAGTTCTTTGCATTCCAAGCACTGATTGGCGGAGCTCAATTATGGAATTGTTGCAAGGTGAAGCAAATTTCCCTGAAGGGCCACAACTTTCGAGGTTGAAGCTAAGAGTTCGAAATTATCATATAATCAATGGTATTCTTTACAAGGCCAGAGTATGTTCCCCTCTGTTCCGATGTATATCTCAAGCCGAAGGTCAAGAGATATTCCGAGAAATTCATGAAGGCCTTTGTGTTAGCCATCTGGCTCCTCAGGCTTTGGCAGGAAAAACACTTCGCTGGGGGGCTTTATTGGCCTACAATAGTAGCTGATGCGGAGAGCCTAGTTCGCACGTGCCAGGGTTGTAAATGGATGGGAAGAAGAAGTCACCGTCCGCCAACAACTCTTCAAGTTATTGCTCCAGTTTGGCCCATGGCAAGATGGGGCATGGACCTTATTGGCCCTTTCCCAGTAGCAAAAGGAAATCTGAAATTCGCATTGGTAGCAATTGAGTATTTTTCCAAGTTGGTCGAAGCAGAACCCCTCACAGCTATCACTTCGAATAATGTACAAAAATTTTCTGGAAAAGTATTATATGCATGTTCAGAGTGCCTCGGCAAGTAACAGTTGACAATAGGACACAGTTTGATGCAGAGCCCTTCAGGAAGTTTTGCGAAGATCTTGGCATACAAATATGCTTTTCTGTTGTGCGCCATCCTCAATCTAACGGAGCTGTTGATGAGGACATCACTAGCTCGGATATAACCATGCTTATACTTTACAATAAACAACCTAAGGTTCATTCATTCTATATTAGATTTACATTTTATATATTTGAGCTAAGGATGCTACACCATGAGTTGACTTTGTTTTCAATTACAGAAATTCTTTCATGGATCAAGCAACACGTTAAGAGAACATCAAGAGCATGGAACATCATGGAAGTTGATTGGGGACCAAGTCAAGGCCATGAAAACATAATATACAATTTTGGGACGTTATTTATGTGCCAAGAGAAATTGGAGATTAACTTCTACACGTTTTCGACTTGGATTCGGACTGCATGGACAGTGACAAATTCAAACGTGCACAACGTTTACATGGTAGATCCGATTTGGATGATCATGGACTTTTTGGAAAGCTTGAGAAGACCTCTTTCCAACGGATACAGCTACACTTCAAGATTCGATCCGAGGATGTTGCAATAATCGAAACAATGCGTGTTACTCAGACTCGGACTTCAAGGAGAGCACGAGATTCACACATGCATATCTTTCACATGGAAGCTCCGATTTAGATGATCTTGGACATTTTGGAAAGCTGAGGATGTCTACATGGAATATAATATATTTATTCCACCGAAATAATCCTGGCAAAGGATTAAGGATCTAAGTTTCTTTTTTCTAGTAATTCTGTTTTGGAAATAATTAGTAGTTTCCATATGTAATAAGTTTCCAAACTTTGGGGACGTCCCTAGGGCTATAAATACCCCTAGAGACTTCAGTTGTAATTTGGGTTTTGATTAGATAAAAGTTTAGCCAATGCTACTTGTCCGTGTAAACCCGTAATCGGTTAGATCGCCGGTTTCACGTTTCAGAACCCCAACTATCCTTGTGCGTGTTTCACATCCAGCAATACTAGTTGCTCCTTTATCTTGTTCTTGCTCGTTCTTCGATTGTTTGCAGGAACAAGGTTGATCACCGATAAGATCAACAACCCTTGGAGTTGGTGTATCGATCGCTAAGGCGCAACACGAACGTCTCGTACGGTTGTAGTCGGGTCGTCAACGTCATCTCCGTCCAATCGAAGTTATCTTATCTTATCAACTCATCGAAAGATTAGGCCACCCAAGTTCCCATCTAGTGGTATCATAGCTTTCGTTGCTCGGTGAGTTTTTATTTCAGTTTTTCCTATAGTCCAGAAGAAAAAGCCACACAAAAAAATTACCCGAGATCCAAGCCTCTTTGAGCCTATTACTAGTTCTGCTTAGTATCAGCTTTTTGAGTTTTTGGTTGCATCATCGTGTGAAGTTGCTAGTCTTAGCATTTAGTTCGTTTAGAGTTTCGAGTTCTTGTCACGTTTTTACCACCATGTCTTGGTCTATTTAGTCAGTTTGTTATTCGAGAATAATTTGGGTAGGCTATGCAGGTGTTACTAAAACTATCATATCTCGCACCTGCCTACTTGGATTGGAGAGTTTTGATATATTTTGGAAAGCTTACAACCAGATCTGTGTTTTCCCTTTTAGAGTCATCTTCATATTCGGTCGTTTGCGTTCTGTTTTGGGACGTACAAGGTTCGGGAGTTCTATACTAAGAGTCACCTTGTCATTTGTTGTTCTTTAAAAAAGAGAGAAAAAAAGGAAAAAAAGGCAGAAAGGTGCTCAAAAAAGAAGAAAAAAAGCTGCACCAAAAAAAAGAGAAAAGAGAAAAAAAGTGAAGAAAGAAAACTTGTGACAAAAGAGGAGGAAAGCTAGTTCTACCTTTGTTGGTTTGGTGGTGTCGGTTGTGTCTAGGCTCGCGTCTCTAGTACGTTCAAGCCTAGGATCAGCACAATACCGACGTTGAACAATTACTCAATTTTCTTATGCTAATGTGGTTCTAGTTTTCCTTGCTACATATTTCAGCCTACCTAAAGCTCCACGGATTTGACTACAGCTCATACGACCAAGTGTTTGCTAATGCATCGATACATCTAATCTCCATGTTGTTTGTGGTTAAGTCGGTGTACAACACCTTCATGCTTGCATTGGTAAGAACTTGTAAGAGCTTGATACAGGATTGAGCGAGTGTGATGTTGTGCCTTCACAATCTTGTAGTTAATAGGAGCGTACATATTATTTGTATGTTTCTTGTTTACTACTAATCATGGCAGGGATACACAAGGAGATAGGATATAGTGAAGCTCAATATAGACATCTTCATCGACACATAAGAGATCAACACGATAAATATGAGGTATGTGATGAAATTCTAGCTAGGTTCAAATGTACAATACCTTATTTTGAAGGAAATTATGATCCTCATGCATATATTCAATGGGAGCTAGCTGTAGATAATGAATTTAAAAAGTATAACTTGTCTGAAAGAGAAAAGGTTATGGTAGCCTCTAAAGTGTTAGTTAAAGATGTTGTATATCATTGGAAACATCTTTGTAGACATGATAAAATACCTCAATCTTGGAAAGACTTAAAGAAATATTTGAGAGATGCTTTTGTTCCTCCATATTATGCCGATATTCTATTAAAGAAACTACAATGTTTAAAACAAGATAGCAGAAGTGTTGCCTCATACTATCATGATATGCATGCTTGTTTATTACGTTGTGCTATAGATGAATGTGAAGAAGCTATAGAACAAAGGTTTTTACGTGGGCTTAACCAGGAAATTAAGGAAATGCTTCTTCATGAAACATATAATTCTCTCTCTCAATTGTTTGAACTTGCATGTCGAGCTGAAATTCAGATTGCTATTGATTTAGAGGAGACACCAATCAGTTTGCCTTCTAGTTCTACTAACTTTGAAAAGGAAAAAGAGAATAAAAATGCACTTACATCATCGGAAAAGGTTTTGCAAGGTAATATATGTGCTGAAATTAGTCCAGGTGAGTGTACTCCTGATAAAACACAATTGTCCACTATTCATGCTATTATAGAGCCACCGTTAGTAGAATCTTTTGCTGAAATTGCTTTGTTACCACATGATTTGCTTGACACTCCTTGTAATAAAGAAGAGTTGTGTGTTAATACTTCACTTATATACATGCCACAACTAGTTAATGAACAGGTTGACTTTGTTGCTGAACCTTTAAGTGATTTGATACATGTTGTTCACATTGCTAGTGAAAAGGAAGAAAAAAATTGTTATCTTCTTTAAATACTTGGGGTTATATTGAACTTGATGATCTTTGTGAACTTAGTGCTTTAAATGAGCATTTACTCACTAGACCTGATTTTACATGTCCTGCTCAAATGAGTTTTCATGTAATTGGAAAATACAATGATCAAGGAGTATACTTTGTGCATAGAGTTTACATATGTTCAGATTTGAAACAGCATGTAAATTCTGAAAATAATAGTCTCAACCAAGGTGTTTTAACTAATTCTATTATCTCGAGAGACTCTTGTTTTGATTTAAATACACAGGTTTGTTTTCAAGAAGGAGAGCCTTGTGGGCTGCTTAGCAATGACACAATTCCTGCTCCAATATCTAAAAGTACAGATTCGATGTCATTTGTTCAAGCAAAGGATTTGGTGAGTTGGTTTTCTTCAATTCACTGCATGTTTAAAGAACAAGAGATACTGCACAATAATGGTTCTTTTGATAGGAGTTGCATTAATGATGAACACAAGAACAAACTGAGGATGGTTTGCAGCCAAGAAGGAGAGAATGATGAGTACATCACTAGCTCGGATATAACCATGCTTATACTTTACAATAAACAACCCAAGGTTCATTCATTCTATATTAGATTTACATTTTATATATTTGAGCTAAGGATGCTACACCATGAGTTGGCTTTGTTTTTAATTACAGAAATTCTTTCATGGATCAAGCAACACGTTAAGAGCACATCAAGAGCATGGAACATCATGGAAGTTGATTAGGGACCAAGTCAAGGCCATGAAAACATAATATACAATTTTGTGATGTTATTTATGTGCCAAGAGAAATTGGACATTAACTTCTACACGTTTTCGACTTGGATTCGGACTGCATGGACAGTGACAAATTCAAACATGCACAACTTTTACATGGCAGATCCGATTTGGATGATCATGGACTTTTTGGAAAGCTTGAGACGTCCTCTTTCCAACGGATACAGCTACACTTCCAGATTCGATCCGAGGAGGTTGCAATAATCGAAACAATGCGTGTTACTCACACTCGGACTTCAAGGAGAGCACGAGATTCACACATGCATATCTTTTACATGGAAGCTCCGATTTAGATGATCTTGGACATTTTGGAAAGCTGAGGATGTCTACATGGAATATAATATATTTATTCCACCGAAATAATCCTGGCAAAGGATTAAGGATCTAAGTTTCTTTTTTCTAGTAATTCTGTTTTGGAAATAATTAGTAGTTTCCATATGTAATAAGTTTCCAAACTTTGGGACGTCCCTAGGGCTATAAATACCCCTAGAGACTTCAGTTGTAATTTGGGTTTTGATTAGATAAAAGTTTAGCCAGTGCTACTTGTCCATGTAAACCCGTGATCGGTTAGATCGCCGGTTTCACGTTTCAGAACCCCAACTATCCTTGTGCGTGTTTCACATCCAGCAATACTAGTTGCTCCTTTATCTTGTTCTTGCTCGTTCTTCGATTGCTTGTAGGAACAAGGTTGATCACCGATAAGATCAACAACCCTTGGAGTTGGTGTGTCGATCGCTAAGGCGCAACACAAACGTCTCGTATGGTTGTAGTCGGGTCGTCAACGTCATCTCCGTCCAATCGAAGTTATCTTATCTTATCAACTGATCGAAAGATCAGGCCACCCGAGTTCCCATCATATGTCAAAAGGGCCAATGGTAATATCTTGTCAGGGCTGAATCGAAGAATAGTAGGGTTGGCAAAAGGGCTGTGGACTGAAGAGCTCCCGAATATTTTATGGTCCATTCGGACCACTCAAACAAGGTCCATGGGTTTCACTCCCTTCAGACTATTATTTGGAGATGAAGATATGACGCCAACGGAGCTTAAAGGAGGATCTCTTCATAGCACTGAGCCTGGAATAGAAGTAGAAAGGCAAGCTTCGCTTGATTTAACAGAAGAAACAAGACTTAGAGTTGTCGCCAATCTGTTAAAATATCAGCAACAAACGAAGACTTGGTTTGACCCGAAGGTTAAGCTTAACGAACTTAAGCGAGGTCATCTAGTTTTGCAAAGTATTATAGCACCAGGGAAATTAGAATTAAGTGGGAAGGTCCATACATAATTCTCCGTTCAGGACGCCCTGGTTCTTTTAAGCAAGCTAATTTAGAAGGCGAAGAATTAAAGCATGATTGGCATGTGGAGCACTTAAAGCGATATTTTGCATAGGGGCTCCTTGTAATCATTTGTAAACACCTTCTGAATTAATAAGGTTCATGGTTCAGATAATGCCTACCTCTTAAACACTTCCTACTTCTAGTGGACGCACTAGAAGAACGAAGTCTGTTGGGAGGAAAGTGTCATTCATTTGAACCAATTTTGCGGACTTCGAACCACCGGTTCGAAGCTTCCGACGAGGTGGGAAAGTCACAGAAAACGGATTCCAACCCACCGGCTTGAAAGCATCCATAAAAAGAGTCCAAGGAGACCAAATGATGTGGATTCCAAGCTTCGGCTTGAAAGCATCCGTAAAAAGAGTCCAAGGAGACCACCGCGAATTCTGAACCACTGGTTTGATAGCATTCGTAAAAAGAGCCGAAGGAGGCCAAACAAAACAGAGTTTGACCTGATAAGCTTCGAATATCTGTAAAAAGAGTCCAAAGTGACCAATTGTTTTGGATGCTAAGGTATCCGGAAAATTAGTCTGAAGTGACTACATTCAAAAAAGAGGTACTAACTTACTAAGTTTCAGACTCCAAGTAGTCGAAAATATTTTTTGAGATTTTAATTAATCTCTAAATTGCTAAGGGGCTTTGAGCCTCCAAAATTGTACTCCTAAGTCATTTTTCTTTGCGCGTAACCATCTTCGACCAAACTTCGAAGTTGCTTACACCCGAAGAGGGGCTGGGAAGTAGGGAGACAATTTTAAAAAAAAAACTTTAATCTTTATCATTCGAACAGATTACATTACATTACGAAAAGTCTGTATCTATACCAAGAAGGAAACGAAGACCCCTTCGATCCCTAGAGCTACCACCAAAGCCAGAACAACTAGTTCGGGAGCTGGGAGTTCTAATAACTTTACGTTTAATTCTTACCCCTCCTCTCAAAGCTCGGAAATCTTTTTGTTCCTGTTGGAGTTCAGCCCAAGTTCAAAGTCGCTTGGGGCTTCTCTCCCAGCTTCGAAGTTGTTCAGGTTTCTGGGTTTGTTCTTCAGCAGTATTCTCTTCTTCGGACCATTCAACGTCTTCAGAAGATGAAGTTTCCAAGTTAACTTCTTTTTTCTCCTCTTTAATGTAAGATAATATATCTTCGTATATTGCGGGCGCAATTTCACCGGAGCTTTCTCGAGGAATCAGAAACTGAGGTCGTTTGTGAAGTCTTAAAAGGTCGAAGGTAGCCCATAGCAGGCGAAGTTCATCGGTATCATCTAATACTTTGAGATCATCCTTAAAAGGTCGGAAAGCCTAAAAACATTTTCCAAATAAGTCTTCATTCATAACAGATGAAAGCATTAAATTTTTACATATTCGGATTCCTAAACAAAACTAGACCTGCGGGTCTGGCGGAGGCTAGCTGCTCGAAGCCTGTGACCGAGCTTGTTTCTGGCGAAGTCCTTCATCAATCCAAGCATTGATCGTTGTTCGACCTTCGGCTCTCCAAGACGCTTGGAAGGCTTGCTAGGCTACGGCCACATCATCAGAAGGGTTTAACAGTCGGTTGTCGTTGAAGGTAATAGGAGCCGCCCCCAAGTCTGGCGCTACTGATAGTCCTAGATCTTCGTAGTAACGAAGTATTCCGAGAGCGGATACTTGGCCGGAGATTTCCCCATACCGAATACCCGCTGTCTTCATCATCTTCGCTGCTCCTTGGATCATCTTCAATCATCACAACAAGGGGACGTCGCCAGTCGAAGGTAGTATCCAAGAAGTACCGAAGTACTCTAAGACACTTAGAAGGTTGTCCATGGCCTCCTCGAATACCTTCTCTGACTTCACCTTGTTTTCGATCAAATTATCCCTTGGCGAAGACAGCTCGTCTATCACAGAAGATAACTTGGCTGCATCCGTGGCCAAAGAGTTCTTCTGGCTAAGCAGGTTGTTGGCCTCCTCCATGGACTTCATCCTCTCCTCTCAGAGCTTAACCAGCTCAGCCCCTGCGGTTGCTTGCTCTATCCGCATTCTTTCTATTTCAGCCCGAAGCACGATTTGTTCGGCTTCGAGCTTCTGATTAGCAGCTTCCAAGCCAAGTCTAGCCTTCCTCTCCGCTGCTACCATTCCGTCCAAGCTAGAAATTCGAATTTTGGAGCTATCAAGACTCCCCTGAATGGCAGCAATCTTCTCCTTAAGATGAATGTTTTCTCGCTCGTTCGAACAGCTGCAGCTCAAGACAAGACTATTTGCTACGAAGGGAAAAAGCGATGTGAGAAACTATTTTTAAGCTGAAACTAATCCTGTCTTTGCAGATACTTCGTACCTGGTATGCTGCCCGTTCCAAAGCTGCATCCAACTCCGAACCCTCGGCCTCCCAAGTATGGCTACCAGGTCAGTCTCCCCAACTTCGCGATTAGCTCGATCCAAAAGCTCTAGCAGAGTCTGAAGTCCGGTCCTACGCTCCAGAAAAGGAGCTAGGAGGGGGAGCATTGACAAGGCTCTTTGGTCATCTTCGTTGGGTGAAGGGTCGGAGCGCTGCGCCGCATCCCCGGAAGCTTCGGTGGACTGTCCCCCCTCCGCAGATTGTCCTCCGTCTGTCGATTCCGACGGAGTTAATCCTGAGTTCGGAGCAGGAAAATGATCCATTTTCCCTTTACCTTTTCCAGGCCCCATCGTTATAACTTCCTCTGGACCCGACCTCGGAGATGTCAAAGTCCTAGGAGTAGTCTTTGTAGGAGGAGTCTCCATGGGAGAAGACCCTACAAAGTCAAAGGTATTATATATTGCATAATTTTGCAGGGCGCAAAGGAAAAGGTTCTTTAATGAAGTTTACCTCTGAAATCCTGTCGACGAATGAGTACGGGGCTACTTGGAGGGTCGAAGGCCCCCTCGAAGTCCTCATCAGATTCAGGATCATGAACCGAAGGGTTAGCTGTTGGAATCTCTCTTGGAGAAACAGTTACCACTTCATCCGGAAACGAAGCTTGGTCCATCGCTACTTCGACTCCGCCTTCAACCGCAGGAGCTTCTTGGCTCGGCAAGTCAGGCAGGACATTCGAGGTCCCGGCCTATTCGGAGTTGTGTGGTGCAGCCGGCACACTCACTGCACCACCAGTGGCTACGACTTCGACATCTGCCCGCGCCTCTTCGTCTCCGGCAATAAGGTCTATAAGGGCCCTTTGCATTTCTCTTACTCCCTCATCTTCAGATGAACCTGAAGACGAAGCAGCGGACTTGGAAGGGGCCACGTTTTTAAGTTTACGAGCTAATTTTTTTATGGGAGTCTTGGCTGGTGCCGAAGTCCTAGCATCTGCCTTCCTCTTCTTCGGGCCAAGCTCGGAAGGCACCAGTTTGGAAGAGGAGGGGCTATGACTCCGAGTACGCCCCATACTCGGTTGAGTCGCTCCCAACTACCCACAGCTTCATCCTCCACTCCTTTTCAGCCGGGGTAGGAGCCCCGAGAATCTTCTCCGAAGCTCGAACGACTTGCTCCGAAGTCAAAGGGGATTGTGAAGCTAAAAGATAAGTTTTTATTAGTCATCTCATGAAATAATCATATATAAATCATGTTGTAGTTTTCGAAGAAATCTTTCGGAGTCCTCCCTCCAGATCCTCTTCGAAGTTGATAGGCCAGTTGGCCATCAAAGGCAGAATCTGGAGCCCAATGAACTCCTCCGCTAAGTCCCACATGCTCATGCGGCGGCTGATCCGTTGGAGCAGATTGAGGCGGGCTTCGAGCTGGCCGGGGTCTGGGTGGACCTCGGCTTCCCTTCGAAAATATATGTCTTGCAGAGGTCTAGTCAGACAGCTGTCTGCTCCAACTTCGGCGTAGAACCACAGGAGAATCCAATCTGTGTACAGTCTGGCATTGATGGCCTTCGCTGGAAACTGCAGTTGGAATTCATCTCGGAGTCTGAAGTTTATGCTGCCAAAGGCTACTACGATTTTTCCCCTCCGGAGCCTTGGTAAGTTTTCGGCTGGCAGGAGGCTTTGTGCAGTGCTGCGAATATCTCTGCTCTCCCTTTGCAGCCTTCTGCCCGCAGCGCCCATTTGAAAATAGTGAGGCGTGCTATTGCGTTCGGAGACAACTGAGGAAGGGTGACATGGAAAAGATCTAGTACCTCCGACAGGAAGTCTACCGCCGGAAGTCCTAACCCTGCTTCAAAGAAGACTTCGAAAACGATGACTTCTTCGGGCCACGGCGAAGGGATGGCTTCCTTCCCGGGTTTGCGGGCATTGATCCCCGGGCTAATCTTTCCTTCAACCACTACTGCGATTGTCTTCCTCTTGAAGGTGGATGGCCCCAGTTTGTAAGACTAGTCGGAGTATTTCGAAGAGGCCGGGAGGAGGTCATGGGGACCGATTTGTTGGGGATTCCCTGCAGGTGCCGCCGCTGCTGCCGCCGCCATGGCCTGCTGCCGGGCTAGGGCCGAAGTCGCCCCGGGAGCCTTGAAGCTTGTCTTTGCCATCAAGCTGAACAGATCGATTGAGGCTAAGTTTGGAGGCTAATGGATGATTGCGCAAAGACGGTGAGAAAGGTATTTTGGACGCTTCTGGGTCCTCTATTTATATCTTGGACTCCCAATTTTTTACCGTTCAGTCTTGCCGTTCTGTATTCTTGACCGTTAATGTTTACGAAATTAATGCAGTGTATAACTTATTCTGAAAGGAAAAGGCTAACGGCTATTTTTTCTAAGTCTAAAGGGCTTTTTGGCTTCATAGAAATTGATTCCAGAATTGTTCGAATAGAACTCTCTTAGAAATCGATTCGAAGTTATAAATATTTGCATATTCCGAAGGTTGATAAAATTTATTAACCCCTACGCATGATTATTTTTCTTGAGTATACTGCTCTCCTAACCTTACAGATCATGCGGAGAAGCGTATTCGAGGGGCTACTGTTGGGGGAAAATACTTCATCCTCAGGGTCTCTACAGTAACAAGACAAAGGCAATCTACTAAACCGAAGTTCCAGTATCTAACTCCGGTTTAGTACGGGATCAAGTTCGAAGAATCAATGCGGACTCTTGTTTGAAGTATAGCTTCGAACGTCGACTCTTCAGAGAACTTACCTGCCAGCTAGGATGGAAGACTTATCTTCTTTCCCATTAGATTAGTCTTTTACCATTTTAGCCCTATTAGGGGTACCAAATAGTTTCCATTATGTCGGTTATAATTGAGGGGTAAAAAGGTCTTTTCCTTAAGACTTTCACCTATAAATACCCCCATTCTACCCTCTAATGAGGATCAAATACTAAGTTATTCAATACACAACTTCGAATTACTTCGAGCTGTTATCCAATTTAGAGGCTTGAATAGTTCGCTTCTTAAACACTTCGTTTATTAGTTTCTAATCTCTGAAAACCTGTTAGCGTAATCTTTTACGCCAACATAGTCATTAGTATAATGAGAATGTGAATCATGCCACTTATAGTATGGGCGCTTCTTTAGTTCGTTGGCGGTTGGGATGACCTGGCCCTTGGGCAACCTGAGAAGCAGGCTTTCCAAGAGGAAACCAAATATTTTATCGCATTTAGTCACATCAAAAGAGTATTTAACTTCGCTGGGGCGACTCTTAGTGGGAGACAGTCGTAGCTCAGAACAAGTGACAAGATTTCTCTTAGTGTTCCAAGCCCATTCGGCCACATACATGTCGGACAAATCATCCTCTTCCTCCGACTCTTCCTCGTCGTAGTGTTCCATGATGTGAGCTTTAGCTCTAGGTTTGTTAAACGTTTTAATCAATTTTTTATCCTTGGCTCTGCATTCTTCGACCAAAGCCTACTGTAGGACTTGGCTGACTTTTAAAAAGTTTTGGTTATCTAGTCTTTCTTTAATCTTAGAACGCAACCTGTTAAAATCTAGATCCGCCAAATCCCTTTCTGAAAAATTGAGACTAAAACATCGGTTTCTGGTGTCTCTAAAGCACTTAACGTACTCAGAGACACTCTCGCTAGGTTTTGTTTGACTGATGTCAAGTGTGAAAGCCTAAGTTCTGTCTCGCCCATATAAAAATAGTCATTGAACTTCTGTTCTAATTGGGCCTATGTTTGGACGGAGTTCGGTGGCAGCGCAGAAAACTAAGTGAAGCGGTGCCGGAAAGCGAAAGAGAAAACAATCTAAGTTTTAATGCGTCTGACCCACTAGCTTGTCCACACTGTGCTAAGAATTGGCTGACATGCTCTAGTGTGGTCTTGTTACCCTCGCCATCGAATTTGGTGAACTCAGGGACTTTATAGCCGCAAGGGTAGGGTATGGTATCGAAGTGATCAGGATACGGCTTTTGGTAGATCCTAGCCTGATCCCGAGGTGCGAAGCCGGTACACTCTCCAAACAGTGCATGGATCCACTCCTGAATGTCGTCCTGGCCTCTTGCCTGTGCGCGTCTCTCATGCAGGGGCATGACACGTGGTGGTATGTTTGCGTGTCCGCCGTGGGGCTCCTCCTCTCATGCTGGCCCAGGGTATATGTCGTGCTCGAGTCTATGTGGGTGCGTAGGAGCGTGCGGTGCAGGCAGCGCGGGAAGAGTTGGCGCAGGCGTAGGTGGAGGTGGCGCATAATAAGCAGGGTTGGCTTGGTCGTAAGTGTAGTGATTTGTATGGACCGTAGATGTTGAGGCTAGAGACGTTATAGCTTTGCCAGTACTACTATCGGTTCTGATATAAATGCGATTTACCGAGGGTACTCTAGCAATTGGAGTTGGAGGAATGGCCTCGATAAAGCCAAACCTTCTAAGCATTGCCTCTACCTCAGAGCTAACTATCAAACATAGACGGTTGGCTAGCGAAGCGCTAACGGCTTGATCTACATATGCGGCTATCTTTTGCTCAATCTCTAAAGAAGATAAAGGAGACATTGGTGTTACCTGAGTCCGGACGAGGTCAGGGATGTTGACGTCGTGCTTGATGAAGCCCGCGCGTGTCTTGACGTAGCTCCCGAGCATGAGATCTTGGAGCTCTTTCATCTTTGCCTCGATCTCCTCCCGACCATCCCCGATGATATCTTCAAGGGTGGGCGTCATGATGTTGCGCTTGTCGATATCTGTGCCCTCCATGGGAACCATCGGCATTGTATACGTAGTAGTCATCGTAGAGGTATTTGCAGCCAATGTAGATGTACTCGTCATGTTGGCATAGTCTTCCCCAGCGAAGTCGCCAAAAAGTGTGTTGACACAAAAACGTGCCCCCGTACTTGAGTCAGTTCGATGATCCAAAAGTGTGTGGATACTTAGGGATGAGGCTAAGCGTGACACAACTCTGATGTCGTGTTCTGACTACCCTTAATAGAGGCAAGGGGGTGGAGTCGCCAGGTAATCAGATCACAAATAAATAATCCAATTAGCCGAAATATATAGATAAAATAATCCAATCGGCCGAACGGAGCCTGATTGGTTCGGAGTATACCGTTCAAAGGGTCACCGAAGGGGGTCCTTCGGTGTCTAGTGCGAAGGGTGCGCCGAAGGTAGCCTTCGGCGTTTGGATTGATCTGGCCGAAGACGAGCTCCGAATAGATCACGACGCTAAATCGCCTCCAAACAAGAGAGTTCGGTGTGAAGCCTCTGATAAAACAAAATCCAACGCGGAGTGCTGGCGTGACGAAATCCGGTGCGGAGTGTTGGCGTGACGAAGTCCGGTGCGGAGCGTTTCAACATGACGAAGTACGATGCGGCGCGTTCTGACGTGACTTCGACATGAAGCAACTCTGATGCAAAGTAGTTACGGTGCATGAGACTTGACCAGACTGACAACAGCATGACGGATCTGACATGGACGGACAAAGCGGAAACTTGCCAAAGGGTGCTCTAGCAGCCTCCGAAACCAACTTCCTAGCTTCAGAAACCTTCGGCAAAGGGGTCTCTGAATGTAAAACCTGTATAAAAGCGAAGATCAAGTGCCAATTTGGCCTGAAGACCAAATTACCAAGTGTTGTCGTATACAGAACGAAGGGTAGAAATCTGTTACGTAGATTGACAGATGGTTCGCAAGCAAGCCAACAAGGTGATAGCAATCTGTTACGTAGATTAACGGATGATTCATAAGAGAACCAACAAGGCTTACCACAATTACGGTGTGGCCGATGGAGGGCTTCCAACGCAAACCCATGAAGGTGTACTGATCTAATGCGGAAAGTAAAGAAAGTAAAGGTATGGTTCAAACTAGGGTTTGAAGAGTTCATCTGTGTTGGAGGGGTCTTATGAACCGGCCTCACCCCTGTATTTATAGGGGCTAGTCTTCTTATCTCTAACTCTAATCTAATAAGATTTGGTCTAATCAAGATTAGAGATAAAACAATCAGAATCTGTTTCAGACTCCTTATCCAATGCCTGCCCAAAGTGGGCCTTCGGCAGGCCCGCCGAAGCATGCTCCTCGGGCCAGAGCTTCAGCGAAGCAGACCGCCGAAGGGCCTTCGGGCCGAAGCCAGCCTACGAAGTGGGCCGCCAAATGGCCCCCGAGGCCCCTTGCAAGTGGGCCTCCGGTACTTTAGTGCTTCGGCCTGTACCAGGACTTGTATATTTTTGGCCCAAAATTACCAAAATTGATATTTTGACAATTTCGACCATTAATGCCAATTTTTGCTATCAACATATGTGTTTGGAGTCTATCTTCGACCAGATCAATCCGAACGCCGAAGGTTACCTTCGGCGCACCCTTCACACCAGACGCTGAAGGACCCCCTTCGGTGACCTTTCACACGGTATACTCCGAATAATTCAGGCTTCGTTCAGCCGATTGGTTTATTTTATCTATATATTTTGGATAATTGGATTATTCCGTTGTGATATGATTACCTGGCAAATCCACCCCCTTGCCACTGTTAAGGGTAGTCAGAATGCGATGTCAGTGTTGTGTTACGCTTAGACTTATCCCTAAGTATTCACACGCTTTTGGATCATCGAAACGGCCCAAGTGCGGGGGCACGCTTTTCGTGTCAACACACTTTTTGGCGACTCCACTGGGGAAGACTACACCAATATGACGAGTACATCTACATCAGTTGCAATTACCTCTACAACGGCCACTACGTCCACAACGCCGATGGATCCCATGGGGGGCGCAGAGATCGACAACCGCCACATCATGACACCCACCCTTGCAGATAACTCCAAGGAAGGTCGGGTGGAGATCGAGGCAAAGATGAAAGAGCTCCAAGATCTTATGCTTGGGAGTTACGTCAAGACACGCACGGGCTTCATCATCACGACGTCAACATCCCCGACCTCGCCCGGACTCAGGTAACACCAGTGCCGCCTCCTTTATCTTCTTTAGAGATTGAGCAAAAGATAGCCGCATTTGTAGATCAAGTCGTTAGAGCTTCTCTAGCCAACCGTCTAGATTCGGTAGTTAGCTCTCAGGTAGAGGCAACATTTAGAAGGTTCGTCTTTACCGAAGTCGTTCCTCCAACTCCAATCGCTAGCGTACCCCCCGTAAATCACATTTATAACAGAACTGACGGTAGTACCGGGAAAGCTATCACGTCTTCAGCCTCAACAACTACGGTCGAGACAAGTCACTACACTTATGGCCAAGCTAGCACTGCTTATTATGTGTCGCCTCCACCTATGCTTGTGCTAGCTTTTCCCGTGCTGCCAGCGCCGCACGCTCCTACGCACCCACATTGACCCGAGCACATCATATACCTTGAGCCAGCACGAGAGTAGGAGCCCCTCGGCTGACTCACCGACATACCACCGTGTGTCGTGCCCCCACATGAGAGACGCGCATAGGCAGGAGGCCAGGACGGCATTGAGGAGCGGATCCGCGTGCTGTTTAGGGAATGTACCGGTTTCGCACCTCGAGATCGGGCTAGGGTTTACCGAAAGTTTTACCCCAATCACTTCGATACCATACCCTACCCTCGCTGCTAAAGAGTCCCTGAATTCACCAAATTCGACGGCGAGGGTAAAAAGACCACACTAGAGCATGTCAGCCAATTCTTAGCACAGTGTGGAGAAGTTAGTGGGTCGGATGCATTAAAACTTAGACTGTTTTCTATTTTAATATCAAGCACCGCTTTCACTTGGTTTTTGGCACTTCCACAGAACTCCGTCCAAACATGGGCTCAATTAGAACAAAAGTTCCATGACTATTTTATACAGGCGAGACAGAACTTAGGATTTCACACTTGACATCGATCAAACAGAAATCTAGCGAGAGTGTCTCTGAGTATGTCAAGCACTTTAGAGATACCAAAACCGATGTTTTAGTCTCAATATTTTAGAAAGGGATTTGGCGGATCTAGCTTTTAACGGGTTGTGTTCTGAGATTAAAGAAAGGCTAGATAACCAAAACTTTTTAGAGGTCAGTCAAGTCCTACAGTAGGCTCTTGTCCAAGAAGGTCGAGCCAAGGATAAAAATTCATTAAAATGTTAAACAAACCTAGGGCTGAAGTTCACATCATGGAACACTCCGACGAGGAAGAGTCGGAGAAAGAGGACGATTCGACCGATATGTATGCGGCCGAATGGGCTTGGAACACTAAGAGCAAGCCTGTCACTTGTTCTCAGCTCCGACCGTCTCCCACTAAGAGTCATCCTAGCGAAGTTAAATACTCTTTTGATGTGACTAAATGCGATAAAATATTTGATTTTCTCTTTAAGAGCCAGCTTCTTAGGTTGCCCAAGGGCCAGGTCATCCCGACGGCTGACGAACTAAAGAAGCACCCCTACTGTAAGTGGCATGATTCGCATTCTCATTATACTGACGACTGCAATGTTTTTTTTCGACAAGTTCAATCGTCCATAGAAGAAGGATGATTGAAAATAGATTCTAGTCCGAAGATGAAGCTGGACAAAGACCTCTTTCTTGTGAACACCGTCGACCTCGATGAGAAGAAGGTGTTGATTCGACTGAAACAGGCCGAGTCATTTAAGGGGAAAGCGGTCATTATCGGAGAATCACGCACATGCACACTCATACCAAAGAACCCTGAAGTAGGAGTGTGGAAAAATAACAACAACACGTCTCCTTCAGCTAGGGCTCGCAAGAAGCCAAGGATAACATACCAGGTGTTGTTGGATAAACACCAGAAGAAAGCTGAGAATGCAGGCCCCAGCCAAAAATGCCAAGACAAATGAAGGTGCCAAGACAGCCAAACCCTTCAAAGAAGGAATTCGGACCCCAACAACCGAACCCCCCAAAGGGTGAGTTCGGACCCCAATGGTCAAACCCTCCGCATATTTAGTCCGGGCCCCAATGGTCGAACCCTCCGCATGGTAAGTTAGGACCCCAATGGCTGAACCCTCCACATAGTGAGTTCGGGACCCATTGGTCGAAATCTTCGCATAGTGAGTTCGGACCCCAATGTCCGAACCCTCTGCATAGTGAGTTTGGACCCCAATGGCCGAACCCTCCGTTGTGTAAGTTTGGACCTAGTGGTCGAACCCACCTCCGCTCTAGGCGAGCCCCCGGTGGGAGAGCTCGATCTGCAATGACCGAACATACCTCTAGTCTAGCGGGACCCTTCGCTGATATGGTCTGAAGTACCTTCGACGTGGCCGAACCCCCCTCCAAGCAATGGGTTCGTGTTGATAGCAAAAAATGGCATTAATGGCTAGATTATCAAAATATCAATTTTTGGTGATTTGGGCCGAAAAATACACATGTCCAGGGTCTGTCCGAAGCCCTACAGGGTCGAAGCCCATCAAGCTATGGGCTCCGAAAAGCCTCCAGCCAGCCCATGGACTTCGGCCAGGAAGCCTTCGGAGGCCCACGCTGCCGAAGCTTCGGCCCGAGCAGCAAGCCTCGACGGGCCTAGCCGAAGCCCACGCTACCGAAGCTTCGGCCCGAGGAGCGAGCCTCGATGGGCCTGGCCGAAGCCCACACCACCGAAGCTTCGGCCCGAGGAGTGGGCCTCGACGGGCCTGGCCGAAGCCCACCTCGGCAGAGATAAAGTTGGTTGCATCACCAGCTCAATCTCTATCTCTATCCGGCCGGATTAATAGCAGATTAGATTGGGAGTTCGCCCCCTATAAATAGAGAGGCCTGGCCGGTGTGGAGAACCCCCCCCCCCAACTCAAACCAAACCAAAGCCATGCTTTGCTCGTACCTTTACTTTTACCTTTACTTTTCTGTACCTCTTCGTGGGTTTGCCTGGAAGCCCTCCGTCTGCCACTACGGAATAGTGGTAAGCCTTGGTACTTCGCTCGTGAAATCCCCGTTAATCTACGTAACAGATTGCTATCGCCTTGTTACTTCGCCTGTGAAGTATCCGCTAATTTGCGTAATAGATTGCTACCCTTGCCACCCGTGCACCACCTCGCAAAATTCGGTCCTAAGGCCGAATTGGTACTTCGCATCATCCCTGTTGCAGGTTCGCATGTTCGGAGCCCCTTCGCCGGAGGTGTTCGGAGCTGAGAGATCGGTTCCGAGGTCCTGAGGACACCCTTCGACAAGACCGCAGGCTTCGACAACGGGCTTCGCCAGCACACTTCGTCATGACAGTCTTTGCCACGACTACACTCCACGCCAAGACGAAGTTGCACCCACGCGTAGCCTTCGCGTCACGATTCTGTAATTTGCTGCATCGGGTATTCCGCGCCGAACCTCGCTGTGCGGAGGCGATCACCATGCTCAGATCCGTTCGGAGTCTACCTTCGGCCGGATCAGTCCGAACGCCGAAGCACACTTCGGCGGAGCACTTCGCACCAGACACCGAAGGTACCCTTCGGCGCGCCCTTCGCATCAGACTTCGAACCAGGAGGACTCCGACTGGTTTGCTGTTTTTAACCTGTTTAACCTATTTATTTCGGCTAATTGGATTTATTTTGTGTAATCTGGTTGCCTGGCGACTCCACCCCCTTATCACTATTAAGGGTAGTCGGAACGCGATGTCAGTGCCACGTCATGCTTAGGCCTGTCCCTAGGTATCCGTGCACTTTTGGATCGCCGGACTGACCCAAGTGCGGGGGCACGTTTCCGTGTCAACACACTTTTTGGCGACTCCACTGGGGAAGAGCTACGCCAACATGATGAGTACGTCTACATCTGCTGCCGGTACATCTACTACGACTACTACGTCTACACCGCCGATGGACGCAATAGGAGGCGCAGATATCGACAACCGCAACATAATGTCACCTACACTTGAAGATATTCCCGCAGAAGACCGAGCAGAGATCGAGGCAAGGCTAAAGGCGCTCCAAGACATGATGCTTGGGGGCTACATCAAGACACACGCAGGCTTCGTCAAGCGCGACATCGTCACCCTCGACCCCGCTCAGGTCCAGGTAACACCGGTATCACCTCGTTTATCTTCTTTAGAAATTGAGCAAAAGATAGCCGCATCAGTAGATCAGGCCGTTAGCGCTTCGCTAGCCAACCGTTTAGATTCGATAGTCAGCTCCCAAGTAGAGGCGACTCTTAGAAGGTTCGGCTTCACCGAGGCCGTACCCCCGGTTCGTATAGCTAGTGCACCTCCGACAAACATGTCTCCGGCCTCACCACTTATGGCCGAGACCAATCATTATACCTATGGACAAACTAACACTGCATACCACATAACACCTGCGCCAATACCCGCGCTACCCACACCACACGTGTAGACGCCCAGACACGAGCACGTTGTACAAATAGCGCGTAGGGAAGAAGCACATGGCCGACACGCCGATATCCCACCACGAGTCACGCCCCCACATGAGAGGCGTGTGCAAACAAACTACCAAGATGATATAGATGAGCGAGTCCGCGCACTGTTTAGGGAGTGTGTCGGCTTCGTGCCCAAGGGACAGATTAGGGTTTATCGCAAACCATACCCCGATCATCTTTATACAGTACCCTACCC
Organism: Zizania palustris; assembly: GCA_019279435.1. NCBI lineage: Eukaryota > Viridiplantae > Streptophyta > Magnoliopsida > Poales > Poaceae > Zizania > Zizania palustris. The sequence continues at coordinate 47,965,418 of JAAALK010000287.1, forward strand.
CTGCGGCTATAGGATCCCTGAGTTCACTAAATTCGATGGCGAGGGTAGCAGGACCACGCTAGAGCATGTTAGTCAATTTTTGGCACAGTGTGGAGAGGTTAGCGGGATAGATGCCCTAAAGGTTAGACTATTTTCTCTCTCGCTATCCGGCACAACTTTCACTTGGTTTTCGGCGCTCCCGTCGAACTCCATCCACACGTGGGACGATTTAGAGCGGAAATTCCATGATTATTTCTACACGGGTGAAACAGAACTTAGGCTTTCGCATTTGACATCGGTTAAGCAAAAGTCTAGTGAGAGCGCCTCTGAGTATATCAAGCGTTTCAGGGATACTAGAAACCGATGTTTTAGTCTTAATATTTCAGAAAGGGACTTGGCGGAATTAGCTTTTAACGGGTTGCGTTCCGAACTTAAAGAGAGGTTAGATAACCAAAACTTTTTAGAAGTTAGCCAACTTCTACAGCAGGCTCTGGTCCAAGAAGGCCGAGCCAAAGATAAGAAATTTATTAAGACATTTAGCAAGCCTAGGGCCGAAATCCACATCATGGAATGCTCTGATGAGGAGGAGTCAGAGGAGGAGGATTCGACCGACATGTACGCGGCCGAATGGGTTACAAACACTAAAAACAAACCTATCACTTGCTCTGAACTATGACCATCCCCCACAAAGAATAGACTTAATGAGGTCAAGTACTCGTTCGATGTTACTAAATGTGATAAAATATTTGATTTCCTCTTAAAGAGCCAGCTTCTCAGGTTACCTAAGGGTCAAGTTATCCCACCTGCCGACGAGTTAAAGAAGCATCCATATTGTACGTGGCATGATTCACATTCTCATAATACTAATTACTGCAATGTTTTTCGACGGCAGATACAATCGGCCATAGAAGAAGGACGATTAAAGATAGACCATGATCCAAAAATGAAGCTGGATAAAGATCCTTTTCCAGTCAACGCCATTGACCTCGGCGAAAAGAAGGTGTTGATTCGGCCAGAACAGGCCGAGTCTGCTAAAGGAAAAGATGTGATTGTTGGAGAACCGCGTACTCGCACACTCATGCCAAAGAACCCCGAGGTAGGAGTGTGGAAACAGAACATCAATACCCCTTCGGCTAAGGCTCACAAGAGGCCGAAGGTTACATATAACATGCTGCTGAACAAGCATCAGAGAAGGGCCAAAGAAGCAGGACCGCACGCCAAGTTAAAACGGCCGAAGGGTCCAAAACCTCCGAAGGGTGGCTTCGGACCGAGGGTTGCGAACCCTCCACACGAAGGCTTCGGACCGGAGGTTGCGAACCCTCCGCGCGAAGGCTTCGGGTCGTGGTATCCTGGTGCTCCGCACGGTGGTTCCGAGCCACAATGGCCGAGCCCCCCGTGCAACGACTTCGAGCCACAATGGTCGGGTTCCCTGCACGACAACTTTGGACCCCAGTGGTCGGGTCCCCCATGCGACAACTTCTGCCCCCAATGGCCGAACCCCGCACCGTGGTGGACTTCTCCGATGGGAGGCTTCGGCCCGCACTGGCCGAACATACCTCCGGCCTAGCAGGATCCTTCGCTGGTGTGGTCGGAGACACCTTCGACTTGGCCGAACCCCCCTCCGGGTGATGGGTTCGGCTCGCAGTGGCCAAAGCTGCTAGAGCCTCCGATGCCCCCACCGTATGATTGGGCGGAGACCCCGTGGGCCCCGTACGTACCCGGGTCAGGGTACCCTCCGCAGACTAACCCTATGCCTTGTTTTCCTTCGGAGTATTGTGGATGGCAGAGGCAAACAGACGCAGCGGAGGGGGCATCGTCCACAGACTGTCTGTGGTACCTCCGAATCAGACCCTGCAGAGCGAAGCCGGAGGGTGCGAGCACGCGGAGGCCGAAGTCAGAGAGTCTGAAGCCATAACTATCAGAGTTGGGTCTCAGGAAGTCCCAATCTTGAGGACTTCGTCACCGAAGGATGATGGAGGTAAGCTGCATGCTTCAGCCGGGCTCCGCGCCGAAGCTTGGTTCGATCGGTCGAACGAGGTTGATCCGTTCGACGGGGTTCACAGCGAAGCCCCCTTCGAACACAGGGCGCTCGAGGCCAAAGGGCACACTTCAGCCAGAATTAACAGGAATCAAACAGTAGCTCCAGGCACCAAACCACAGCCATCTTGGGCTCCTCCGGGCATGTCCAAATCACAGAAGAGATGCCTACAAAGGTTGCGGGCGCAGGAGATGCGCGAGAAGGTAGCTGAGGCCGAGTGCGATGCTATCTTCGAAGAGATCCGCCCTTGGCCAGCTACCAAACAGGTATGGAGGGAGAAGCCGGTTGAGATAACCAACCCGGCTCCTAGTCCGAGTGACGACGACGACGACTTGCTCGACGACGATTACTCACCCGTCTCTGAGGGGCCCGCGCCTCAGGCGATGGACATCAACATCGTCACATTACCCGCCGAGTTTGCACCACCACGGGACGACGCCGAGGTCGCTCAGTTTAACCTCGGTCCACACAACGCCATCTTCGAGAAGCCCGAGGACTCGGCCCGCCATCTTAAGCCCCTCTATGTCAGGGGTCACATTTGATGGGAAGCCGATTTCCCGGATGCTCGTCGACGGTGGTGCCACTGTTAACCTAATGCCTTATTCATTGTTGAAGAAACCTTGCAGGGACAAAGATGACCTGAATAAGACTAACTTGATGCTCAACGGCTTCAACGGAGAGAGCTCCGAGGCAAAGGGAGTGCTCTCTATGGAGTTGACGGTGGGCAACAAGACGTTGCCAACGGCGTTCTTCATCGTCGACGTACAAGGCAACTATAGTGTGTTACTCGGACACGACTGGATCCATGCGAACTGTTGCATCCCCTCTACCCTACACCAGTGCTTGGTACAATGGGACGGCGATGAGGTGGAGGTCATCCCCGCGGATACTTCGGCCCAAGTAGCTTTGGCCGATGTGTCGGTTGATGCCGTCCATAACAAAGTAGAGTGTCTATCGGGTAGAGATCTTTCAGATTATGACTTTGTTAGTGTATCCGGAGAACGGTTTCGAAAGGCTTTGAATGGTAGGTACTTGAAGGGATATTTCCCAAGTGTGTGGCAAATGTCATAAAAGTGTCGAAAAGCCGATACAAACGGTATCATCTCAAGCTCGTTGTGCTTTTAGTTCACTAGTTCACTAAAAGGCAGGGGCATGTGTTGATAGCAAAAAATGGCATTAATGGCTAGATTATCAAAATATCAATTTTTGGTGATTTGGGCTGAAAAATACACGTGTTCAGGGTCTGTCTGAAGCCCTACAGGGCCGATGCCCATCAAGCTATGGGATCTGAAAAGCCTCCAGCTAGCCCATGGGCTTCGGCCAGGAAGCCTTCGGAGGCCCACGCTGCCGAAGCTTCGACCCGAGGAGCAAGCCTCGACGGGCCTGGCCGAAGCCCATGCTACCGAAGCTTCGGCCCGAGGAGTGTGCCTCGACGGGCCTGGTCGAAGCCCACCTCGGTAGAGATAAAGTTGGTTGCATCGCCAGCTCAATCTCTATCTCTATCCGGCCGGATTAATAACAGATTAGATTGGGAGTTCGCCCCCTATAAATAGAGAGGCCTGGCCGGTGTGGAGAACCCCCCCCCCAACTCAAACCAAACAAAAGCCATGCTTTGATCGTACCTTTACTTTTCTGTACCTCTTCGTGGGTTTGCCTGGAAGCCCTCCATCTGCCACTACGGAATAGTGGTAAGCCTTGGTACTTCGCCCGTGAAGTCCCCATTAATCTATGTAACAGATTGCTATCGCCTTAGTACTTCGCCTGTGAAGTATCCGCTAATCTGCGTAATAGATTGCTACCCTCGCCACCCGTGCACCACCTCGCAAAATTCAGTCCTAAGGCCGAATTGGTACTTCGCATCATCCCTGTTGCAGGTTCACACGTTCAGAGCCCCTTCGCCGAAGGCATTCGGAGCTGAGAGATCGGTTCTGGAGGTCCTCAGGATGCCCTTCGATAAGACCACAGGCTTCGACAACGGGCTTCGCCAGCACACTTCGTCGTGACAGGCTTCGCCACGACTACAATCCGCGCCAAGACGAAGTTGCACCCACGCGTAGCCTTCGCGTCACCACTCTGTAATTCACTGCATCAGGGATCGCGCGTCGAACCCCGCTGTTCGAAGGTGATCACCGCGCTTAGATCCGTTCAGAGTCTACCTTCGGCCAGATCAGTCCGAACGCCGAAGCACCCTTCGGCGGAGCACTTTGCACCAGACACCGAAGGTACCCTTCGGCGTGCCCTTCGCATCAGACTTCGAACCAGGAGGACTCCGACTGGTTTGCTATTTTTAACCTATTTAACCTATTTCTTTCGGCTAATTGGATTATTTGTTGTAATCTGGTTGCCTGGCGATTCCACCCCCCTTATCACTATTAAGGGTAGTCGGAACACGGCGTCGGTGCCACGTCATGCTTAGGCCTGTCCCTAAGTATCCATGCACTTTTGGATCGCCGGACTGACCCAAGTGCGGGGGCATGTTTCCGTGTCAACAGTTCGGCTCTCAGTGGACGAAGCCGCTGGAACCCCCGATGCCTCCACCATACTACTAGGCAGGATCCCCATGGACTCCGAATTGCACCTCGCCACCGGAGTACCCTTCGCAGTATAATGTTGCCCCCTATGTGGTACCTCCGAATCGACTCACGTAAGACGAAGCCAAGGAGGATGGACACAAAGAAGCGAGGGAAAGGAAGTCTGAAGCTATCACAGTCAAGGTGGGTTCTCAGGAGGTCCCAATCTCGAAGGCCCCCTCGCCAAAGCACAACGGAGGTAAGCCCCCTGGTCTAGTCGAGGCCATCACCGAGGCCCGGTCCGATTGGCCTAGCGAGGCCGGTCCGATCGAGAGGGTACAGGGAGATGATTTCCCAAGCGCAAAGATTACAAGGCCGATCCGGGTAATTCCCGTTCAGCCAAAAACCAAAGGAACAAGTTGGTGATGCCTAGTACTAAACCACAACCATCTTGGTCACCTCCGGGCATATCCAAATCATAGAAGAGGCGCCTACAACATCTACGGTCATAGGAGATACGAGAGAAGAAGGCCGAGGATGAGCGAGACGCCATCTTCGAGGAAATCCACCCTCGGCCAGTCATTAAGCAAGTAAGGAAGCCCAAGCCGGTTGAGACAAACAACTTGACTCCCATTCTAAGCGAAGACGATGATGACATGCTCGACGACGACTACACGCCCATCTGCGAGGGGCCCACACCTCAGGTGATGAACATAAACGTTGTCATGCTTCCCGCAGAGTTCGCACTACCACGAGACAAGGTCGAGGTCGCTCAATTGAACCTCGGCCCACGAGACGCTATTTTTGAGAAGCCAGAGGATATGGCTCGTCACCTAAAGCCTCTCTACATCAAGGGGCACATTGATGGGAAGCCGATCTCAAGGATGCTGGTTGACGGTGGCACCACTATCAACTTGGTGCCGTACTCTCTTTTGAAGAAGCTTAGTAGGGCCGAGGAGGATCTAAAGAAAACCAACCTAATGCTCAACGGCTTCAACGGTGAGAGCTCCGAAGAAAAGGGTGTACTCTCCCTAGAGTTTACAATGGGTAACAAAACGTTACCAACGGCGTTCTTCGTCGTCGATGTGCAAGGTAACTACAGCATGCTACTTGGGCATGATTGGATTCACGCAAATTGTTGCATTCCATCTACTTTGCACCCATGCCTGGTGCAGTGGAACGGCGATGATGTGGATATCGTACAAGCGGATACTTCAGCCCAAGTAGCATTGGTTGATGTATCTATCGACACCGACCATGATAAGGTAGAGTGTCTATCAGGAAGAGACCTCTCGGATTACGACTTCGTTAGCATGTCCGGGTGACGTTTTGTACCCATGTCTGTGAAGCCGGCTGGTGTAGCGCGGCTATTTCTAAACTAGTAGTCATGTCTAGTAATATCAATCTTGATTGACTAAAGTCTTGTGTGGAGCAATATCGGTCTTCTAAAGACGGTATTGACGAAGCCATTGAAGATTTTTGGTGAAGTAGAAAAGTTAGGTCAAGGTTTCGCGTCGGCCGATCCTTTAGAATAGGTCGATATAGGAAATGGTATCATTCCAACGCCGACTTTTGTAAACAAAAATCTACAAGTCAGCGAAAAGGCCGAAGTAATAAAGTTGCTTTTGTCATATGTTGATTGTTTTGCATGGGAATATAGAGAGATGCCTGGACTAAGCCACTAGCTCGTAGAGCATCGGTTGCCTATAAAACCTAGGTTTATGCCTTATAAACAGCTCCCTCGTTGCTTTAATTTGGCCGAGTATGACCGAGTTAAAGAGGAGATAGAACGATTGCTCAAGGCTGAATTTATTAGGCCATGCAGGTACGCTGAATGGGTTGCTAACATTGTGCTTGTAGAGAATAAGGGGAGCGGAAAAATACGAGTCTCTATTGATTTCAGGGATCTGAACAAGGCCACTCTGAAGGACGAATATCCCATTCCGATAGCCGACATGTTGATCGACGATGCTTCAGGACAGAAGGTACTAAGTTTTCTTGATGGCAACGCTGGTTATAATCAAATTTTTATGGCTGAAGAGGACGTCTACAAGATAGCCTTTCGATGCTCTGGTTTTGTCGGCTTGTTTGAGTGGGTCGCCATGACTTTTGGATTAAAGAATGTTGGTTCTACTTATCAACGTGCTATGAACCTGATCTTTTAGAACTTGCTAGGAGTTATGCTAGTGGTCTATATAGACGATGTTGAAGTCAAATAGGATACTATGGGCAACAATTTAACCGATTTGAGAGTTTCTTTTGATAGAATGTGCCAGTACGGATTAAAAATGAACCCACTCAAGTGTGTGTTCAGCGTGTCGGCGGGCAAGTTCTTAGGATTCATGATTCATGAAAGAGGTATTGAGATTGATCATAAGAGGCTTGAAAATATTAGGAACTTTGAAGCGCCAACATGCAAGAGAGATGTGCAAAAGTTGCTAGGCAAGATGAATTATTTGTGTTGCTTTATATCTAACTTGTCTGGCAAGATTGATGCTTTTGTCCCCATACTCCAGCTAAAAAACGAGGTCGGGTTCATTTGGGGGCAAGTCAGCAAAGCGCCTTCGAAAAGATTAAAGAGTCCTTGTCATCACCGCCCGTGGTAAGAGCACCAAAAGTCGGAATTCCGTTTCATCTGTACATTGTTGCAGAAGATAGCGTGATAGGAGTCGTGCTAACTCAAGAGGTGGAGGGAAAAGAGTACATCATCACATTCTTAAGTCGCCGCTTGTTGGATGTCGAGACAAGGTACGTGTTTGTGGAGCGTTTGTGTTTATCACTTTATTATGCATGTACCAAATTACGTCAATATCTTCTCCCTAGCACATGTATTGTTGCTTGTCAAACCGATGTCGTAAAATACATGTTACCGAAGCCGATTCTAAGTGGTAGAATCAGGAAGTGGGCTTACGCTTTGATTGAGTACGATTTGGATTATGAACCTTTTAGAGTTATGAAAGGCCAAATCGTCGCTAACTTTTTAGTTGATCACCACGTGGATGTCGATTGAGGTAGCAATGTTGCTCTAATTGAAGTAGTTCCATGGAAACTTTATTTTGATGGTTCGGCTTGCAAAAATGGCCAATGTATTGGAGTAGTTCTCATATCACCTAGTGGTATGCGATTTGAGACCTCGGCCCGTTTAGAATTTTCTTCTACTAATAATCAAGCAGAGTATGAAGCTCTATTGCTAGGACTTGAATTGCTAGGTTCCATGGGTATTAAACATGTTCATGCATGTGATTATTCTCTATTAGTGGTACAACAAGTAGCTAAAATTGCTCAATATTTTAATGGTTTGCTAAATGGCGACTTGGATAAATGATTAGACATAATTGTTGCCTTTGATGACTTTAAAATTTCTCACGTGTCCAGAGAAGTCAATTCAATTGCAAATGATTTGGCTTAGCAAGCATCTAGCTATCAAGTCAGGAAAGGAAAATTTTTTTATATAGGGAAGGTCGATGCTTGAACTCCTTGCCGAAGCTAAAGGCTTCAGGCGGACGTGAGGTCCATCAGACCCTCCGGACCGGACCCCTTTGCCCACTGAAGGGTGTTGCGCGTTGGAGCCCTCGTGTCGGATCCCTTCATCCACCGAAGGACTCTGCACACTGGTCTCCTCACGCCGAAGCCTTTTGGGCATCGGAGGCCTTCACACGCCGAACCCCTCCGTCAAAGGGCTTTAGTCCGATTGGCTCCGCAAAACCGATCTGACTGGCCCTCGGCAGGAACAGGAGTGGCTCGGGGGGCACTTTGGAATTTACAAAATAGATGCCACTCCGAAAAAGGAATTGGCAAACCCTCTAGGAATCCATAAGGATGATTGGAGAATTCCAATCGTCCAGTACCTAAAAGATCCCAGTCAAAGGGTTGATCGGAAAATTTGGCGATAGGCGTTTAAATTTGTGTTGCTTGACGATGTGTTATATCGCCGAACTATTGACGGAGTAATTCTAAAGTGCTTATATGCCGATCAATCTAGAGTGGACACACGAGAAGTTCATGAAGGACTTTGTGGCACTCATCAGCCGGCCTAGAAAATGAGTTGGATGCTCAAAAGAGCAGGTTTTTATTGATCGACTATGACTGAGGATTGTTTTTAAGTATTATAGAGGGTGTGAAGCATGTCAAAAGTTTGGTAATATTCAATTGGCTCCTGCGTCGCTACTTAACCCCATCATCAAACCATGGTCGTTCCGAGGATGCGGTTTGGACTTCATCAGCCAAATTCATCCTCCCTCTTCAAAAGGGCATCGGTTCGTGTTGATGGCAATGGACTATTTCACCAAGTGGACCGAGGTCGTGCCTCTCAAGAACATGACTCATGATGAGGTAACTGATTTCATCTTGAAGCATATTATACATAGATTCAGTATTCCCCAAACTCTCACTACAGGCCAAGGTACTTCATTTATTGCTAAAGAAGTTAGATACTTTACCGAATTTTATGGTATTAAATTGATAAACTCTTCACCATACTATGCTCAGGCCAATGGTCAGACCGAGTCTAGTAATAAAACTGTAATTAAGGTTATTAAGAATAAAATTGAGGAATTCCCTAAAAGGTGGCATGAAGTGCTTTCTGAGGCATTATGGGCTTGTAGAGTTGCAAAGCATGGTGCTACCAAAGTTATTCCATATGAGCTAGTATATGGACAAGAAGCCATTCTACCAGTAGAAGTGGATCTTGGCTCATTAAGATTTCTTAAGCAAGACGGCTTATCGATCGATGAATATGAAACCCTTTTAAAGTATAATTTGGAAGAGGTGACCGATAAGAGGTTAAGGGCTCTATAAGCTATAGATAAAGGTAAAAGAAGAGTAGCTAGAGCCTACAACAAAAGAGTCAAAGCAAAATCGTTTCAAGTTGGTTACTTAGTTTGGAAGACGATTTTGCCCTTAGGCACTAAAAGCCCTAAATTTTGTAAATAGTCGCCTAGTTGGGAAGGTCATTTTAAGGTAGATGAAATCGCTCTAGGTAATGCATACTTTTTAGAGTCTCTACAAGGAGAGCGATTTCGAAGAGCCTTGAACGGCAGGTATTTGAAAAAGTACTTCCCAAGTGTGTGGCAAAGCGCTTAAAGTGTAAAACGGTCGATATGGAGTATATCGTCCTTAGACTGTTGTGCTTTTAGCTCACTTAGTTTGCTAAAAGGCAGGGGGTATGTGTTGATAGCAAAAAAATGGCATTAATGGTCGAGATTGTCAAAATATCAATTTTGGTAATTTTGGGCTGAAAATATGCAACTCCTGGTGCAAGCTGAAGCCCTAAAGTGTCAGAGGCCCATTTGCATAGGGCCTCGGGGGCCTTTCAGTGGCCTGCTTCGTAGGCTAGCTTCGGCCCAAAGGCTCCTCAGTGTCCTACTTTGCCGAAGCTTCGGCCCGAGTAGCATACTTTGGCAGGCCTACCGAAGGCCCACTTCGGGTAGGTTTTGGATAGGAGTCTGATATAGATTCAGGTTGTTTTTATCTCTAATCTTGATTATGCCGAATCTTATCAGATTAGAGTTAGAGATAAGAATACTGTCGGGCCCCGATTTAATAAATCAGGACTTTATTGAAATTCCATAGAAAATCAATAAAACAAGACGTTCATCACACGACCACGTACAAGACGAGCAATCATTCACGGTTCGTAGACCGCATTAATACAAAAGTGAATGAAAGTGAAGAGAAACTAATAAAAATCAAGGGTCCTAGATGAACGCCTCCTTCCAGTCTCGCCTTGACTGGGTCGCTACTCCAGACCTTCATCCTCCTCGTAGTAGACGGGCTTTGATGGTGTAAGTCAATGGGGTGAGTACAGATGTACTCAGCAAGCCACCGAATGCAAATATAATGCAAGATAATAACAAGGGAGATAGTGGCTAGTTTTGCGGAAGCAGCATATTTGTAAAGCATTAAATGTGAGCAATTTATTAGTACGGAAAAGTAAACATGTGAATGCATCATCATCTTCTAACTCGAGGAGTACGTTTTACCTCCTCGCACAACAGTCCTTACATGCCATGAAATAACTCATCCATTCCAACAATTGTAAACTAACTGCGAGTAGTCACACAACCCGCCCTTGATCGTGGGCTCGGCTTTTCGAAAAGATTTAAATTACTCTGATCAGAGATGTACCACTGTACCCACAAGGCACGCACTCATCACTTACACCAAAGTGTAACGAGATGACCCATTTCACGGGAACTCGTGCCAAAACCTTCCATATAGTCCTCCCCGACTCAACAACACCCTCTTATAGGTTTCATATGGTGCCCCGACGCGTCGATGCCTCACCATACCCCCCCTTGAGCCTTCTTTGGTACAAGGCGCCCTGAGGGCTAGCCCCTTGCCCCCTCCACTATGGTGCAGAGAGTCGGGGTGTTCCATACTTCTAGTTAGGACTTACCCATTAGACTTGTGGTTGGTACGGAAGTGCTTTGCAACAGATCCCGCAGACCGGTCCTTATAGTGCCCCGGGTGCGACCAACCAGTTTCCGAGCTTGCACCCGGAACCCACCATACTTATAACTTAGCCAACTCAAACAGAATCCAGAGACGAGAATAACGGGGAATTTCATATATCAGAATTCAGCTATCTACGACTCATTCTTTATATCCTATAGCGGTTGTGCCGGTACATTGGGCACTAGCTAATATAAGATTTGTAGAGTGACAAGGAGTTAAGGCTCAATAAGCATGGCTTGGGTTTGCACACAAGGACGGAGATCTAATAAATATAAGTGTAGGGCTTGATATTTGACTAATGCAATATTAACCTATGAGTTATAGCGATAATTTATAAAAACATGGGCTCAATATGATCAACTGTTTCCACAGAGGTGGTCGATGACTTGCCTTGATCAGCAAAGGGGGATGGAGGAACCTCGGGATAGAACTCCTGCTCCTCGACGAACTCGTAGTCTTCTCGATACGGAAAAGTAAACAATACATTCAATAAACAGATAAAATCCACCAAATAACAAACATACATATTTGTGGGTGTTTTTATGTGAAGTAATATCTTAATATTCTAAAGTTTGGTATAAAACAGTAAAACTTATCTTTTTAGGATTTTACCTAATTTATTTTCTGTATTTTTAATTTTAACCCTAAAGGGTTTTTATTCGTTTATTTAATAAAAATATTTTGGGTAACAGTAACATACTGTTTTTAAGGCATTAATGTGAATAGAATATTATTCTGGATTTAACAAAATTTGAATGGTGAAATTTGGAGTTAAAATGAGCAAGTTATGAATTTTCAAAGTTTTAAACAATTTTCTGGAATTTTATTTAAACAGAAAACAGTCTCGGGTCCACGGTGAACTGGGTTCACCGTGAACCGTTGACTGCGCGCGTGGACCAGGTCGAGCAGGACCGTTGGATCCAGATCCAACGGGCGATCGCGGGGCGGGGCGCTTAAGTGAGATCCAACGGCCGATGGCGGTCGGTACCCCTTTGACCGAGTGAACGGCCCAGATTAAACCCGAGCGGGTTCTAATCTTAGCCGTTCATCTCCGATCGCACGGTACCGAGCTCGTCCGGCACGCGCACGGCACGGGGGATGACCAAGGTCTTCGTCCCTGACTCCGGCGGTGCGACGGCGAGGGGCGAACGGCGGCGGCGGGGTCCATGGCCCTAGGCGACGGCGAAAACGGAAAGAGGATGGAGAGGGGAGTGCAACCGTACCGGAGATGGGGACGGATGGAGACCGGAGGTGGCCGGCGGCGAGGAGAGGCGATGAAGACCTTCGGGTCGACGGTGGCGACGGTGATCCGGCAATGGGAAACGCGAACGGAGGCGAGGCCGAGGGAAGCAGTGGCAACGGCGGTCCCGGCGGTGGCCTCGGTTAGGGCGACGGTGGCCCGGAGCGCCGGCGAGGTCTTGCCGGAGCCAAAGCAGAGGAAAAAGTGGAAAGGAGGGTGGGGGCGCTCGGGGAGGCGAGGGCTTGAGCTCTGGTGTTGTGGCGTAGTGCGGTGAGGGCGGGGCCTTTTATAGGGGTCGCCGGAGTCTAGGATGGCAAGCCAACCGAGGAATCCCGAGGATTTCTTTCCCTCCGGCGAGCTTTCCTTCAATCCTCGGATAAGCTTCCAAAAGAACGAAATTGCATCGGCTAAGGGCGGAAGGGGATCGCGGCGACGAGGGAAGATGATCTAGGGCCTTGATCAAGCGGATCCGACCGGCTGGTGACTGAAATCGGAAGGGGGCGCCGGTTTGGAAGGGGAGAGATCCCCTTCCGAGGAAGAAGAAGATCCTGACAGGTGGGGACCACCTGTCAGCCAGCCGGGCGCAAAAGAAAGAGGGCCGACACGCGGGCCAGGGACGTCAGCGGGCGAGGGAGCACGTGCGGAGGCTTACGGGTGGGCCAGGCGGGGCGCAGGCGGGAGAGAGAGGGAGGGCGCGCGCCGACAGGTGGGTCCCGCCTGTCGGTGGGTGCGGCCGGAACGGGCTGGGCCGAAAGGCCTTCGGAGGGAGATTTAGGGTTTCGGCCCAACAAGATTTAAAATTCATTTTTCAATTAAAATAATTCCAGAAATTCAAATATTTGCTTAAGGCTCGAAGCACTGTTGCTAAAATTTTGTAAAAATTCTCAAAAATATTTCTTGGCCTCTAGTTTATCCCATAAAATTTTCAAGTCCAAATTTTGAATATTTATCTCTGTTTGGCTTTAATAGGGTTCTTTTAGAATTTTTAGTAATAACAAAATTCAGAAATTAATTTAATATTATTTTTCCTTTATTTTATTCCCTTTTTAATTTTGGGGCTGTTACAATCCTATCCCCCTTACAGAGAATCTCGTCCTCGAGATTCGGATCAATCCTCGAATAGCTCACGATGATGTGCCTTGAGTTCATCTTCTTTTTCCCATGTAGCCTCTTCTATCGGATGATTGCTCCATTGTACTTTACAGAAGCGGGTGACTCGACTCCTGGTGATTCTTTCGTTGACTTCCAATATCTTGACCGGCTTTTCCACATAGGTCAGATCCTCTTGAACATCCAACTGCTGAAGATCCACTAGCTCTGTGGGGACGCGGAGACACTTCTTGAGTTGAGATACGTGAAATACGTCATGCACTCCAGCCAATGAGGGCGGTAATTCCAACTGATATGCAACTTCGCCTTGGCGTCGAACAATGGGAAATGGTCCAACATATCGAGGGGCCAACTTCCCTCTCATGTTAAACCGTTGAGTCCCACGGAGAGGCGTAACTCGAAGATAGACATGATCTCCTTCTTCAAAGGCTAGATCTCGGCGTCGATTGTCCGCGTAGCTCTTCTGTCGTGATTGGGCTGTCTTGAGTCGGTCTCTCATGATCCGTACCTTCTCTTCAGCTTCACGAAGAATGTATGTTTCGAATACTTGGGATTCACCAGTTTGGTCCCAAAGTAGAGGCGTTCTGCACTTACGTCCATATAGGGCTTCAAAAGGAGACATCTGAAGGCTGGCTTGATAGCTGTTGTTGTACGAGAACTCAGCGTACGGCAAGCTCTTGTCCCAAGTGGCTCCAAAATCCAAGACACATGCTCGAAGCATATCCTCCAATATCTGATTCACCCTTTCTGTTTGTCCATCCGTCTGAGGGTGGTAGGCGGTACTGAAATTCAATCTCGTGCCCATCTCCTCTTGAAGGTTCTTCCAGAAACGAGAGGTAAACTGACTTCCTCTGTCGGACACTATCTTCTTGGGCACCCCATGAAGACATACGATCCGGGCCATATATAGCTCTGCAAGCTTAGGACCACTAAAGGTCGTCTTGACGACTATGAAATGTGCTACTTTCGTAAGCCGATCGATGATCACCCAAATAGAATCATATCCAAGTTGGGTCTTTGGGAGTCCGGTGATGAAGTCCATTCCGATTTCTTCCCACTTCCATTCAGGCACCTTAAGTGGCTATAACAATCCTGCAGGTCTCTGATGTTCAGCTTTTACTCTTCTGCAGGTGTCACATTCGGCGACGAACTGTGCAATCTCCCTCTTCATGCTAACCCACCAATAACGTTCTGTCAGGTCCTGGTACATCTTGGTACTGCCGGGATGAATGGAGTACATTGTCTCATGGGCTTCTCTCAGGATAAGGGTCTTTATCTCCGGTTTATCCGGCACACATATCCGTGTTCCAAACCATATGGTGCCGTTCTCGTCCTCTGAAAATCCTGGGGCTTTTCCTTGTCTCATGTTCTTCTTAATGGCTGCTATATCCGGGTCTTCTGACTGAGCTTCCCGGATTTGTTCGAACATGACAGGTTGAGCCTCCAAGGTGGCTAGATATGATCTGGTGGTCAACCCAAGATTCAACTTTTCCATCTCTTTGCATAACAAGGGCGCGTGTTCCTGAATTATCATGGCTGTGCAATATCCCTTGCGACTTAATGCATCAGCTACCACATTTGCTTTTCTGGGGTGGTAGTGAATACCTAAGTCATAGTCCTTTATTAGTTCCAACCATCGTCTTTGCCTCAGATTGAGGTCTGGCTGTGTGAAGATGTACTTCAAGCTCTTATGGTCCGTAAAAATCTCACAGCGATTTCCAACCAAATAATGCCTCCATATCTTAAGGGCGTGCACAACTGCGGCAAGTTCCAAATCGTGGGTTGGGTAGTTCAACTCATGAGGTCTCAACTGACGGGAGGCATAGGAGATAACTTTTCCATCTTGCATAAGAAAACATCCCAATCCTTGGCGGGATGCGTCACAATAGACATGGAAGTCTTTCCGGATATCGGGTAGGGTCAGTATGGGTGCAGATACCAAACGGGTCTTGAGGGTGCGGAAACTTTCCTCGCATTCGGGAGTCCATTCAAACTTCTCTCCTTTCTGCAACAACTTGGTCATAGGCTTGGCTATCTTAGAAAAATTTTCAATGAATCTCCGATAATATCCGGCCAAACCCAGAAAACTTCGTATCTCAGATACGTTCGTGGGTGGCAGCCAATCCGTAAATGCTTCTACGGTGGCAGGGTCTACTGCGATTCCTTGCGCAGAGATGATGTGTCCAAGGAACTTTACTTCTGCCGTCCAAAATTTACACTTGCTGTACTTGGCATATAACTGGTGTTCCCTTAGCTTGACTAAGGTTAACTGGAGGTGGGTCTCATGCTTTTTCTGGTCCTTGGAATAAATGAGGATATCGTCTATGAAGACTACTATGAATTTGTCCAAATATTCCATGAACACCTTATTCATCATATTCATGAAGAATGCAGGGGCGTTGGTCAATCCGAAGGACATAACAGTACACTCATATAATCCGTAGCGGGTGGTAAAAGCCGTCTTGGGTATATCTTCTTCTCGAATCCTTAACTGATGGTATCCAGACCGCAGGTCGATCTTCGAGAATACCGTAGCTCCCTTTAGCTGGTCGAAGAGATCGTCGATCCGAGGCAACGGGTACTTATTCTTGATGGTTACTTCATTCAAAGCGCGGTAATCCACACACATACGCTTGGCCTTGTCTTCTTTCTTCTCGACGAAGATGACGGGGGCACCCCATGGCGATGTACTCGGTCTGATGTAGCCTTTCCTTTCGAGATCCTCTAACTGCTGCTTCATCTCAGCTAGCTCATTGGTGGCCATCCGGTATGGTCGCTTGTAAATAGGGGTGGTTCCGGGCACCAAATCAATCCGGAATTCGATGTCCCTCCGGGGTGGCATCCCTGGTAAATCCTCTGGAAATACGTCTGGGTACTCACAGACTATTGGTATTTCTTCCAGGGTAATCTGATGTAATCTTGATCTTCTGGTCTTCATGCTTGGCATCTGGAATGTGACGGTGGTTCCTTCTTCACTGGTCACAGTCACTTTCCTCTGGGCACATTCTATTACTCCTTGGTGTTTATTTAACCAATCCATCCCTAGAATGAGATCCAAACCTTGGCATTCTATTAGAATGGGGTCGGCCCAAAATATCGTGCCGTGGATATCTACCCATACCCTTGGGCTAAAGGAATAGGCAAGGGTTTGCTTGCCCGGGGTGGCTATCAATACTGGTCTGGGTAGTTCACTTATGTCCAAGGCATTTCTTTCCACAAAAGTAGTTGATATGAAGGAGTGGGTAGCTCCGGTGTCAAATAATACCACTGCAAATGATGAATGTACCGTAAACTTACCCATGACAATTTCCGGGGCAGCCTGGGCTTCTTCGATGGTGACGTGATTGACTTTGGCGCGGACGGCGGGGTTCGATGTGATGCCTTGGGTACGCTTGGGATGGGGGCACTGACTGGAGTAATGCCCTTCCTGACGGCAGTTGAAACATACCACGGGCTTACCGTGCTTGTCGCACATGATTTCCGCCTTCTTTGTCGGGGCGGTTGGTGCAGCTGGGGTGGCGGGAGCGGGGCGAGGCTGTCCGGTCCCGGCGTTGGCGGCGGGTGGCGCTGGTCGATACACTGGTCGGGGTGGTATTGTGGCGCCGGTGGAGGAGGTGTGAAGCGGGGCCTCTGAGCCATGCCCTGGTTTTGCCTAAAGGCAATCATCCTCTTCTTTTTCAGGTCGACCTTGTTCTGCTGGGTCTCCTGAATAATAGCCTTATTAACCAACTTTTGGAAGTTGGCATAATCTCCGGAAACGAGTTGAAGGGACAACTCATCCTTAAGACCTCGAAGGAACTTAGACTGCCTGGCCGCGTCAGTTCGGACTTCTTCAGGCGCGTATCGAGCCAGTCGGTTGAACTCGTGTAAATACTCCGTGACGGACCTGCTCCCCTGCTGCAGGTCCCTGAACTCCTGTTGCTTCTGTGCGATGATGCCTTCTGGGATATGAGCGGCACGGAAAGCATCAGAAAATTCTGCCCAAGTGTGAACATGTCCTTCGGGTAGAGTCTCTCGCAGGTTGTCCCACCATTCTGCGGCGGGACCCTGGAGCTGATGGGCGGCGAAGGCCACTTTTTCCTGCTCAGTGCAGGTCAGAAGGTCTAGCTTCTTTGCGATAGTCCTCAACCAATCCCCAGCCTCCATGGGGTTGGTGGTGCTCGAGAAAGTCGGCGGGCGGACTCGGAGGAATTCCGAGAGCTGAGAGGCGGGAGCGGGAGCTGGAGTGGCTGGTCGAGGCAGCTCGGGCTGTTGATGGTGGCGGAAGAAATGAGCCTACTGCTCCTGCATTTGCTGCTGCTGCTGTTGCATCTGATTCAATAGGGCAGCAACCAACTGGTTCTGAGTGGCCATCATCTCAGCCAGTGTGGGGTGGTTGGCGACTGGGGCTTGCCTTTGCCCGGTCGCTCCCCACTGTGGCAAGTTGCCGTTCTCTCCTCCGTTCTGGGGAGCGTCAGAGCCTTGGTTGTTCGACATCCTGAGGTTTCCAAAATAGACAACATTCTTTTTAGAGTATACTTGTATTAACTTTTATTCCAAAATGCCGTTCTTGCGGTTAAATTTTATTTATTTCTTCATTCATGCCTTATTTTTGACATGAATGACAATACAATCAAGCAAAAAGAAAAACAATCAATCGTAAACTACGTCTATTATAGCTCGGGGGACGGCTCGATTCACAGGCTCGTGGGAGATGGTCGGGGTCGAGGAACTGGATGGTCCGGCGGGTGGAGCGCTGCATGAAATCCTCTTGGGCCTCACGGTAGGGATCCGGAGGGGTTTCTTCCTGTGAGGCAGAATAGGTGCGATCTCCTCAATGTCCTTCTTTAATTCCTCGATCTGGTAGCGGAGCTGTGGGTTGGTGGCGACACGCTGCCGAAGGAGCTCATTTTGACTCCGTAACTCCTCTGCTTCGGCAGCCAAGCGATGTCCCTGCTGAATACGGCGACGAAGATCTCCGTTCTCGCGGTTCAGATCCTCAGAAGACTGTCGGAAAAAACTGATCGTGTCGCGCTGTCCATTGGCGTCCTGCAGTGCCTCGTAATGAAGATCATCCATGGCCTCCAATAAGCGCATGGTATGTCCAATCGCGGAATGACGCTGGGAGAGGGTGCTGACGAAGACGCTGTGGGGACTCCCTGGAGTGCGAAGAGGCACGAAGCGGAAGTCCGTGTCATAGAGCTCACTGTCGTATCTCATCCGGAGCTCCAGGAGTGCCTGGAGGGCGGTGCGCTGACTGGCAACCAAGAAGGTAGGTCCTCCTCCGCGATAGGTGTGAGCTGTCTGAGGGGAGGGCTGGACGACGACGGTGACCTCGCAAAAGCTTTCTTCCTCGTCGGGGAAGACTCCATGGTACATTGGCTCATGCTCAAATCCGAGAAAACCGACAAGTATGCGTAGCTCGCGGATGAATCCGGCCTCATCACGAAGGTTCCCACTCATGGTACGGACCGGCATCTACAAAAGAGGGAAATCTTTGTGAAAACTTCAGAAGATGAGAAGGTAAGCATTTTGTAAGAAAATATGTTTAATATAAGTCTTAGGGTCAGGTCTGTTTGGCTTCCTACAGTCAAGTCGGCTCTGATACCATCTTGTCGCGCCCCGATTTAATAAATCAGGACTTTATTGAAATTCCATAGAAAATCAATAAAACAAGACGTTCATCACACGACCACGTACAAGACGAGCAATCATTCACGGTTCGTAGACCGCATTAATACAAAATTGAATGAAAGTGAAGAGAAACTAATAAAAATCAAGGGTACTAGATGAACGCCTCCTTCCAGTCTCGCCTTGACTGGGTCGCTACTCCAGACCTTCATCCTCCTCATAGTAGACGGGCTCTGATGGTGTAAGTCAATGGGGTGAGTACAGATGTACTCAGCAAGCCACCGAATGCAAATATAATGCAAGATAATAACAAGGGAGATAGTGGCTAGTTTTGCGGAAGCAGCATATTTGTAAAGCATTAAATGTGAGCAATTTATTAGTACGGAAAAGTAAACATGTGAATGCATCATCATCTTCTAACTCGAGGAGTACGTTTTACCTCCTCGCACAACAGTCCTTACATGCCATGAAATAACTCATCCATTCCAACAATTGTAAACTAACTGCGAGTAGTCACACAACCCACCCTTGACCGTGGGCTCGGCTTTTCGAAAAGATTTAAATTACTCTGATCAGAGATGTACCACTGTACCCACAAGGCACGCACTCATCACTTACACCAAAGTGTAACGAGATGACCCATTTCACGGGAACTCGTGCCAAAACCTTCCATATAGTCCTCCCCGACTCAACAACACCCTCTTATAGGTTTCATATGGTGCCCCGACGCGTCGATGCCTCACCATACCCCCCCTTGAGCCTTCTTTGGTACAAGGCGCCCTGAGGGCTAGCCCCTTGCCCCCTCCACTATGGTGCAGAGAGTCGGGGTGTTCCATACTTCCGGTTAGGACTTACCCATTAGACTTGTGGTTGGTACGGAAGTGCTTTGCAACAGATCCCGCAGACCGGTCCTTATAGTGCCCCGGGTGCGACCAACCAGTTTCCGAGCTTGCACCCGGAACCCACCATACTTATAACTTAGCCAACTCAAACAGAATCCAGAGACGAGAATAACGGGGAATTTCATATATCAGAATCCAGCTATCTATGACTCATTCTTTATATCCTATAGTGGTTGTGCCGGTACATTGGGCACTAGCTAATATAAGATTTGTAGAGTGACAAGGAGTTAAGGCTCAATAAGCATGGCTTGGGTTTGCACACAAGGACGGAGATCTAATAAATATAAGTGTAGGGCTTGATATTTGACTAATGCAATATTAACCTATGAGTTATAGCGATAATTTATAAAAACATGGGCTCAATATGATCAACTGTTTCCACAGAGGTGGTCGATGACTTGCCTTGATCAGCAAAGGGGGATGGAGGAACCTCGGGATAGAACTCCTGCTCCTCGACGAACTCGTAGTCTTCTCGATACGGAAAATTAAACAATACATTCAATAAACAGATAAAATCCACCAAATAACAAACATACATATTTGTGGGTGTTTTTATGTGAAGTAATATCTTAATATTCTAAAGTTTGGTATAAAACAGTAAAACTTATCTTTTTAGGATTTTTTCCTAATTTATTTTCTGTATTTTTAATTTTAACCCTAAAGGGTTTTTATTCGTTTATTTAATAAAAATATTTTGGGTAACAGTAACATACTGTTTTTAAGGCATTAATGTGAAGAGAATATTATTCTGGATTTAACAAAATTTGAATGGTGAAATTTGGAGTTAAAATGAGCAAGTTATGAATTTTCAAAGTTTAAACAATTTTCTGGAATTTTATTTAAACAGAAAACAGTCTCGGGTCCACAGTGAACTGGGTTCACCGTGAACCGTTGACTGCGCGCGTGGACCAGGCCGAGCAGGACCGTTGGATCCAGATCCAACGGGCGATCGCGGGGCGGGGCGCTTAAGTGAGATCCAACGGCCGATGGCGGTCGGTACCCCTTTGACCGAGTGAACAGCCCAGATTAAACCCGAGCGGGTTTTAATCTTAGCCTTTCATCTCCGATCGCAAGGTACCGAGCTCGTCCGGCACGCGCACGGCACGGGGGATGACCGAGGTCTTCGTCCCTGACTCCGGCGGTGCGACGACGAGGGGCGAACGGCGGCGGCGGGGTCCATGGCCCTAGGCGACGGCGAAAACGGAATGAGGATGGAGAGGGGAGTGTAACTGTACCGGAGATGGGGACGGATGGAGACCGGAGGTGGCCGGCGGCGAGGAGAGGCGATGAAGACCTTCGGGTCGACGGTGGCGACGGCGATCCGGCGATGGGAAACGCGAACGGAGGCGAGGCCGAGGGAGCAGTGGCAACGGCGGTCCCGGCGGTGGCCTCGGTTAGGGCGACGGTGGCCCGGAGCGCCGGCGAGGTCTTGCCGGAGCCAAAGCAGAGGAAAAAGTGGAAAGGAGGGTGGGGGCGCTCGGGGAGGCGAGGGCTTGAGCTCTGGTGTTGTGGCGTAGTGCGGTGAGGGCGGGGCCTTTTATAGGGGTCGCCGGAGTCTAGGATGGCAAGCCAACCGAGGAATCCCGAGGATTTCTTTCCCTCCGGCGAGCTTTCCTTCAATCCTCGGATAAGCTTCCAAAATAACGAAATTGCGTCGGCTAAGGGCGGAAGGGGATCGCGGCGACGAGGGAAGATGATCCAGGGCCTTGATCAAGCGGATCCGGTCGGCTGGTGACTGAAATCGGAAGGGGGGCACCGGTTTGGAAGGGGAGAGATCCCCTTCCGAGGAAGAAGAAGATCCTGACAGGTGGGGACCACCTGTCAGCCAGCCGGGCGCTAAAGAAAGAGGGCCGACACGCGAGCCAGGGACGTCAGCGGGCGAGGGAGCACGTGCGGAGGCTTACGGGTGGGCCAGGCGGGGCGCAGGCGGGAGAGAGAGGGAGGGCGCGCGCCGACAGGTGGGTCCCGCCTGTCGGTGGGCGCGGCCGGAACGGGCTGGGCCGAAAGGCCTTCGGAGGGAGATTTAGGGTTTCGGCCCAACAAGATTTAAAATTCATTTTTCAATTAAAATAATTCCAGAAATTCAAATATTTGCTTAAGGCTCGAAGCACTATTGCTAAAATTTTGTAAAAATTCTCAAAAATATTTCTTGGCCTCTAGTTTATCCCATAAAATTTTCAAGTCCAAATTTTGAATATTTATCTCTGTTTGGCTTTAATAGGGTTCTTTTAGAATTTTTAGTAATAACAAAATTCAGAAATTAATTTAATATTATTTTTCCTTTATTTTATTCCCTTTTTAATTTTGGGGCTGTTACAAATACTAGCCCTTATAAATACATGGGTGAGGCCGGTTCATAGGACCCCCATAACACAGATCAACTCTTCAAACCCTAGTTTGAACCGTACCCTTACTTTATTTACTTTCTGTATTAGATTAGTACACCTTCGTGGGTTTGCGCTAGAAGTCCTCTGTCGGCCACGCCGTAACTATGGTAAGCCTTGTTGGTTCGCCTATGAATCATCCGTTAATCTACGTAATAGATTGCTATCACCTTGTTGGCTCGCTTGTGAACCATCTATTAATCTACGTAACAGATTGCTACCCTTCATTTTGTATACTGCTACACTTGGTAATTTGGTCTCCGGGCCGAATTGGCACTTGATCTTCGTTTTGTTGCAGGTTTCACGTTCGGAGCCTCCTTTGTCGAAGGTTTCTAGAGCTAGGAAGCTAGTTTTGGAGGCTGCCGTAGCACCCTTCGGTTAGTCTTCGCTTTGTTCGTCTGTGCCGGCCCCGTCACGCTGTTGTTGGTCTGGTTGAGTCCCATTCACCGGAGCTACTTCGCATCAGAGTTGCTTCACGCCGGAGTCACGTCAGAATGCACCGCATCGGATTTCGTCGCACCAGAACGCTCCACACCAGATTTCATCACGCCTGCACTCCACGCTGAACTTCATCACGCTAGTGCTCCCTGTTGGATTTTGTCGTGTCAGAGGCTCTGCACCGAACTCTGTTGTTCGGAGGTGATTTAGCATTGCGATCTGTTTAGAGCCTGTCTTCGGCCAGATCAATCCGAACGTCGAAGGTTACCTTCGGTGCACCCTTCACACTAGATGCCTAAGGACCCTCTTCGGTGACCCTTCGCACGGTATACTCTGAATCAATCAGGCTTCGTTTGGCCGATTGGTTTATTTTATCTATATATTTCAGTTAATTGGATTATTCCTTTGTGATTTGATTACCTAGCGACTCCACCCCTTGTCACTGTTAAGGGTGGTCATAATGTGACGTCTGTGTTGTGTTACGCTTAGACTTATCCCTAAGTATCCACACGCTTTTGGATCGTCGAACTGGCCCAAGTGCGGGGGCACGTTCGTGTCAACAGGGAGATTATTAATAACTGATTGATCTGAGTAGATGGCTAATCTAAGTATCTAACTGGTAATAATCTAGAGAACGTAGTGTTTCAAATCATATGCCTTCTGGTTCATTTCTAGATTTTTTTCAGTACTGATTGTCATAATCTAGATTTAGAATCAAAACCATTTATTTTAGCTTTAGATTCTAGAAATAGTTGCAGCTATCAAAAGCTGAAACAAATAGACCCCTAGTGTGTGCTTTGCATGCTCAAAGAGATACCAGTGAATGTACATGTCTACTCATGGACAAATTGCAAGGGGCAGTTTGATGCTCTTGGTTGAGATCATCTTTTCTGTAACATTATTTTTCATTTAAGAAGCATAACTCTCTCTTTTTTGCAAAAAGTCTGAACTACACTCTCAAAGTATCGCTAAAGTCTAAATAATCCCCTAAAGAATTTTACCGTCCAAAAAACACATGTGGTATTGAAAATTCTCAATCTACAACTTTAAAGGGTGGTTTTACTGATGTGCCGAAAGAGTGGGTAGTTTTGCTGATGTGACATATGACATGGCATTGGTGATATGGTATACCAATGAAAAAGTTTGAATTACACCTTGCAATTTTGTCTAAAGTCTGAATAACACCCCGAATAAATAGAAAATATTTAAAAATTAATTTCTAATTTTTTAATATTTTTTCTTTATTTTATGAAAATCCATAATAGTGCTGGAACCTTTAAAAATTCATAACTAATTCATTTTAACTCTAAATTTGACCATTAAAATTACATAATTTTTAGAAAATGTGATCTACATATTAAAAATAATTTCACACATAGTATGTGTGATCTTATATATTTTTTATAATTAATTGATTTGACATGTAGTTTCTGAAGTCTCTGAGGAACCCATTTTCATGAAAAAAACTCTTGTTTTTATTTATGTGTAGAAAGTCAACTTATTTAAGTCTATTCTTTAACATGGGCAATAATAAACATTTATTTTAGAGTCACCGGGAAGGGCAATAACAAGCCCCCTTGTTATTAAAAAACTATGTGAATACTATTAAATATTGTACACGTAAGTGTATCTCATTTGGTAAAAACTGTTTCGAAGGGTGTTCCGAAGGCTTGATGTTTGAGGTCTCTCGACTACTTCCAAGGGTACCCCGAAGTAGTAAGTTCGGAGCCTCTTGGCATAGACCCAAAGACCATTGCGAAGACGTCCAAATGCCCCCGGATGGTCGAAGGGTCTCTCGGCTATGAAAGAGGCTTCGTCCCGAAGGCACACCGCAATCTAGGACAAGATGTTTGTTTTATAACTACGTTCACACACGGTTTTACTATTTTGCCCCTATGAAGTCTTGTGAATAGAGTCCACAATGATGGTTATAACTAGAGGATAGAATGGTATTTTCCTATTATATCCTTGCATATAAATATTTGTCTTTTCTACTGTAATAGAGACCCATAACTCAATCTAAGAACACACTTCGTACGGGACGTAAGGTTATTATCCCCCTCAAATGCCTAAACCAGTACGAACTCAAATTATGTCTCTAAGCTAGCCCTTTGAGGCTATTTAAACATGTATGTATAATCTTTTACGCCAATGTCAAAGCAATTAATTACAAATAGTATAAAAGATTACTCATACTTTATGTAAAATTATTCTTATTATGTTGATCACATTTTATAAAAAATATGTAATTTGAATGGTCAAATTTAGAGTTAAAATGAATTAGTTATGAATTTTTAAATGTTTCATCAATATTGTGGATTTTTAGAAAATAAAACAGAATTATTAAAAAAATTAAAAATTGATTTTTAATATTTTTATTTGTTCACGGGTTATTCAGACTTTAGGCAAAGTTAGAGGGTGTAATTCAGACTTTTTCATTGATCTATCATGTCACCAGCATCACATCATCTAACACATCAGCAAAATCGTCCATTGTTTCGTCACGTCAACAAAACCACTTTTCAAAATTGTAGATTGAGCTAATTTTCAATACCGTAAGTGTTTTTTAAATGGTAAAATTCTTAGGAGGTTATTTAGACTTTAACAATACTTTAAGTTTGTAATTCAGACTTTTTTCCTTTTTTATTAGTAAAACAAGAAGGCCAAAAATAATATAACGTTAGAGAGCATGATCCAAGTTCCCTTCATGGAACACCCAAAGATTATGTTTTCAGTTGCGGTATCAAGACCCTCTAGTTAGGCATGATCTGCAACACTGCCTATTAGGTATAGTGGAAGTCACTTTCCAATACATCAATTCTGGAACGCAACTGAGTGGCCCATAAATAAACTAACCTATTCAAACTTTGAATAACCTCCAGGATCAAGATGTGAGTCAAGACATACTGCCAAAGTCAGGCGTCGCCATTCTCATATGTTCATAGCATGACAGAGAGAAACCTATCTAAACAAGAGTGACAGCCCAGAGAAAAGTATCACCCGACTGCGATTGCCCTGCAACTTCGACCACGAGAAAAACAGAAAATTTACATGCAAGAAGCAGCACGAGCATATAATAATACTCGACAGCATGGGAACCAGGGGGTGTCTCAGGCTGTCAGTATTGCCTGCCTACACAAAAACTTTTTAGTCATCCCATGCGGCCTGAGAACGTTTGCCACTCTCGGCCTATCATGCCAAGCGCGGAAGCGCCCGTGACAGCTTGCCCAACAACGGAACGGAAATTGATATACAAAGCGATTCAGTAAGCATGGTTACATTTCCTTTTATGTTCTTCGGTCGCATTTGCAAAGATTTCCGAACCACTGATAACATGCAGGCTTCAAAACTTAAAATGAATGTAACGGGCAGCAGCTGCCGAATTTGAGACAACCACATGGGGTTCATAAAATGACGCATGCATCTTACAAACAAAGCATTCGTTGCTCTGACACATGAAATTCATCAAATTAGGGGGACATTTCATCAACCACAGCACTGTTGATTGGGCAATTATGAATGAGAATATATAAAACAAAAGATCAAGGCAGCAAAAAATATAACCAAAAGCAGGAAATGCAGCAAAGAAACACCAAATAAATATAGCAAGTTGCACTTGCCTCACCACATGATTTACCCATTTTTCAGGACAGTAAACACTAGATAAACTCAGTTCATCGAATCATTACATCTCAACTAAGAAAAATTAGGCAGAATATAAGTGAAGATCATGGCACCAAGCCTATAGTAGTCATGCATGAGCAGAACTGCTTGGTACGAATGCACAAATGAAGCTTCCTACAAAATTATTCGATAATATCCAATTCACGACTGTAGATGCTTACTATTCATTGACAACCACAGTTCAGAGTTGAAGTTGGTTGAACAACTTGTCTGCACCCTATGGCACATCAACCGCAAATCCAATGCTAGGACCATTGTGACCCACTGGCATGCGTCATGCCACAAGCCCATAACCAATTAATCACTAAATAACAGGGTTAAAATGTCCTGTGAGAAATAGCTGATGTTGCAATGTAGAAAAGAGGGAAATATCAGTTAACCACTAAGAGGCCCAGACAGGCCTAGGAACATGAGGCACCTAGCAATATACACATCTGTGTGCCTAAAAGTGACTGGGTGTTTGCATTTAGTTGGCCAAAATGGTATCAGCATAACAAGGTCCAACATAAGAGCTCGGTGTCATCTAAAATATTACTCCAAAATTGAATGTTCCCATACACCACAGGAGATTCATGATAAAGCCTGCACATATAACATGATGTCAACCGACACTCGATTTTTGCAATTTGCAGGCCCTAAAAGAAAGCAAACTTTAGCAACTAAAATGGTGCCATGAAGTGAAATCATTGGTGTTGTGTTGTTAAACAGTGAAGAGTAGGTTGGAAATTCCCCATTTAACTACTATATGTTGGCACTTGGGAGGCAAATGATTTGCAAGGTATATTGCAAGCAAGGGGTGTCAAAACACTCACTTATGTTCACAACAATTTCAATGACATTTATGTGTCCTTGCAACAAGATTTAGATGTCAGTAAACTTCTTTTTTTACTAAATGTAATGAGCAATATATCACATTAGGAGGTGCGCATGCATGTGCTTGTGTGCATTTTGTTTTCTAGTAGAAATACCCTCGATGGATGTGTGCCAATTTGCATGTTCTCCCAGTAAAACCAGGCTAAACATAAACGAAATCCAGATAAGAATAAGTCCTGTTGCAGTTCTTGTGAACTAACAAATTTAAAACCTAAACATTGTTCTTGTCCTCCAACAAGAATTTGTTACCTGACGAGCTCATATTTACAAGAATCTTCTTCTTATTACTCCCATAAAAAGTGAATACCCACTGTAACTGTCAAATTATTGGCAATATATAGCCTGGTCAATCTGAGGAGGAATTGTTTTTATCTCAGTCCCAAGCTCTTGCTCAATCCTATACCTGTTCCCAGAAATAAAATTTTCAGTTAATGAACCAAACTTGGGAATAAAGTAGATCAAGACAATAGGGGTGGGAAATGTTGTGTACAAGTTGAACCGATCCTCATAGGTGATCAAATTCACAGCCAGACCAAGATGGCCAAATCTTCCAGATCTACCAACCTAGCAAGAACAACAAAAGAGTAGTTGATAGAACTGGTACACAAAGTTGCGATGGAGAGAATACCATGAACAAAAGCACCGGTTGGTATTTAGTGTAACAAATTACTCCCTCCGGTATAGAAAAACAAGTCGTTTTGGCTTTCTACTCAAGTCACATAAAACATGTCGTTTTAGTTAATATATAGCATTTCTTCCCATTTTACCCTTAGCGTGTTATTTAATTTTTTAGCTTCTCGCTGGTCCGAGACACATTTCCTCGCTGCTGGCGCCATGCAAAAAAAAACAACTTCCGCATGCACAGGCGCGCTTCGTTTCCTATGCTCCTAGGCAAAAAGTGAATACGCATGCAGAGAGCGGTGAAGGTATTCGAACTGCGGACTGGAAGCTTGAATGTTTATGTGGCTGACCGCAGAGACAATAAAGCGTCACTTAATCATTTTGCATGCTATTTAATATGGGTAAAGAAGGAAATTTACACTCTAATTAATTACTTCTTGGTATCTGCAATCATGCTCTAAACGACTTCTTTTTTAATACCAGAGGGAGTACATGATACAAGACATGTGTGACTGTTCACACTTGTGTGTCCATTTACTTAACTACTAGAAATGTCCTAAGAGTTTAGATTTATTTCAAACAGATTATTATTCTGATATCAACAGAAGACATCCTAAATGGATTGCAGGTATGAAACATAAGATCAAAAGCAGAGTTTATTCAATACATACCCTGTGGAGGTATGTTTCAGCATTCTTGGGGAAATCAAAATTGATAACAACATTCACAGCTTGAATATCAATTCCCCTTGTGAAAAGATCTGTAAAGAAAAAGGTAACAAAAGGTTGGAAATCCATCCACAAAATCTTGATTGAGGATGCATAGAGCACACCATCACCAACTCTTCTTTTCAAGGAGATGGAATATACAAAAGCATATATGAAATAACGGGTTATATTGATTCATCCCAAAATATTAGTGAAATAAGAGCAACAAGATTTTCACCAGCCAGTGCACAGCAATAGTTTGAAGGACTAAGTAGGAAATATCCATCAAGTACAAAACCAGTTGATAGTTGATACAGAACACATAGAATTCCATACCTGTACAAACAAGGTTCCTGCATGCCCCATTACGGAAATCATGGAAAACTCTATTTCGGTGGTCTTGCAGCATCTTTGCATGGATGTAGAAGCAAGAGTAACCAAGCTCTGTGATCTTCTTCGCCAAAAGCTCAACACGATTTACAGAGTTGCAGAAGATTATTGATTGGTTGATTTGAAGCTGCATCAAGATAAATATGTTAATACTTACAAGACATGGGGTCAAAGGTGGCTAACTTAATATACATCATGATACAAAGCAAAGTTGTTCATCAGTAAAACCTTGGAAAAAAGTGTGTTAAGGCAGTGAACTTTCTGCCGTTCTTCTACAAAAGCATAAAACTGTGAAATTCCCTTCAGTGTAAGTTCATCCATAAGGTTAATAACATAAGGCTTAGGCAGGTATTTGTCCTTGAAATCCTTGACAGTCACAGGGAATGTTGCTGAAAACATCAAAATCTGTCGGCTCGCTGGAAGATAACAAATCAACTGTTCCACAGAAGGCTGGAACTCGGGAGAGAGAAGCTTGTCTGCCTGTAGATAAAGCAATGTCTCATATAAGAAGATATAAATGTTTATTAACTGACATGTTCAAGGCTGTACAATCAAAATCAAACATCAAGCTAATCCATGCAACAAAAACTCTCAGAAAACAGGGATTCATATATATGGTTCACTAGAATCTTTGATGGTGCAAAACAAAAAATCATAATGCTTCTCAGTTCTTACTTAAAGGTACTATTTCACCACAAGAGCCATTATTCTTGTTCTTTACACAGACTAATACTAAGCCCCTACCTCCTGGTGGCAAAGTATGTCATGGGTACACATTGTATGGGCTGCTCAATTCTTGTGCTTTCTTATTCCCATGTGCATGGTGTTCCAAAACATTCCTAGAGTCATATTGTCATCGCTGCTGTGTCTTACACAATAATCACACAGTCCAAGTAGCAAACTCCATGGGACATACTCTTGTTTCCCAAAGAAAGTAAAAGAAATGTGTCCAGCAAGAACTAGAAACAGGGGATAGTTTAATAACTATTAACTACTTGGTCGAAATTCTGTGTAAGGGTATGGTCAAGGCGTCAAGCAGAATAACTAGTTGGTTTTAATCCACTATGGTCCAGCTCCAACGAATGGGCTTCTTAGCTCAGCTAGAAGGCAACTCAAGAAGCTAAAGAAGGTTTTGAACACTCATTTCAAGAAGGAATAAAACTTAGGAAGGAATAACATGAAAATTCTTTGCATAAAGTACACAAAACAGTAGTTTTTCCCCAGTAATAGTTTCATTGTAAATGAGACCCTTAGCATTTTGAAGTCCAGTCCCTATTTTTTCTGTGAAATAATCTTTGCAGACATGAGATTGTATATACAACTGGACAAGCACTGATTGCTGAACTGCCGAACAGCTTAATAAAAGCTATATGACTGTTGAAGCATGCTATTTACATGAGAATGTAGTATTGCTCATAAATAATTAATTACCTCATCCAATATAAGCATACAGCAGTCCTTCAAAATGCAGATACCTTTCTTTGTAAGGTCCAAAATACGCCCAGGTGTTCCAACAAGTAAATGGACAGGTTGACACAGACGAATGATGTCATCCTTCAGGCTGGTTCCACCAGTGGTGACCATGACTTGGATTTTCAGATGTTTCCCAAGCTCTTTGCAAACTTGTGATGTTTGCAAAGCCAATTCCCTTGTCGGAACCAACATAACAACTACAAATCACAAGAGGCATAATTGAAGCAATCTCACGTAAAATAACGCTAAAATTACTAAAGATCCCCTGTAGCTCCCCAAAAAATAACAATAAGTATATTTTGTAAAGGCACAGATTTATAGCATGTTTGACCATTAAAGAGTTGGTACAAAGTCTAGAACAAACCTTGAATGGCATTTTTGTCTTGATCAATCTTTTCCAGTGCAGGAATACAAAATGCTGCAGTCTTGCCGGTTCCATTTTTTGCTCTGGCTAGAATGTCACTACCAGTTAACGCAATAGGAATGCTTTCTTCTTGGATGGGAGAGGGCCTTTCAAACCCTTTCTCATATATTCCCATTAGAAGTTCACGCTTAAGGAAATAGTCTTCAAACTCATTTCCTTTGGTGGCTGTAACATCCTGTGCAAATAACAAAAGGAGATAATAAATCATGTAGTGTATGGTATCAACATCATAAACTCATAAAAAATAGCTCTGAATAAGATGAAAGGACTAGGCAGTAATGCAATAGAAGCTAAATAAGCATGTCAAGATCCACTGCAATTAGTTAAAAAATCAAGTCATGACAGCATGTATTTGTAACCAGATGGAGTAATTAGATTGCAATGTATACCGCAAAAACAGCCCATTAAGTAAAGGAAGTCATACATTGAATTGTTTGACAAACTAATAATCGACTAATTGTGCAACGTAAAGATGACAGTCAACAAATTTTGTAAGTCCAGCACTCCAGGGTAATCCTTAGTATTCAAAGCACTGACTTCGCAACAAAAAAGAGGGAAATATTATAAAGGCCAGGAATTACCTCTGTCCTGTATCGTGTATCTGGGGGTGGAAGCTTCAATTGGGCTTTCCAGCCTTGTGAACTGCACAAAATGTAAGCATATTATCAATATGATAACCCTGCCTATATCAATGATACACTATTTCATTCACCAGCCTAGCTAACATTTGTAGAACTCCTATTGTTACGAATCTACTACTAATTCAGTCACAAGTTGCAAGGGTAGAGTGCCACAAACCCTAGTTTCCGTACCAACCCAAGCGGCATAACACACATATGGACAACAGCATCCAGTAAACTGCGGTTGTAAAATACAAAACTGCAGGGCTCGTTTTGTGGGATGCTTCACGGAAAGCAATTTTCTTAACTGCAATTGGTCCAATTTTGCCGAAAAATAAACAAGCCACCACACTGGTGCTTAAATTATTAGTGGAACATCGCACATTCTACAAATCGTACACCGTTATCTCCAAACTTTAAGCCCCCATGTCTCACCTCGAATCGATGCCGTCGGCTGTCGGGGATAGCGCCACGGCTTTCGCCTCAGTATTCCTGGCGGTTCCCGCGGCCTCGCGGGCGATCTGATTCCGCCTCAGCCACTGCTGCTGCTGCTGATGCTGGTGATTGTGGTGATATTGCTGCGGTTGGCGCTGCACGTACTGCTGGTGGTGCGGCGCCGCCGACGTCTGCTGCTGCTGCTGGTTGTGCTGCTGCGACGGCAGGCCGCGGCCGTAGTAGCTGGTGTTCCCGCCGCGGCCGTTGCCCATGCCGGGAGGGTACCTGGAGCGCGGATCCATAGATTCGAGGGAGGACTCAAATTCCCAGGAATCGCGAGGAGTGACAGATCGAAGAAAGAAGGACAGATCGGATTGGGAGAGGCGATTTGGGTGGTGGAATCTAGTTGCTTGGCGCTCGGATCAGCCGCAAATTTGAACTCGCTCCTGCCCTTTTTGAGCGAGTTCGTTGTCGTGGGTCGGGACTCGGGAAGGAAGGGAAGACGGAGGAGCGTCACTGAGTCATCGATAGCTAGGGGCCTAGGGCAATGGCGGCTTGGGATTGGCGAAAAAGAAATTTACGAGATTGGCCCTGCTCCTTTTATGCAGTGCCTTCTCCGTTCACAAGTAGTTCCGTTTTTAATATAATTTATTTAAAAATTTATACAATATATAAGAGGGATGTCACAATTTCATTAAAACTTCAATATTAAAATGCATATGCCTTCAATAAAGGTCGGACGCCTTCTTAAAAAAATAATATTATTTTTTTATAAATAATAGTATTTTATTTTTAAAATAACAAAAATATTTGAGTTGATTTTATGAATTTAGGTGTAAAAGTCTAAAATAGCATATTAACATTACTCAGCCATTTTTTGTTTAATCGTCCGGATAATCGGCAAAGTATACACCTTTTGATGATTCATTTACGCAATATGACTGAAGCTATCGATATTTGGTGCATAATTGTAAGCGGTGAAAGCCTACACTACTATGTTATATTTTGAGTTAATAATAGCAAGAATATATTCAATTTATGTACTTTTATGTATTTAAATTTCTAAATGTGTGCATTGGAATGTCAAAATTTTGGCATAATTTCTATTAATCGTATTCTGGTTAATACATTATATAAGTTAATCGGTTAAGACTATTCTCTCAGTCTGACAACCATATTTTGTTTTCCACAGCACTGATCTTAATACATTTTTAAACTTGAATGGAAGTATTGCGCATATTTATTAATCTACTTTTGACTGACTTTGTTGGCGTAAAAGATTGCGCTAATAGGTTTAAAGAACTAGAAAGATTAACAAACGGAGTGTCTATTTAAAAAGACTATTCCAAGACTTCGAATGAGATAATAGCTTGAGATAGTTCGAAACGTGTATTGAATATTTTCATATTTGATGCTTTTTACAGAGCGAAGAGGGGTATTTATAGACTGAATATATAAGGAAAAGACTTTTTTACCCTCTAATTACAACCGACTAAGAAGATGTTGTTTAATATTCTTCGTAGGGTTAAAAGAGTAAAAGACTAGTCTAATCAGACAGAAGATAAATCTTTTGTCCTCGCTGACAGTACCCCTTCGGGTGAAGAGGCTTCGGGAGGCTCCGTCACGCTGAAGTCTTGACGGAGGCCTTCACTGTAAAGAGCTCCGAATACTACGAAGTCTTGGTGCTTTTAGTATCTTCGAGGATAAAGCTTCTGACTTCGTTTTTTCTACTTTATATTGATATGGAAGCTTTCCTAACCTCTTTAGGATACCCAACAGACTTATAATTATAGAAGTAAAATATGAAGAAAAAATGCAATGTTGTACAATTATTAATGAATAGTTGTCGCAGAGCTTTATGCGATCCAAAATATCGCCAAAATTTGGAATAAACCAATTAAAGCCCAAGTCTTAATGTTAGCAAGGGCAAAACAAAATAGAGGGAGAACCTAGCTTCATGCATGGCTGTTATTGGACATGCTTGAATAGCAACTTGTTGGCCCAAATAACACAAGATGTCAAGATCCAACACCAAATACTAATTTTCTTTATTCTGCACATGAAAAATACTTACGCCACCTGGCAACATTATTGGCTCGGGCCTAGCTAACTGCTTTCGGCTTAAAATTTTGTTTTTTTTCTACTTACCCATGACATATATCATAGTCATTGTGTGATTTATGGGGTGTTTAATGTTTAGGGCTGCTTCATAATGAAGGAAATTTAAAGGATTTATAAAAGAATTCAGATCCTTATAAAAAATTATGACATCCTTTAGAAAAAAGGATTTGGTTTGTAAAAAATATTTGGATTAGATTTCTAAAGGCTTGTTAAAAATGAGCGTGAACTCATACCTCTTTTATTTTCTGTTGAGAAGTTCCGTACATATACTCTATAAACCAAAATACTATAGGATTTTAAAACGCATAAATACTAGAGATGTGTCATGGTTTCTAGGAATTAAAACATAGATTTTTTTAAGAAAATCACATGTGAAAGTAACGTGGGGCTTCTCAAAGGAAAAGAAAAATTGTCTGAGCCCAGGCTTATTTTCTTTCGGAATAAGTCTTCAGGAATCTAATCCAAAGGATTTTGACAAACGAATGCTCCAAAAGGATGTGTAGAATTTTTTTCTTAAGAATCTAAACCCTTTAGTCCTTTACACATAGAAGGTATAAATTGGAAGAACAATAAATAAAAACAAAGGTGGGGAGAAAGAAAAGGGCAAAAAGTGGAGGCACTAACAGACTGGTCATGAAAAGGATGGTACTGCATGAATTTCTTAATACTAGTTGGGCTTGATCTAATATTTACAAAAAACACTTTAATCATTACAAAGTTACAAGAAAAAAACCCTAAGTGCAAAGTAAGGAGCATATGTGGAACCAAATGTGAGCATCTGGCACTAGATTCCATTAAAATTCTAATTGAATGTGTTGGAGCGAGAATATTATTAGAATAGACCACTGGAAAATTCTTGAATCACATTAAAAAAAGTAAGAAGCCCTACGGCTCACGGAGTGGAACAAGTCTTGAAACTTCACAGTGAGTCTTTGAAAGTGAGATCCGAATAGCTTCATAAGTACAAAGACAACATTAAAAATAAACAAGAAAAAATAATTGCACATGTAGGTGCAACTCGAAAATAGCATTCTTTCATTCTTTCCATCTTTTCTGCCAGTGCCCATGCTCTCCAGAGCAAAGTGGCCAGGGCCAGCATTACTCAAAAGTCAAAACAGAGTAACAGAAAGTGATTTTTCATGCCTCTGAACTTTTTATATATGGTGCTAAACTGCTCTATAATACACCGCAATAATTTACAATGCTGTAGTATTACAAACACACCGCTTAATTTCGCGAAATGTCTAGGACTCAACAAGCTGTTGATTGAACCGATCACGCAGTACGGTCTAACTCAGCCCAAAGATCGAACTCGCCCATGGACAGCAGGTCACAGAAGCCGCCGGCGGCAACCTGCATCTGGTCGATGCTGTCGAACTGCTCCTGAAAGTCCCAGCAGCCGCCGTCGTTGCCACCGAATCCCTGCTGCAGCGAATCGTCCACGCCCGATGATGGCCCATCCACCTGCACGGATCCCTGGCTCATCAGCTGCTGCTGCTGCTGCTGATCGCCTGCACCACCAACCAGCACCCCGGCAGCCTCCAGACCAGGTGCTGCCGCGACCTGGCCACTGATGTACTCCATGTTCAGCCAGTCGGCGAACATCACCTTGGGAGTCACCGGAGGGTGGGGCCTGCAGGCAGCTGCAGCTGGGGGATAACGCTCGGTGGTCACCGTCAGGCAGCTCGAGTCGGCCGACGACGACTCGTGCGCCGGCTCCGACGAGTCGGATTTGGTCGGCTCGTGTGGCTTCATGCTGTGGGAATCGTCCGAGTCGGCCGGAAAGCTCGCCGGTGATGCAGGCGTGGCTGGTGACCCTTGCTGCTTGCTGCTGCTCTCCACTCTCTTCTTCAGGTAGGAGTTCCAGTAGTTCTTGACTTCGTTGTCAGTTCGCCCAGGTAAATGCCGTGCTATCCTAGACCACCTGCAGTACAAAAATTGCTGTCAATAAGGCGCTATTGTTTCCCCTAAGATTGTAGCAACCCAGTTTATTAGTTTAAATATAAACGAACAGTTTAAAGCTTGTTATAATAATAATCTCAATCTCACAATAATATGTGAAAATGAGCTCATTTTTTATCTTATGAATTGGTATTTTACCGTAATTCACATAGAACTTGAGGAAAATTATCCACCAATGCAATTGTCACTCACGTAGTCACAGGTCAATGTTCCACTAAAAAAATTTAGACTATTATGGAGTTTAGCCGTCCAAACACAACGATCTAGGATTCCAATAGTTAATTTATCAAATAACTGAACTTAATTTCTACCAAATTATTATAAAACAGCTTATACAATACACCACCTTACATAATTCACTGACTTGTTATAATTAAAAGTGAAAATAAACACAAACTAATCCCAATAATTAAGCTGACGAAGTGATCAGTATTTTCTTTTGGAATGATCATTCTCTCTCTGACTTGCAGGCGGTAGGGTGTCACAAGATTACAGTTCACTCAACTTGGTTTCTGTCGGTGGGGTTAGTGGAAAAGTTAAGCTTTTGCATTGACAACTCGATCGAGGTTTCTTTCCATCTTCTCGTTTCTTTTTTTCTTCTCTCTGTTCTCTCTGTTGCCAGCTTAAAGAAAATGTAATGTCACCGCCTGTGGGTGAAAGGACGAACGTGTACGTAGTCTATTCATGTGGACCACCGATCCTCTGATTTATTTATTTATTTTGGGGGGGGGGGGGGGGGGCGCATAATTGCGACGCCCAATAAAAGAATCTAATCTTCTCGTGAGACTAGTACCGTAGTACGTGCCAGTTTCGCGTTGTCAAGGCAGCTGTTTTCATTAACTTCGCAAGTGAGAGTTCGGATTGGTCCAACCAGTCGACGACGGACATATTATGGTTGATGTACAACTAGAGTCAATAGTGCCCCTGTTTTTTTTCTGCCGTGAAAACGAAAGAAAATCCGAGGAAAAGAAACAAAATATGGTTTGAGCTAACTTGCTCTAGGACGCAACTGTACTGTATGGCATTTAGCGTCGCAAGTCCACGTTATCTTAGCCGTCCTCCAACTTGTACAGTTGTACTCGTTGCCCAGCTAGAGGGGCCCGAACTTTTCGACAAACTAAAGAAATAACAAGAGCATGGTTCTTTTATGGTTCTTGATAAAAGTATCAAGATATATTAGCTGGCTAATAGCTAGAGCTAATAGTTAGTGGTCTAAAACTATTCATATTTGTTTGAATATTTTAAACTAATAGATAATTAAAATTAATTTTACACTTACTATAATACTCAGGCTATAGTGGGGGCAAGTAGCAATAGAGTCGAAAATTTTCTATTAGCTCGTATTAGTTCGGTTTTGTAGACTACCGAGCTAACAATTAGTTAATATATTAGCTCGCATATTTGAATTAATTAGGATTATTTTTAGCAGCTAATTATTAGTCATATGAATTATGTATTTAAAATACCTAAAACACAAATAGATATTAAAAATAACACTAAAATTATGTGACATGTTACCTATTCCACGATAATAAAATAACTATCTTTTTATAGCCATCGTCAAATAACGTGCGCCCTAAAAATATCGTGGATTTCGAATGCGCAGGAGCGTTATTGGAGCGTGTGCGCGTCAGCGTCAGCTTCACTGCGGAAAAGGTCACGGTGGCCGCCATCGTCACCGGTTTCTCCACCTTTCCACCGTTTCTCTCGTCCGCCCCGCTCCTCCTCCTCCTCTGATTTCACTCTGTCGCTCAATCGGTGCGTTTCTAGAACCCGAATTGCCAGCTCGGCACTAGCGAGCCCCGGACTGACCGGACAATCGCTCAATCAGCTAGCTAGCTTTCTCACGAAAAGGATAGAGTGGTGCAGTGATGCTGCTGGTGTAGTGTGCTGGTGCTCGTAGTAGCAGCAGTAGTAGATACTCATAGATGGCTAGCGTGGAGGAAGAAATTATTAGTAAACTGGAAAGGAAAAGGCAGCATCGACAGCAGCTAGCAGCTCGACATGGCGAATTGTCTTTGGGTTCAATCATTTTGCGTGTAAAGGCGAACAAGTGCGCGCTGCGGGTGAGGTGAAGTGTGGGGACTGTGAGATACTGAGCATACTTGTTGCCGAGGGCGGCGTGCAGGCTCATCACCGTCTCCTCCTCCTCCGGCGAGAACATGCCGTGCTTCAGCCCCGGCCGCAGGTAATTGATCCACCGCAGACGGCAGCTCTTGCCGTTCCGCTGGAGCTCTGCATCATCACCGGAGAATTGTGAGGACCCAGCAAGCCAATTCGCACTTAATCATAAACTTTATAAGAAACAAACGAGCCGGCCAGAGAAATCCAACATGTGCCAAGGGCCAAGGCCGTTAATTACAATTTACAAATGCCTAAATTTCGATGCAATGCACCAAGAGGCAAGAGCTGGTGAATTATGCTCTCCGTTGTGCCCCATAATTCACCAGCGTTGTCCTGGGACAACGCAAATGCTGCATGCGATGGCGGCGGCGGCGGCGGGTGGACTTACCGGCTTTCGCGGGGAGCGAGCTCCAGCAGCCGTGGCCGTGCCGGAGAATGTAGTCGCGGAGCTTCTGGTCTTCCTCTGGCGACCAAAGGCCCTTCCGGTAGTTCGGCCTCGGCTTCTCGCACGACTTGCACCCCATTGCAGGAGAATGTGTCGCGGCGGTAGCTAGCTAGAGCTCGGGGGAAGCCTCTGCTCTGCTCGGCTCCAGGAGCAGGCGAGGTAGGAGAGGAGAATTCGGCTACAGCCTACAAGCCTTCGGATATGGAGCGTTGTTCTGTTTCAACAGAGAAGGAGACAGGTAGGTACGAGTTTTATAGCCATAGGCCCCGGACGCGAACGGTGATAAATGTGTTTGGTTTTCTTCTCCTTTTTCTTCTCTTTTCTTTTCTTTTGGAAATAAATACGTAAAGGTGAATCGAGCCGAATCCTAACCTTCTTTTTTCCCTCACCGTACTCGATTATTTACGCGTTTTATTACGATCAAGCATGGGCGCATGGCACTGTTCCTGCAGCTTGGTCACGAGGTGAGGTCGTAAAGAAAGTCAATAACTTTGTACCCCATAATTCTATCCGAGCCAGCTGCAGAGCAGCAGAGAGATAGATGGCTTCTCCGTGATGGGGGCAAACCTATCAGCAGATTGTGCGATGACGTAGCCAGCTCAAGACTACCAAACGGCTGGGTTTTTTCCAATTTCCATTGCCTTGCATTGCTGGCCTCTGGTGGATCGTCTAAAAAGTTCTATTTTATTTTTTTCAAACTATTGCGAGGAATACGTCTACGTCGTCTTGTCACTTGGTGAGTGGCAGCGTATATGCAACGGTAAAATGGGTAGCAACAAAGTCAGTAAGAGAGGCGTACGTAACTAACACCGCGCATACAACGTTGATTGATTAGCTCGATCTTGCTTCTTTTGCGTATGTCCCCCTTCGTTTTCTCCCAAAGAGTAGCAGAGTCTAAAAAAGCAGAAATATTTGTTCACGTGTTTTTCTCCTATGTATATACCAGAAAGAGACTTGCTTGTGATAGAAGCGAAGAATTAGAGCAGAGCAGGAACCAAACGGAGGGTCACACCCTGTCCCCCCCTCTCCATTCAACGCGCGGGTACAAAAAGTCCAAAATATGGAACGAATTGCATCCCTGCAACCTGCAATTTAATCAGCGCTACATTATGATATATATATATATATATATATATATATATATATATATATATATATATATATATCGACCGATCGATCGCCGTCGTCGTTGAAAGTTTCGGAATCGGACCGTTAGACTCGGAGCCAAGCCCACTTTTTTGCTGGCGAAACAATAATCAATCAACCAATGCAATCCAGCATGTCATGATGATTGATGAACACCACACCACATATCTCCCTCCGCATATCGAGTTCTCGTTTAGGCGCAACTGAGCCGAGACAGCTTAGCCGACGGCGAGCTGTGCATGCACGGGCGGGGCGCGTTCGCACGCACCCCGCGCGCGCAACGCGAAGGCGTGGTGAAAACGCGTGCTTTCGATCCGTGCGTCCCCCCAGACCCCCGCGCGCGCGCGCCGCGGGCGATGGGAACGTTACGGCGTGATCAGTATTCTGTACTACACGGGACGGCCACCGCTTGCAGAGCCAGCCGTGAGAACCAGTGAGAAGTATCCTGTGCACATCGGTTGGTCGTGCACATGTGATATCTCCACCTTCAATCTATAATCCAATAGGCAGCAGTTCCGTCAGATCATTTAGCAGAAAACACCTCCCACCTCTCCATTTTGTTCCTTGCTATATTTGCGATAACCCCCAACGAAGCTGTTGTCCGTTGGATTACAGATTGAAAGTGAAGATCTCACATGTGCACCATGTGCACGGTTAGCCGATGTGCACAAGATACTTGCCCGGGAACCAGATAAAATTTTAGACGTTTGTTTATATACCAGGAGCTAGCCGTGACTCGTGAGGGGCTGGGCCTTCAATGTAATTGAAGATAAAATTTTAGACTCATTTGTCTAGCTAGTAATATTAGATACAATTTTAGACTCGTTTGTCTCGTAATATTAGGAGTCAGCCATAAAGGTCGTCTTTCAATGTAACCATATAAAATTTTAGACTCGTTTATCTATATATATTATGTAATTTTTTTGTTTTCTTTATATATATCTGCTCATTCGGGGTTTTATATATCTGCTTATTTATTCGGTTTAGTGCGTAAACAGCAAATAGCATGTGACTATAACATCAATTTTTAGTTTCTCTCTAAAAACTATATATCTCTGGCACGATGAGCACCGCGCTGTAGCGGAAGTGGATTAGTGGTACCGGTCCAGCTGCAGCCGCCAGGCCGCGCGCATCATCATGCACAGATTACTACAACTCGACGTCCAGCCGTTGCCATCACGGCATCACACGTCCGTTGTCTTGCAGCGGCGCGCGCGGAGTGTGCATGCGTGCGTACGTACGTGTGTGGTGGTCTGGTGGATGCTTCGTTTTGTCCCAGAGCGGGGAGCTGGTGCCTGCCTGTCAGGAGCGATCGAGCTAGGAAATGTTATCTCTTATCTGCTTTCGTATCCAGCGGCGATGCATATCTGCGGCGTGGACACCTGCAGGAATGCATGGGGGCTGCCCCAGCTGGTCGAATGACGAATGGGGGAAGAGAAGCACACGAGGCCCCGGTTAAATCGTGGGGGCTGCTCCGTGCTCCCCCACACAAACTGTACACACCACTGTGAGACATGTGCGTTTTTGAACTGGAGGCCGAAGTACATGTACACGTTCTATAATTACTCTTTGTCCGTGAATAGCCAAACAATCTATCGAGAGAGGTTTCTACAATCATAACTAATATAAAACGGTCGGATGGTTCACGGATTCTATCCGTAACCCTGTGCGCGCCTTGCCATACCTCCAAGCAAAACCGGCCCGCCTATGCGTCCTGTGGAAAACCACCAGCCGAACCGCCCGCCTCGCCCCGCACGCGCAGCACCTGCCCGCCCGGAGCGCCCCGCACGCAGCGCCCACCCGCCCGCACCTGCACGAAAACCCGCATGCAAGATCACCACTATCCGCTGAAAAGAAAACTTGCGTGGGAAAGAAGAAAAAGAAAAAACAAGAAAAAGAATAAAGAATAAAAAAGAAAATAAAAATGTACTTTTGCATTTCAGTTTTTTAATTTCTTTATTTTATGCAGATGTACGAATTTTGTGTAAAAACTCTTAGATTTCTAAAAAATCACGCAGAAACATGATTTTTACGCGAAGACCCTATTACAAAATAAGGTTCTATTGCAAATCACAAGCATATGACTAATAGATATTTACACGTAGATCTTCAAGCAAACAAGATCGAGGTTTTTCGCTTAATTTTTCAAGGTGTCGTCTCTTAGTGGTGTCCTCTTAAAGGAGGGTCGCCTCTCCTAACTCCCTCCATCACTTGGATGTTTTGTTGTATGCTGCATTGTATTTTTTTTGTTTTATCCCTATAGACCCTATGGGGGCCTAGTTGGTGCTATTTTCCCTCCTCTCTAATATATCAGCATATCTATTGCTCTTTAAAAAAAAGAGATTTACATGTAGAGAAACATTCAATCTAAGCACTATATATGGTTGACTTAGGTTTAGCTCTCTTGGAGAATAATAATCTTATATCTTGTGTATTTGTGGATTGATCTGTGGAATAACTTAGCAATCTGAGGGTTCAAAGGCTAATATATAGGCAAATATAGCATTTCTTTGGAGGGGTCCATCACCCTCTTTATATAGTGAAGGAGTGAGACGTACTTCAACCTCAGTCAGTTTTCTAGATATCAAGAATTATGAACCAGTTTCTATACTATCTTCTATTTTTAAGGATATATATATATATATATTTATCTTTAATAGCAAATCTTTTGATATTCGACCTTTTATGTCGACACAAAGCCCCCTTATCAGAATTGGACTCATCTTCACGACTCATGAGCTATACCGGACACCAAAATTGGCTAGTCCTACTCTCGGTCTAGACTAAAGTATATCTTAGGATACCCGAGACTAAAGTTATCTTAAGATACTCAAGGATCATATCCCAACACACTCTCCTCCGTTTCATAATCTAATCTATTATAAGTATAGTAATAATTCTAAAGTTAACTTTTATTTGTAAAATATACATTATCTTAGACTTAACTACACGTTATTTTAACTAACTATTTTTAAACTCATACTCATCTAAGAAGAAGTACAGTATAGTCTTTTACTTATCATGTTAATATATATGTCAAAATTTAAAACTTATTATATTTTAGAATGAAAAATGGTTAACAAATAGCAAATAAGTAAACTAGTGTCGTCCATGATTCAGGTTTAAAATTCAAGAATACATACACCGTCAAAATGGTGCTTATGTACAGAAGTATATATATAATAGATCTACCGACAGAAGAGGAGGAACTTAACATAAAGATCGAAAAGGGGACAGTAAAGGCGAGTTCATCGTCTGAAATATAATTCGTGTCCACCGTGAGGTGGTAATTAATGACCATGCATGCATGGGCCTCAACGTTTGAGACGATCGATCGACTCCAATACAAGTGCATGATGTGAGATCGTAACAAACCATATAACAATTTGGGCGCATCTGTTGATCGTGCATGCATGGCGCTCCAAGAAGAAACGCAGCGGCAAGCAGCGCCATGCTGCTGCTGCTGATGATGTAGGCTTCTGCATGCACCGTCAGCAGCAGGGGTGATGGGAGCTAGAGCTTGCATCGGCCCCGCCACTGATGCATTTGTCCTTTGTATTTATTTGATGGAACACTTGATAACGCCCTTCTCATTTTCTAGTGCGTGCCGCTTTCCATGCAAGATTCCATGCATCACTCGATCGGAGTCTATGGCTTTGCAACGGTGAGAGGTTTTTCCTTGACGGGTGCTCATCATACATGCCAGTGACAAAATTGCCATGATTAATTAGAATTTAGAAGCGCAAGTACGTAGGAGATAGCTAAATTTTCGTGAGAGAGCACATTCAGTCACTCGCGCGCACAAGCACGCATGCACGTTTGGAAATTCTCACACCTAGGCCCTGTTTGGGGGAGCTTCTGGCTGGCTAGATATTTCTAATATCTAGAAGCTCCCCAAACAGCACCTCGGGTAGTCCAGATTTTCAAAATCTGCAGAAGCAGTTAGTCTCTCTAAGCCTAGTAGCTGATAAGCTGGTTAACCCCAGCTTCTCCAGATTCTGTAGATTTTTATTTACCCACTATATCTCTGAATAAAACTCACCCACTCAACAGCTAGCTACTTCAACCAGCTAGCTAGATACTCGGACTAGCTTATATTACTCCGTAGACAGCAGCAAATTCCGTGTACATAGGCTCGATCGACACCAGTTTCATTATTAGCGGCGAGCCTGTTTAGTACAATGGCGGCACTGACATATGAGCCCGTTTCTTAGTAATTATTTTTGTTAAGGGTTCATACGTAAGATAAGTTTTTATAAATGGAAAAATTTTACAATAATTTTTAGTATTAATTTTGTTCCCTAAGTGTATTTCAAGTAATAAGAGATATCAAAAATAACACGCAAATTATGATACTATCATTTCATATCTTTTCAAGTACAAAAATTAACATTAAAATTGTGGTATATTGGTACTTATTTATTGAAAGTAAAATCACTCTTATAAAAATAGAAGAGTACAATACTTAAGGAGATATCAAGATATCGTAATTTTAGTATTAATATTAGTATTTATTGGTCTCTCAAGTATTACCAAAATTAATACTAAAAATTATGACAACTTTGGTACATTCTCATGTTCTGTAAAATCATTCAAAACAGAATGGAAAAAATCACCAGAATGAGGTCTTTCTTTCTTGATTCCGGTGGTGATTAAAATGGTCCATGTAAAACACTTCATTAACAAAGTAACAATATATACTGGAGATCTTTTATAGCACAACAAGTATCTCGTAAATAGGTATGGCATCCAATCAATTCTTAACACTGATTATAGTTAAAATAAAATTCAACTATGTTAAGAAATAGATTAGAGTGATTTTACAGTGCTTTGCTTAATAAGATACCATAATTTTCAGTATTAATTTTAACAACTTCTGTTAAGATACAGTAGACCATGAAATTTCTCAGTAGATTAACCAAAAGCTACTAGTGACTTTCTATGCCCCGTTGGATGTCATTTTCTCTCTCTACCTCCTTGGCATGATCGTTGTCTGCGTGCAGTTAATTAAAGCAAAATCTAAGGATTAGAAAAATTTAAGGAGGTGTCAGTAGATTTAATGACATCATGATCCGATATAGCTAAATCAAATGTTCTATTTATTTCTATAATTATTAAAAAAACAAAAAAAATTAACGGTGACATGTTAACTCGGAGATATACCAGGCGTACAT
The DNA here is from genome assembly GCA_019279435.1 of Zizania palustris. Taxonomy (NCBI): domain Eukaryota; kingdom Viridiplantae; phylum Streptophyta; class Magnoliopsida; order Poales; family Poaceae; genus Zizania; species Zizania palustris. The sequence continues at coordinate 48,010,284 of JAAALK010000287.1, forward strand.
CTTTTTTTAATTTTGATTGTTAAATCCATAAAAATAAATAATTTTATTAATTTACATGTAAATTAAATTTTGTCATAATTACTTTTTGATGAGGATTGGGCAAATAGTTCCAAGTTCCGACTGCATTTCCACTGGTTTCTATCATCTTAGAGCATCACCAAGAGAGTCTTTAAACGATTTTTTCTCTATAATTTAAGATTATATGCAAATATATAGCTCCAATAGATACTCTATTTATGTCCCTAAAATAAAGTGTTTCTAATATTTTTGAAAAAACTAATAACTCTTCCCGATATACAATATATAGGTACTTTATTTTTAAAGTATTTCTTGGTGATGCTTTTACTCAAGCAAATTAAAGTGCCCTCTAATCTGTCTAAGGCTTTGAGGTAGTGAACTGCATATCTGCATGGTGCACCAAACTTTTGTTTGCCGGCGTGTTTTCGCCGGCCCAGCGAAAAACTTTTGTTTGAAAAAATGTATACAATTTTATGCTTTTGTCATTTCAAGAAGCTAAGGGGTCCTAATTCGGTTACACGTAACTTTTGTGCCACCACCCACCACTTCCATCTATCCCGTCCTGTTAACTGGTGGGAGACACACACAGTAGCCGCCACAATTGCACCCATGATTGCTCATGGGAGCAAAGCTTATCGCATTGTACGTACAGAAGCGCACGAATAGTAACTCCAGAATCTTACAACTCCTAACATTTTAATTTATATCGAAATATAATTGTTTTTAAAGTGCTACGTGTCATATCATCCACTATTTATTTTATTTTTCTTGTAATCTTACCACTAACTTTTACTATAGTAAATGAATAATTTTACGGTGTTCTCAAATTTTATGGACCGACCGATCCGTACGATTCAATAGCTCAAATTTTGATATCGGTGAGAAGGTAATAGATCATGTAATGATTTTTTAATATATGTGGACCCATATATATGCACATATATATGCAGCAATTAATTTCTTTCCTTGCATGTTACCATATTAATTATTGCATGCACTATAAAAAGAAAATGATTAATAAATTTTCCATATCGGCTTTCTATAATTAAGCCGTTTAGCCTATTTTTTTAATTAATTATTTTAAACACACTTAATCAACGGTTCAGATTAATTTTAACTATTACATATGTAGAAGGTAACAGGGCATCATAAATAGACCCTAGTAAATGAACTAAAAATATTTATATTTTGAAACAGAGGAATTTTTACTATGGTAACATGGTTTCTAAAGATGTACTGGAGCTAATCTTCTTCTGACAAGAAATTTTACAGTTGTTGAGAAATATCAAGAGAGTACTATAATCAGTGTTGATTTTGAGACCCGATGTACCAATACCCTCTCAACTCTCAAGACAGTAAATACCCTCTCAACTCTTTCCTACTAGGCGATGAACAACTGTGCACGCAGTACACGTACAACAGTAGAGAGCTTGTTACTCTCTTTAAGTACACCTGCAGTAGGAAATGATGGAACCCCTTTGTTTAATTTTGTGTTTGGTACAAACGACTTCAGAAGGATGGTAGTATTTGCAGACGAGAAGCTTCCTCATCATCTGATATGAAATTGCTAGTTCACATACATAAATGTGGGTTGGTTATGGACTTGTGTGATCGATCTACCAATACTGAGAGAGTACACCTTTTGGAGACTTGTGTTTATCATATCATTCTAGGTAACAACGCCCATTATTTTTTTGAATGATTTGTCTCTCAACAAAAAGAACCACTCAAGTGTACCTCCTGTCTCAAACGCAAAAAAAAATGAAATCTGCATAAATCAGACCGTATCTTATCTGAAGAAATAAACAATTGTGCCACCAATGTGCCCGAAGATTGGACCTGGTGTTTAATAGTAGTTTTTTAAAAATGCTGTGAACACTCCTGAATTCAACTCTTGTATTTTTTAGATATTCGAAGTAGTATTCAAGTGTTACATGATGTTCAGAGTTCAATAAAATTCAGCTGCAACGGCATTTGAGCAGATCCATGAACAACTCCAGTAGATTGCTTTGCGTGGATAATATCCTGCATGCGTTGGTATAGAACTACGGGCACTGACGTATAAGCACGGTATTGTCCGTATCAACATGGTATAAACAATATCCACACACACCGTATACACTACAGATATACTTCATGACGACCACAGCAGGAGTCCTGCGAACTGGGAGGAATTAATGTTTTGTCTCTGCTCGGGCTAGCTAGCTTATTGAATTAGCGACTTCGTTTATACAAGTATATACCACAAATACGAGGTAGCACGCAAGATACTCGCATCGACATGTGCAGTATTTATTCTTTACTGTCGCAATCTGGACATCACTCTACTGACTACAAATGGTAGCCTGATTGACGCAACAGTTGTCGGCCGGCTTCTGTCTGTCGGCTACGACCGAAGAGAGGGAAGAGGACTTCGGTTTGTGTACGCTACGCACGCATACAGGAAACGAGCCAGTATATCCTGTTCATGTGAGATCACGGCCACGTCAAGGGAATGGCTGCAGAACGAAGCCTGCACTGCAAATGCGCGCGGTTGTTGAGTAGGGCAGAGGAGCACAGGCAGCACTGCCTCAAGTTTGAAAGCCACGGGCTCATTTTGTTTTGCATTTTGGAAGAACAGGGCAGGGGAAACGACGAAGGGACATGCTGTTGGTTTTGCTGACTGCTGCTAAACTAAGCTTGATCACCTCGTGGAGTAGGTGCATGCTTTGCTTGATAAACATTTCCCTTCTTTTCCCTTGACATTTCTCTATGGAGCTCTTCTTTTCTGAGAGATTCTGCATGGAGTTAAGTATTGCACGAGACTGGTTCTTGCCTCTTAGAAATTCATCGCCAAGGGTTTTTTTTCCAGAGCAGCTAACTGGGTATTGGACTCTGCAGAAGGGTGTACCTATGCTACTAGCAAGTAGCAAGTATTATCTAAAAAATTGCTACTAGCAAGTGCTAAGAAAAATATATGTATGTGGTCAGTGGTCATCCTAAGTGCTTTCCTGACTATGATCAATAACTTATGATATTTAGTTTGCGTTAGTATGCATTGTCATCTGTCAAATTCTGATGAAAATTTCTTACTCTTGCGTTCTAGATGTATTAGTTCCAGGACAGAGAGTGTTTGTCAGAGAAATGGAACAATAATCAGTGCACGGTGGGGTTAACTTTGCAGTAGTTAGTGTCAAAAACTACAGAGATTTACAATTAAAAATACTAAAAATGCAAACTAACAAGTCAATTATCTTCAACTCCTTCTGTATATTTACAATGCAAGTTGATGTCAGGTGATTCATAAATGATAAGGATAATTATAAATATACTACGACTTAGGTATGTTGGCTGACTTAGGAATATATTACTTATTGGTTATTTAAAAGAAAGATAATGTTACTCCTACATAGCACTATGATTAATTCATAAGTATCCCATTCCCAATCTTTCAAGTATGGAAGAGACCTCAAACTAAACTTGGATTCAACAGCTCCGATCTTAAATTCAACGCTGCAATGCACATGCCCTGCTGGTTGTATCAAGTGCCCATTTGGGACAAAAACAAAGATGCTGTTCATTATCTGGTTTGAACTTCCAATTCCCTGTATTTCTTATATAGAAACAACTACGAACTATTACTGAACTGCAGATTGGTGGCATAGGATTCGATTAATCCCACAGTACAGTCGTACTGCCTCTAATTGCAACAGCAGGTACAAATTTGACCAGCCCGTTGTTATGATTGGGAGCAGTTCGCAAAGAGTAGGAAGCTGAGAGTGAGGGGACATAGTACATTGATAGATAATCTGACCTTTTAACAAAATCTTTTAAGGGTTCAAACAAATAAATTTAATGTTGAAAAGTTAACAAACGATTCTAAAATATTTTCCATATAAAATATGTTTAAAATTGTACTGTTTAGAAGATCCAGTCTGATCTCACCACTTCATCTATCTAAAACTGCCCCTTCGGCGGCATGCAGAGGAGTCTTGTGCGTGTTAGTGTCCTAGCTGCTTAAGGCATCCTATATTCCCATGTCACATATAATGTAGGGTCTCGTCTCCCACACAAAGATCGTCGTCAATAATTGGAGCTAGTTGCCAATATAAAATTCTTGGGGCTGGAACAAGTTAAGCCGTCAAGGGCATGATTGTGTATCGGATTCAGAGAATAGTGCTGGTGTGATTTGAGTTGCACTTCTTTCTTCTTACAATGCGCACGTGGCTCAATTTAGGTCTGACTTTTTAATTAACTAGTTTGATAATGCCATAAAATAAAAGTTAATAGATGGATCAAAATATCTTTTTGATATTTCTATATAATTCTTTTTGAAAGAGTTACAATACATGCATGTTTGCAGACTTTTCTTATCTGGTCTGATCTCTTGTTCTTGTGTTCAGTAGAGTGTTGTGAGTTGTAACGCTTCTGACTTGCTTTACTTGAGTAACTATGATCACTGCCAGCCCATACGAGAGAATGAAACTGAAGTTGCTAGACAACTAGCATCAAGAAATGGCAGTGTTCTTCAAGTGTGGACAAGAAATGGATGCCAATGTTCAGTTCATCAGATGATAGAAGTTGTGCTCGCTGTGCTGCTCACTGTACGCAAAGTTGTACTTGTTGCAAGTCAGGCCTAAGACTTGTATAAACTTCATGGTCCAGATGCTTTCTTTTTGGTTCATTTCTGTACCCAGTACTGGTCTACTGGTAGTGGTAGGTAAATAACAACTAACAACCATGACGCTGACTGCTACTACGTACCACTCAGGACCGGCGAAAAAAACAACTACGTATCACTCAGATTTCAAGAGGCAAGAGCATACCTAAACGCCCCCAATTGGCAACGAACACAATAGCTAATTCATTCAAGGACAATGATGAAAGAAGTGATAATGTTCGAAAAATGGGCAAATTTCTGCCCATCAGATGATTTGTAGAATATATAGTTGTTCATGCTCTGTGTTCCATGGTTGCCTAGTTGGCATAGCACAACCAGTTTAGCAAAGCCCATGGATTCATGATCAAGTTCATCAGTGGAATGCAGGGTAGGACCGAATCAAGATGGAGCACGTAGAATTGGAAGTCAACAAAGTTGTTCTCTATCCTGTACTGATCAACTGTTTGGACTTTTTGACATTGGGATAGAGTACTCTGTCTTAACTGTTCAGAGATTGGAACGCATCATTGGCAATGGCAACGCTCGCTTGATGGTATCCTTGTGCGACAGAGCCATAATAGGCTTAAAGCCTATGATTGAGCTAGTGTAAATGTGTAATTTGCATAATTTTGATTTTATCTTTCAAGCTTTTCAAATTTTGCAGTGCATTCACGTGGGCATTTAGGCTCAGGAGCAGGGGTGTAGGGCTACAGCCTAGCTGCCCAACCCCAGAATATGCTAGTCCACACGCATATTTCTGGTGTAAAAGAAAAGACACATGCATTATGTGAAACACACAGGGGAAAGAGGTTACTATTTGGAGCGTTAATTCCTAGAGTTATTTTTTGTTCTAAAGAGCTACCATAATTTTATTTTTAATTTTTATAGTATATGAGATATCGATAAGGATCAAAATTAACCTTAAAATTGTGATACGTTGTAATACTACTCAAACTACTGAAAGACCATAAAATTTTCATAATTCAAACTAGTCCTATACTCCTATCTCTCCCCAAGCTGTGTTTTAAAATTGATATTATATATATATATAAATATATATATATATACGGAAACGCTATTCTACACTATGGGTGTAAATGTTATTCTACACCGATCATCCCAATCGTGCCCACCCCCCATCCAATCCCAATCCCTCCATTCCACATCGGTGTAGAATAGCTATTCTACACCCGTGGTGTAGAATAGCATTTGTATATATATATATATATATATTTGTGTGTGTGTGCGCGCGCGTGCAGATTCCTATTGGAACTTGGGAAAATTGCTAAGGTGTTCTGTATGAAATTCATGCATTCCTAATTACCAATGGACCCTGGTTGTAGAATACAATTAAGTAAATTTTTTTGCGATGAATAATTAAGTGTTTTTAACATTTTGCGAAACATGAAAATTTACAATTTAATTCATATCTGTCTAATGCAAGCAGCCAACCAGTCGTTTATCAGCACGGCTTCGTAAAAGTACTTGGAAAATCAAACTGTGCTTAGGCCGGCGATTCGTTGTACAACTAAAATCTCTTTTTGCGGTTTTGCTGGCTCTACGTCATATCAAAATAATTTCGCCTCTGTCAACGTCCTAATTAACAATTTAGCATGCATGTATACTTAGGAAAAACTGGGTGTTATGTACCTCTCACGGAGGTCGATCACTGCACAAGTGGCAAATTAGAAAGTTCAGTTGTAACTGTAACTAAGAATTATTTTCGACGACTTTGTTCACATGCATTTTTTTTGACCACCCAAAAGTTCCCCCCAAAAAAGTAACAAAACTTGCTCGGTCTGGTTGACGTGACGCTCATCTAGCCGTTGCATTGTCTCGTAGTAATGATATGACATGATACTAGCTTAATACTTTTTTAGCTCAGCTATGGCTTCTCAAAAAACAATGTGTTTCCGGTGACTTTCTTGACTTGGTAGATTATGGTCTCTTTGGACAACTTAAATTAATTATAATTATTGGATAAGCATAAAATATATGATTCTTATTATTAGTTATATTCAGTATATTGCTGAACATGATTATTACTTAAGTTGTTTATAATTGATAAACTTTAAAATACATCAAATTAATAAGATTTTTTTTATAGATCTAACGGCAGCTACGATTAAAAAAATTGATGTCTTATCTATCTGTAATAGATAACTCTGAACTAATGATCATGATTAAAACAATTTGAAATATTACCTTCTAAGAAATAATAAATCATAATGTTTTTTCATAACCGATGATTGATATTGACTCCCTCCATACTAAAAAATAACCAAGAAGCTAATCAAGAGTTCGTCTCCCTTCGAAGAAGCGCATGCTCCGTGCGGATAGTTTAGAGGCATTACCGACTAGAGAAATTTATTATTATAGCACTCGGATAGAGCTTCTCTCTAATAACACTTACAATATGAGCTTCTCTAAAATAACACTTTGAAGAGTGACTAATTACTGAAATAGCATTTTCGAGGTTTTTTCAGTTTTTTAAACAAATAATTGACCTTTTTACCCCCTCTATTTCCGCTGTCCTCCCACCTCCGCACAACGCTTCGCACGACCTCCGTCGCCGCTGCCGCCGCACACGCCCTGCTCAGCCGCCACTGCCATGCGGCCCTCCGCCCTCGCCCCCTGCAGTTGCTGTTGGAAATAACAGCACTATTAGGTTTAACTTATTCCATAAATAAATCATGACGTGAAACAGATGAATACGCATAACCAGGGTAGACCAGTACACTATACACATGAACAAAAATAATGTATTGAACATGGTAAAACCAATCTGTGTAATAGATGATACAGGTGTGTATCAGGTTGATACACGTGAGTATCAGGTGGTACAAGTGAGTAACAGGAGTAACAGGTTGGTGCAAGTGAGTAACAGATTGTATGAGTATCAGGTGGTATAGGTGAGTAACAGGAGTAACAGGTTGGTGCAAGTGAGTAACAGATTGTGGTTGATACACGTGAGTATCAGGTGGTACAGGTGAATAACAGGAGTAACAGGTTGGTGCAAGTGAGTAACAGGTTGTATATGTAAGTATCGGAAACGTACCGGATGTTCACAGTTGAAGTAGTCACAGATCGAATGGGTACCACGACGACGACGCGCGGTACCGGACGACGGCGACGACGAGCAGCACTCGAGCGAAGAGGAAGACGAGCCGTGGTGGACGAAAGCGAGCAGTCGCGCGGAGCGCTTCCCAAAAACCTTATTCGCCCTCTCCCGGTGCAGGATCTCGAAGGCGATGGGTTCCGGAGACCTGCTCTTCCGCTCAACGGTGCACGCCGATGAGGGAACGAAGTAGACTACAAATGGCAGCACAACTCAGAGAGACTGGCAAGTGTTCTTCTGTTTTTCCACTGTACTGATCCGTCGCCGGGTGAAGAAGATATAGACGTGTGATCAGGACATCTCTTCACTCTCCACTGTAACTGCTCTGAAGATGAATCGGAACCGTTCCAAATTCCACCAGCAGCAAAACGGAATGGCAAAAGGGAGCCGCGTCTGCGCAAGCAATCGGAGCCGATTTCGGCGGACCATTCACGCGCATCTCGTGCGCCCGCGCCCCCTGGCCCCGGCCCGTGCCCGAGCCCGGCCCGGCCCGGCCCGGCGAGGCGAGGCAAGCGAGCGCGCGCGTGTGTTTCTCTAGTCTCCTCTCACCCACATGGGTCTAGTTGCAAGGAGAGCACCATCCCTTATAAGTTGGTCTTTGTAACACCCCAAAAATTAAAAAGAATAAAATAAAAAGAAAACATTATTTATAATTATTTCTGGATTTATTATTAAAGGAAAATCGCAAAAGAACCCAAATAAAGCCAAACAGGGGGAAATACTCAAAATCTGGACTTGAAAATTTTATGAGATGAACTAGAGACCAAGATATAATTTTAGGAATTTTTACAAATTTTTATCAACAGTGATTCAACCCTTAATCAAATAAATGAATTACTGGAATTATTTTAAATCGGAAAAGAATTAAAAAGCTTAACGGGCCGAAACCCTGAAACTCCCTCCAGCAGCCTTTTAGGCCCAGCCCACCTCTGCTCTCTCTCTGACAAGCGGGCCCCGCTTGTCGGCGCTTTTTCCCGCCTCCCTCTCCCGCCCGCACCCGCCTGGCCCCACCGGTTAGCCCCCGCCTCGCCACTGACCTCCCGGACCCATCTGTCGGCCCCCCTTCCTTTTTGATCGATCACTGACAGGTGGAGCCCACCTGTCAGGATCGTCTTCCTCCCGGGAAGGGGATCCCCTTTCCTTCCCCGGCGATCTCCTTCGGATCCCTTGCCGCCGGCCGCCCAAATCCGCCCGATTTCGCCTGGATTCTTCTCGGATCACCTTCCCCGACCGCCCCGACCTCATTCCATCAAAGATCAACGCGTTTTCGTGCTTATGGAAGCCTACCCGAGGAGAATGGCAACCTCGCCGGAGAGGGAAGGAAACCCTCGGTTTCCTTCCGTTTAATCGCCGCCAATGACCCTATTTATACCCCACTGGTCGCCGCCCTCTGCCCACACCGCTGTAGCCCGAGTCTTAGCCCTCCAGAGCGCCTTGGCTATTTTTGCGAGCACCTCCTCTGCTCCAACTCCGGCGAGCCCTCACCGACGACCCCGGCCTCCCCCGCCCTAGCCGCCGCCACCATCGTGATCGCCAGAGCCCTCCCTACCTCGGCACCCACTCCGTTGGCCGTGGACGTCGTCGGATCGCCGTCGCCGTCAAGCACCCGAGACCTCCCCGTCGTCTACGCTCGCCGCCGGTCACGTCCAGGCCCCCATCGTCGCCGCCGGAGGTACCATCTTGACCCCCTTACTCCCCGCGTTCCATTTTTGGCCCGAGTTAGGTCCCTAGGCCCTCGCCGTCGCCGCCGCGGCCGCACCCGAGCCCGCCGTCGCTGGAGACGAAGGGGGGGTACGCGCCCCTTACGCCGTGCCGTGCCGGATCGCGTCGCAGCCGTCCGATCGTGATCGGAGGGCTACGATTAAATCCCTCCGGGATTTAATCTAGGCCCTCGGATCTGGTCAAAGGGGTATCGAGGCCTCTCGGCCGTCGATCGCCACTTAAACCCCCCGAACGATCTCAGGCGTCCACGCGTACCCTTTCGCTGCGATATAATCTCAGCCGTCCATTTTCACTTGCGCCTCTCGCCTCGCGTCCGACCGCCAGATCCAGATCCGACGGCTCTGGATCGGCCGGTCCACGCGCATAGTCACGGGTTCACGGTGAGCCTGGTTCACCGTGGACCAGGGACTGTTTTTAGTTTAAATAAAATCCAGAAAATTGATTTAAACTTTGAAAATTCATATCTTGCTCAATTTAACTTCAAATTTCACCATTCAAATTTTGTTAAAACCATAATATTATCCTCTACACATTAATGCCATAAAAACAGTATGTTTCTGTTACCCAAAATATTATTAATAAATAAATAAATAAAAATCCCTTAGGGTTAAAATTAATATTACAGAAAATAAATTGGGAAAAATCCTAAAATATTAAACTTTACTGTCTTGAACAAAACCTTGAAATATTAAAAATATTACTTCACATAATAAAGCCTACAAATGTGTATGTTAATATTTGGTGAATTTTATCTGTTTATTGAATGTATTGTTTATTTTCCGTATCGAGAAGACTACGAGTTCGTCGAGGAGCAGGAGTTCTACCCCGAGGTTCCTCCATCCCCATTTGCTGAGCAAGGCAAGTCATCGACCATCTGTGTGGAAACAGTTGATCATAATTGAGCCCATGTTTTAATAACTTATCGCTATAACCCATAGATTAATATTGCATTAGTCAAATATTCAAGCCTTACACTTATATTTAATAGATCCCCGTCCTTGTGTGCAAACCCAAGCCATGCTTATTGAGCCTTAACTCCTTGTCACTCTACTATAAAAATATTAGCTAGTGCCCAATGTACCGGCACAACTGCTGTAGGTTAAAAAGAACGAGTCGTAGATAGCTGGATTGCTGTATATGAATTTCCCTGTTATTCTCGTCTCTGGACTCTGTTGGAGTTGACTAAGTTATAAGTATGGTGGGTTCCGGGTGCAAGCTCGGGCACTGGTTTGTCGCACCCGGGGCACTATAAGGACCGGTCTGCGGGATCTGTTGCAAAGCACTTCCGTACCAACCACAAGTCTAATGGGTAAGTCCTAACTGGAAGTATGGAATACTCCGGCTTGATGCACCATAGAGGAGGGGGCAAGGGGCTAGCCTGCGGGCGACTTGTACCGACGAGGCTCAAGGGGGGGTATGGTGGGGCTCCGATGCGTCGGGACACCATATGAAACCCATAAGAGGGTGCTATTGAGTCGGGGAGGACTATATGGAAGGTTTTGGCACGAGTTCCCGTGTGATGGGTCATCTCGTTACACTTCGGTGTGGGTGATGAGTGCGTGCCTTGTGGGTACAGTGGTACATCTCTGATCAGAGTAAATCAATCTTTTCGAAAAGCCGAGCCCACGGTCAAGGGCGGGTTGTGTGACTACTCGCAGTTAGTTTACAATTGTTTGAATGTTCGAGTTATTCATGGCACGTAAGGACTGTTGAGCGAGGTGGGGCTGACTGTACCCCTCGAGTTAGAAGATGATGATACACATGCACATGTTTACTCTTCCGTACTAATAAATTGCTCTCATTTAAAGCTTTACAAATATGCTGCTTCCGCTAAATTAGCCACTATCTCCCTTGTTATTACCTTGCATTATATTTGCATTCGGTGGCTTGCTGAGTACATCTGTACTCACCCCGTTGACTTACAACATCAGAGCCAGTCTACTACGAGGAGGATGAAGGTCTGGAGTAGCGACCCAGTCAAGGCGAGACTGGAAGGAGGCGTTCATCTAGGACCCTTGTTTTATTAGTTTCTCTTCATCTTTATTCACTTTTGTATTAATGCGGTCTACGAACCGTGAATGATTGCTCGTATTGTACGTGGTCGTGTGATGAACGTCTTGTTTTATTGATTTTCTATGGAATTTCAATAAAGTCCTGATTTATTAAATCGGGGCGCGACAAGATGGTATCAGAGCCGACTTGACTGTAGGAAGCCAAACAGACCTGACCTTAGGACTTATATATATTCACTATATTTTACAAAAGATTACTTATCCTCTCATCTTCTAAAATTTTCACAAAAATCTTCTCTCTTTTGTAGATGCCGATCCGTACCGTGAATGGGAACCTTCGTGACGAGACCGGATTCATCCGCGAGCTACGCATGCTCGTCAGTTTCCTCGGCTTCGAGCAAGAGCCGATGTACCACGGAGTCTTCCCCGACGAGGAAGAGAGCTACTGCGAGGTCACCGTCGTCGTCCAGCCCTCCCCTCAGACAGCTCACACCTACCGCGGAGGAGGACCTACCTTCCTGGTAGCCAGTCAGCGCACCGCTCTCCAGGCACTTACGGAGCTCCGGATGATCTATGACAGCGAGCTCTACGACACGGACTTCCGCTTCGTACCTCTTCGCACCCCAGGGAGCCCACACAGTGTCTTCGTCAGCACCCTCTCCCAGCGTCATTCAGCGATCGGTCATACCATGCGCTTGTTGGAGGCCATGGATGATCTCCACTACGAGGCGCTGCAGGACGCCAATGGACAGCGCGACACTATCAGTTTCTACCGCCATTCCTCCGAGGACCTGAACCGCGAGAACGGAGAGCTTCGTCGCCGCATCCAGCAGGGACACCGTTTGGCTGCCGAGGCAGAGGAGTTGCGGCGTCATAATGAGCTTCTTCGACAGCGTGTCGCCACCAACCCGCACCTCCGCTACCAGATCGAGGAGTTGAAGAAGGACATAGAGGAGATCGCACCTCTTCCGCCTCGCCGGAAGAAACCCATTCAGACTCCCACAGTGAGGCCCAAGAGGATCTCCCGCAGTGCACCACCCGCAGGACCGTCCAGTTCCTCGACCCCGCCCGTCTCCCACGAGCCCGAGATCGAGCCGTCCCCTGAGCTGCCATAGACGTAGTTTTTACGATTGATTGTTATTTTCATTTTTACTTGATTGTATTAGCATTCATGTCACAATATAAGGCATGAATGAGAAACTTAATAAATGTAACCGCAAGAACGGTACCCTTTTGAAATAAAATATAAAGAAGTTCACCAAAATAAATATGTGTACATATTGAAAATTCCAGGATGACTAACACTCAAGGATCAGACGCTCCTCAGAACGGAGGGGACAGTGGCAACCTGCCACAATGGGGAGCCACCGGGCAGAGGCAGGCCCCGGTCGCCAACCACCCCACCGTGGCTGAAATGATGGCCACTCAAAACCAGTTGGTCTCAGCCCTCCTGCACCAGATGCAGCAGCAGCAGCAGCAAATGCATGAGCAGCAGGCTCACTTCTTCCGCCTCCACCAACAGCCCGAGCTGCCCCGACCCGCCACACCAGCTCCCGCTCCCGCAACTCAGCTCTCGGAGTTCCTCCGAGTCCGCCCACCGACCTTCTCAAGCACCACCAACCCCATGGAGGCTGGGGATTGGTTGCGGGCGATCGAGAAGAAACTCGATCTCCTGACCTGCACTGAGCAGGAGAGGGTGGCCTTCGCCACCCACCAGCTACATGGTCCCGCCGCTGAATGGTGGGACAACCACCGCGAGACTCTACCCGAGGGCCACGCCCACACTTGGGCAGAGTTCTCAGCTGCCTTCCGTGCAGCTCACATCCCCGACGGCATTGTAGCTCAGAAGCAACAGGAGTTTAGGGACCTGCAGCAGGGGAGCAGGTCCGTAACAGAATATCTACATGAGTTCAACAGATTGGCCAGGTACGCACCTGAAGAGGTTCGTACGGATGCGGCCAGGCAGGCTAAGTTCCTCCGGGGACTGAAGGATGAGCTGTCTCTACAGCTTATCTCCGGAGACTTCGCCAACTTCCAGAAGTTGGTGAACAAGGCTATCATGCAGGAGACCCAGCAAAATAAGGTCGACCTGAAGAAGAAGCGCATGATTGCCTTCAGGCAGAATCAAGGAATGGCCCAAAGACCCCGCTTTGCTCCACCTCCACCAGCGCCACAGTACCACCCTCGGCCAGTGTATCGCCCGGCGCCACCAGCTGCCAACGCCGGAGCCAGCCACCCTCGCGCCGCTCCAGTCGCACCTACCGCCCCAGTCGCCCCGGCCAAGAAGCCGGAGGTCTTGAGAGACAGGCATGGCAAGCCTGTGGTATGCTTCAACTGCCGCCAAGAGGGACACTACTCCCACCAGTGCCCCCACCCCAAGAGAGCTCAAGGAGTCACCTCCAACCCCGCCGTCCGCACCAAAGTGAACCACGTCTCCGCCGAAGAAGCCCAGGCTGCACCAGAGATTGTCATGGGTAAGTTTATGGTTCATTCATCGCATGCAGTGGTATTATTTGACACCGGAGCTACCCACTCCTTTATATCAACTGCTTTTGTGGAAAATAATGCACTAGACATAAGTGAACTACCCAGGCCAGTACTAATAGCTACCCCAGGAAAGCAAACCCTCGCTTGTTCCTTTAGTCCAAGGATATGGGTAGATATCCAAGGCACGATATTTTGGGCCGACCCCATTCTAATAGAATGTCAAGGCTTGGACCTCATTCTAGGGATGGATTGGCTAAATAAACACCAAGGTGTGATAGAATGTGCCCAGAGAAAAGTAACGGTGACTAATGAAGAAGGGACTATAGTCACATTCCAGATGCCCAGCATGAAGGCCGGAAGGACAAGACTACATCAGATTACCTTGGAGGAGATACCAGTAGTCAGCGAATACCCGGATGTATTCCCAGAGGATCTACCAGGGATGCCACCTAAGAGGGACATCGAATTCAGGATTGACTTGGTGCCCGGAACCACTCCTATTTATAAGCGACCATACCGGATGGCCGCCAATGAATTAGCTGAAATGAAGCAGCAGTTGGAGGATCTTGAAAGGAAAGGTTATATCAGACCAAGCACATCACCGTGGGGTGCTCCCGTCATCTTCGTCGAGAAGAAAGAAGACAAGGCCAAGCGTATGTGTGTGGATTACCGCGCTTTGAATGAAGGTAACCATCAAGAATAAGTACCCGTTGCCTCGGATCGATGACCTCTTCGACCAGCTCAAAGGAGCCACGGTATTCTCGAAGATCGACCTACGGTCTGGTTACCATCAGTTGAGGATTCGAGAAGAAGATATACCCAAGACGGCCTTCACTACCCGTTATGGTTTATATGAGTGTACGGTTATGTCCTTTGGGTTGACCAACGCCCCAGCATTCTTCATGAATATGATGAATAAAGTGTTCATGGAATATTTGGACAAGTTCATCGTGGTCTTCATAGACGACATCCTAAACTATTCCAAGAACCAGAAGGAGCACGAGACTCACCTCCGGTTAACCTTAGGAAAGTTAAGGGAACACCAATTGTATGCCAAGTACAGTAAGTGCAAGTTTTGGACGGCAGAAGTAAAGTTCCTTGGACACATCATCTCTGCACAAGGAATCGCAGTAGACCCTGCCACCGTAGAAGCAGTTACGGATTGGCTACCACCCACAAACGTATCTGAGATACGAAGTTTTCTGGGATTGGCCGGATATTACCGAAGATTTATCGAAAATTTTTCTAAGATAGCCAAGCCAATGACCAAGTTGTTGCAGAAAGGAGAGAAGTTTGAATGGACTCCTGAATGCGAGGAAAGTTTCCGCACCCTCAAGACCCGTTTAGTGTCTGCACCCATACTGACCCTACCAGATATCCGCAAAGATTTCCATGTCTATTGCGACGCATCTCGCCAAGGATTGGGATGTGTTCTTATGCAAGATGGAAAAGTCATCTCTTATGCCTCCAGACAGTTGAGACCCCATGAGTTGAATTATCCAACCCATGATTTGGAATTAGCCGCCGTAGTGCACACCCTCAAGATTTGGAGGCACTATTTGGTTGGAAATCGCTGTGAGATCTTTACGGATCACAAGAGTTTGAAGTATATCTTCACACAGCCTGACCTTAATCTGAGGCAAAGACGATGGTTGGAACTAATCAAGGACTATGACTTGGGTATTCACTACCACCCAGGAAAAGCAAATGTGGTAGCTGATGCCTTAAGTCGCAAGGGATATTGCACGGCCATGATGATTCAAGAACACGCACCCTTGTTATGTAAGGAGATGGAAAACTTAAACCTTGGATTGACCACCAGAGCATATCTAGCCACCTTGGAGACCCAACCTGTCTTGTTCGAGCAGATTCGTGAAGCTCAGTCAGAGGACCCGGATATAGCTGCCATTAAGAAGAACATGAGACAAGGAAAAGCCCCCGGATTTTCAGAGGACGAGAATGGCACCATATGGTTTGGAACTCGGATATGTGTGCCGGATAAACCTGAAATAAAGACTCTTATCCTAAGAGAAGCCCATGAGACACTGTACTCCATTCACCCCGGCAGTACCAAGATGTACCAGGATCTGAAGGAACGCTATTGGTGGGTTAGCATGAAGAGAGAGATTGCCCAGTTCGTCGCCGAATGTGACACCTGCAGAAGAGTAAAAGCTGAACATCAGAGACCTGCAGGATTGTTGCAGCCACTTAAAGTGCCGGAATGGAAGTGGGAAGAGATCGGTATGGATTTTATCACCGGATTACCAAAGACCCAGCTTGGATATGATTCTATTTGGGTGATCATCGATCGGCTTACGAAAGTGGCTCATTTCATAGCCGTCAAGACGACCTTTAGTGGCCCTAAGCTAGCAGAGCTATATATGGCCCGGATAGTATGTCTTCATGGAGTGCCCAAGAAGATAGTGTCTGACCGAGGGAGTCAGTTCACCTCTCGCTTTTGGAAGAACCTCCAAGAGGAGATGGGCACGAGATTAAATTTCAGTACCGCCTACCATCCTCAGACAAATGGACAAACAGAAAGGGTAAATCAGATACTAGAGGATATGCTTCGAGCATGTGTTTTGGATTTTGGAGCCACTTGGGACAAAAGCTTGCCATATGCAGAATTTTCATACAACAATAGCTACCAAGCCAGTCTTCAGATGTCTCCTTTTGAAGCCCTATATGGACGTAAGTGCAGAACGCCTCTCCTTTGGGACCAAACTGGTGAATCCCAAGTATTCGGAACCGACATTCTCCGTGAAGCTGAAGAGAAAGTACGGATCATCAGAGGCAGACTCAAGACAGCCCAATCGCGACAGAAGAGCTACGCCGACAATCGTCGTCGAGATCTAGCCTTTGAAGAAGGAGACCATGTATACCTTCGGGTTACACCTCTTCGTGGGACTCAACGGTTTAACATGAGAGGAAAGTTGGCCCCCCGATATGTTGGACCATTTCCCATTGTTCGACGCCAAGGCGAAGTGGCTTATCAGTTGGAATTACCGCCCTCGTTGGCTGGAGTGCATGACGTGTTTCATGTTTCTCAACTCAAGAAGTGTCTCCGCGTCCCCACGGAGCAAGTGGATCTTCAGCAGTTGGATGTCCAAGAGGATCTGACTTATGTGGAAAGACCAGTCAAGATATTGGAAGTCAAAGAAAGGACCACCAGGAGTCGAGTAATCCGCTTCTGCAAAGTGCAGTGGAGCAATCATCCGGTAGAAGAAGCTACATGGGAAAAAGAAGATGAACTCAAGGCACAGCATCCTGAGCTATTCGAGGATTGAGCCGAATCTCGAGGACGAGATTCTCTGTAAGGGGGATAGGATTGTAACACCCCAAAAATTAAAAAGAATAAAATAAAAAGAAAACATTATTTATAATTATTTCTGGATTTATTATTAAAGGAAAATCGCAAAAGAACCCAAATAAAGCCAAACAGGGGGAAATACTCAAAATCTGGACTTGAAAATTTTATGAGATGAACTAGAGACCAAGATATAATTTTAGGAATTTTTACAAATTTTTATCAACAGTGATTCAACCCTTAATCAAATAAATGAATTACTGGAATTATTTTAAATCGGAAAAGAATTAAAAAGCTTAACGGGCCGAAACCCTGAAACTCCCTCCAGCAGCCTTTTAGGCCCAGCCCACCTCTGCTCTCTCTCTGACAAGCGGGCCCCGCTTGTCGGCGCTTTTTCCCGCCTCCCTCTCCCGCCCGCACCCGCCTGGCCCCACCGGTCAGCCCCCGCCTCGCCACTGACCTCCCGGACCCATCTGTCGGCCCCCCTTCCTTTTTGATCGATCACTGACAGGTGGAGCCCACCTGTCAGGATCGTCTTCCTCCCGGGAAGGGGATCCCCTTTCCTTCCCCGGCGATCTCCTTCGGATCCCTTGCCGCCGGCCGCCCAAATCCGCCCGATTTCGCCTGGATTCTTCTCGGATCACCTTCCCCGACCGCCCCGACCTCATTCCATCAAAGATCAACGCGTTTTCGTGCTTATGGAAGCCTACCCGAGGAGAATGGCAACCTCGCCGGAGAGGGAAGGAAACCCTCGGTTTCCTTCCGTTTAATCGCCGCCAATGACCCTATTTATACCCCACTGGTCGCCGCCCTCTGCCCACACCGCTGTAGCCCGAGCCTTAGCCCTCCAGAGCGCCTTGGCTATTTTTGCGAGCACCTCCTCTGCTCCAACTCCGGCGAGCCCTCACCGACGACCCCGGCCTCCCCCGCCCTAGCCGCCGCCACCATCGTGATCGCCAGAGCCCTCCCTACCTCGGCACCCACTCCGTTGGCCGTGGACGTCGTCGGATCGCCGTCGCCGTCAAGCACCCGAGACCTCCCCGTCGTCTAAGCTCGCCGCCGGTCACCTCCAGGCCCCCATCGTCGCCGCCGGAGGTACCATCTTGACCCCCTTACTCCCCGCGTTCCATTTTTGGCCCGAGTTAGGTCCCTAGGCCCTCGCCGTCGCCGCCGCGGCCGCACCCGAGCCCGCCGTCGCTGGAGACGAAGGGGGGGTACGCGCCCCTTACGCCGTGCCGTGCCGGATCGCGTCGCAGCCGTCCGATCGTGATCGGAGGGCTACGATTAAATCCCTCCGGGATTTAATCTAGGCCCTCGGATCTGGTCAAAGGGGTATCGAGGCCTCTCGGCCGTCGATCGCCACTTAAACCCCCCGAACGATCTCAGGCGTCCACGCGTACCCTTTCGCTGCGATATAATCTCAACCGTCCATTTTCACTTGCGCCTCCCGCCTCGCGTCCGACCGCCAGATCCAGATCCGACGGCTCTGGATCGGCCGGTCCACGCGCATAGTCACGGGTTCACGGTGAGCCTGGTTCACCGTGGACCAGGGACTGTTTTTAGTTTAAATAAAATCCAGAAAATTGATTTAAACTTTGAAAATTCATATCTTGCTCAATTTAACTCCAAATTTCACCATTCAAATTTTGTTAAAACCATAATATTATCCTCTACACATTAATGCCATAAAAACAGTATGTTTCTGTTACCCAAAATATTATTAATAAATAAATAAATAAAAATCCCTTAGGGTTAAAATTAATATTACAGAAAATAAATTGGGAAAAATCCTAAAATATTAAACTTTACTGTCTTGAACAAAACCTTGAAATATTAAAAATATTACTTCACATAATAAAGCCTACAAATGTGTATGTTAATATTTGGTGAATTTTATCTGTTTATTGAATGTATTGTTTATTTTCCGTATCGAGAAGACTACGAGTTCGTCGAGGAGCAGGAGTTCTACCCCGAGGTTCCTCCATCCCCATTTGCTGAGCAAGGCAAGTCATCGACCATCTCTGTGGAAACAGTTGATCATAATTGAGCCCATGTTTTAATAACTTATCGCTATAACCCATAGATTAATATTGCATTAGTCAAATATTCAAGCCTTACACTTATATTTAATAGATCCCCGTCCTTGTGTGCAAACCCAAGCCATGCTTATTGAGCCTTAACTCCTTGTCACTCTACTATAAAAATATTAGCTAGTGCCCAATGTACCGGCACAACTGCTGTAGGTTAAAAGAACGAGTCGTAGATAGCTGGATTGCTGTATATGAATTTCCCTGTTATTCTCGTCTCTGGACTCTGTTGGAGTTGGCTAAGTTATAAGTATGGTGGGTTCCGGGTGCAAGCTCGGGCACTGGTTTGTCGCACCCGGGGCACTATAAGGACCGGTCTGCGGGATCTGTTGCAAAGCACTTCCGTACCAACCACAAGTCTAATGGGTAAGTCCTAACTGGAAGTATGGAATACTCCGGCTTGATGCACCATAGAGGAGGGGGCAAGGGGCTAGCCTGCGGGCGACTTGTACCGACGAGGCTCAAGGGGGGTATGGTGGGGCTCCGATGCGTCGGGACACCATATGAAACCCATAAGAGGGTGCTATTGAGTCGGGGAGGACTATATGGAAGGTTTTGGCACGAGTTCCCGTGTGATGGGTCATCTCGTTACACTTCGGTGTGGGTGATGAGTGCGTGCCTTGTGGGTACAGTGGTACATCTCTGATCAGAGTAAAATCAATCTTTTCGAAAAGCCGAGCCCACGGTCAAGGGCGGGTTGTGTGACTACTCGCAGTTAGTTTACAATTGTTTGAATGTTCGAGTTATTCATGGCACGTAAGGACTGTTGAGCGAGGTGGGGCTGACTGTACCCCTCGAGTTAGAAGATGATGATACACATGCACATGTTTACTCTTCCGTACTAATAAATTGCTCTCATTTAAAGCTTTACAAATATGCTGCTTCCGCTAAATTAGCCACTATCTCCCTTGTTATTACCTTGCATTATATTTGCATTCGGTGGCTTGCTGAGTACATCTGTACTCACCCCGTTGACTTACAACATCAGAGCCAGTCTACTACGAGGAGGATGAAGGTCTGGAGTAGCGACCCAGTCAAGGCGAGACTGGAAGGAGGCGTTCATCTAGGACCCTTGTTTTATTAGTTTCTCTTCATCTTTATTCACTTTTGTATTAATGCGGTCTACGAACCGTGAATGATTGCTCGTATTGTACGTGGTCGTGTGATGAACGTCTTGTTTTATTGATTTTCTATGGAATTTCAATAAAGTCCTGATTTATTAAATCGGGGCGCGACAGTCTTCCTCTCCTAGAACTAGCAAGGTGGGACTAAAGGTTCACATGCTCCCTCTACATGGTGGGCCTTTGAGATTTTTCCAGGAATTATTCTTCAAATAAATTTGGGCCAAGCCCATTTATTCAACAATCCCCCACCATAGCTCAAAGTCCCACAGAGATTTGCTTGATTCTTTGTGTTGTTTATATACCAGTGTTTTGATGGAGACCGGTTAAGGTTGAACATCCATCTAGAGCTTCAAACTACACCCACTCACAACTTGAACAATGGACTATGTCTTGAATTGCAAGTTTTGTGCAAGTAAGTTTTACTTAAAGTCTTAACTGATACTAGGCTGCCAGTAGCCTACCCCTCGGGTGGAGTGTATAAGTCATACTCCTTGGTCTCTTCATGAGCTTACTAGGAGACTGCCCAAGTCTCCATAGACCGCGACCAACAATCGAGCTCATATAGGTGTGTTCTTTCAAGAATGCTCTGCAGGATAGCATCTTCACTAATATAGCCAATAGAACACATTAAGACAGTTGTCAACCTGCCTAGCAGTTTCTGAGAGTATTGCATCTTCACTTAGAGTGGGTTAAAATTACTCTCTTCAGTTAACTGATGGCTTGTTCTTCCCAGGTCCTAATTCACGGGATCGCCGATCACATAGGTTGGGTTACTACCATAGTATAACTCACATGGGTTTCATACCCATCTCCTTCGATGCATTGTCTATCACATTCCGTGATAATCCTTTTGTAAAGGGATCTGCCAGGTTTTTAGATGTTTGGATATAATCCAATGTTATAACTCCGGAGTTTCTCAACTTCCTGACAGATTTCAATCGTCTCTTTACATGTCTAGACGATTTCATGTTATCCTTAGAACTATTCACCTTGACAATGACCGTTTGATTGTCATAGTTCATAAGGATAGCTGGCACTGGTTTTTCAACCACTGGTAAATCCATCAATAGATCACGCAGCCATTCTGCTTCAACAGTGGCTGTGTCTAGTGCCGTGAGCTCTGCTTCCATGGTTGACCTCGTCAATATGGTCTGTTTGCAAGACCTCCATGAAACAGCTGCACCTCCAAGAGTGAACACATATCCACTCGTGGCTTTGATCTCATCAATATCAGAGATCCAGTTTGAATCACTATAACCCTCTAGTACCGAAGGGTACCCAGTATAGTGAAGTCCAAAACTCATAGTACCTCTTAGATAGCGCATGACTCTCTCAAGCGCACGCCAATGATCATCTCCCGGATTAGAAGTAAACCGGCTCAATTTGCAAACATCAAAAGAGATGTCAGGCCTAGTAGCACTAGCTAGGTACATGAGTGATCCAATAATCTGGGAGTATTCCAATTGATTCCTAGCAACTCTCTTATTCTTTCGAAGTAACAAACTAGGATCATAAGGTGTTGGAGAAGGCTTACTTCCATATAGCCAAAGCGGCTTAAGACCTTTTCTACATAATGAGACTGCAAAAGTGTAATCCCATTCTCATCCTTTATTAGCTTGATGTTCATAATTACATCAGCTACTCCAAGATCCTTCATATCAAATTTTTGAGACAAGAAAATTTTGATCTCATTTATCACATTAATATTTGTCCCAAAGATCAGTATGTCGTCGACATATAGGCACAGAATAACTCCCTCACCCCCACCATAGCGATAGTATACACATTTATCTGCCTCATTGACTGCAAAACCCGCAGATGTTAAAGTTTTATCAAACTTCTCATGCCATTGCTTAGGAGCTTGTTTCAGACCATACAAGGATTTTAATAGCTTACACACCATGCCTTCTTGACCTTTTACTACAAATCCATCAGGCTGATCCATGTAAATTTCCTCATCCAACTCTCCATTAAGAAAAGCTGTCTTAACGTCCATCTGATGAACGAGAAGACCATGTGAGGCAACCAAAGAAAGTAGTACTCGAATAGTGGTCAATCGAGCAACAGGTGAGTAAGTGTCAAAGAAATCTTCGCCTTCTTTCTGAGTATAGCCCTTGGCTACAAGTCGAGCCTTATACTTTTCAATAGTACCATCAGGCCTAAGCTTCTTTTTGAACACCCACTTGCACCCTACAGGTTTGCAACCATAAGGTCGTTCTGTCACCTCCCAAGTCTTGTTAGCAATAATGGAATCCATCTCGCTACGGACAGCCTCTTTCCAGTAGTCTGCATCAGAAGATGCATATGCTTCTGACAAAGACGTGGGAGTGTCATCCACAAGGTACACAGTGAAATCATCACCAAAGGATTTATTTATCCTTCGTCTCTTGCTCCTCCTAGGAGCTTCACTGTCATCCTCCTCAGGGACAATTTCATGTGTTTGTTCAGAAAATTCAGGTGGTGAGATTGAATTGGGAATTATCTCAGGATTTTGACTAGAAGTGTTATGAGTATCTTTCATTGGAAATATGCTATCAAAAAATGTTGCATCTCGAGACTCCATAATTGTACCAACATGCATGTCTGGTACCTCAGATTTTACTACTAAAAATCTATAGGCAATACTGCGATGAGCATATCCTAGAAAGACACAATCCACAGTTTTAGGTCCAAGCTTGCGCTTCTTAGTTATTGGTACATTGACTTTTGTCAAGCAGCCCCATGTGCGCAAATAAGAAAGTGATGGTTTTCTTCCAACCCACATATCGTATGGGGTTTTGTCCTTATTCTTGTTAGGAACTCTATTTAATACATGACAAGAGGTCAGTTACGCCTCCCCCCACCATGCCTCAGATAATCCCGCAGTGTCTAACATGGCATTAACCAAGTCAGTCAAGGTGCAGTTCTTCCTTTCGGCAATCCCATTTGATTCGGGTGAATAGGGAGGTGTTCTCTCATGTATAATTCCATGTTCCTCACAAAATAAGTCAAACTCATTTGAAAAATACTCTCCACCACGATCTGACCTAAGTCTTTTGATCTTTCTCTCTAGTTGATTTTCAACTTCTGCCTTATAAATTTTAAAATAGTCAAGAGCCTCATCTTTCATTTTTAATAGATAAACATAACAAAATCTAGTCGCATCATCAATTAGCGTCATGAAGTATCGTTTTCCACCCTTTGTTAACACGCCATTCATTTCACAAAGATCTGAATGTACGAGTTCTAGTGGTGCCAAGTTTCTCTCCTCGGCTGCCCTGTGAGGCTTACGAGGTTGCTTTGACTGCACACAACTATGACACTTAGAACCTTTAACAATGGAAATGTTTGGAATTAAGTTCATACTAGAAAGCCGAGACATCAAGCCAAAATTTATATGACATAAGCGTGAGTGCCAAACATTAACATCATCACCAACATTGCCACATATATGGTTCACAGATTTATTGCAGAAATCAGAAAGGGAAAAGCGAAACAAGCCACCACATTCGTAGCCTTTACCAATAAATAGTCCATGTTTCGACACGACTACTTTATTAGACTCAAACACCAATTTAAACCCATCCCTACATAGACGGGAGCCACTAACTAGATTCTTGTTGATAGAAGGGACATGCTCTGCACGTTCTTCAGCTGCACGATCTTTCCCGAAGTAAACTTCAGATCTACCGTGCCAACACCATGAACAGAAGCATGAGACCCATTCCCCATTAGGACGGAAGAATCCCGAGTGACCTGGTAAGAAGAGAACAAAGAGATATCAGCACAGACATGTACATTAGCCCCTGTATCAACCCACCAATTGGTAGATTGATCAACTAAAAGAACGGTAGGAAAATTACCATACCCATTCTCATCTTCAGTATTGCCAATGGTCACATTGACAGACTTTGAAGTCTGTCCTGCAGGAGCTTTCATCCCTTTGCGATGTGGACACTTCTTGGCCCAATGGCCAATTTCATCCCTTTGTTTAACTTTAATTTTCCCTCTGTTCTTGCCTGAGGGTTGATGCACCATGTTGGCGCTCGATTGCCCCTCACCTTTTGCCGCAGCGTCCTTTTCCCTGGCTTTCTCCTCAACATCAAGAGACCTTATCAAACTCTCAACAGAGAATTCCTGTCTCTTGTGTTTGAGTGCAGTACCGAAACTCCTCCATGAAGAAGGTAATTTCGCAATAATGCAAGCAGCCACAAACGTGTCGGGTAAGGCACACTTTAGGAGTTCAAGTTCTTTAGCAATGGCCTGTATATCATGAGCCTGATCCACCACAGAACGGTTATTAACCATCCTGTAATCATGAAATTGCTCCATGACATACAAATCATTGCTAGCATCAGTAGCACCGAATTTGGCATTCAGTGCATCCCATAACTCCTTCGCATCTGTCATGTGCATATACACCTCGCACAGACGATCAGCAAGAACACTAAGAATGCATCCTACAAAGATTGTAGTGGCATCCTTGAAATCTTTCTCTTTTTCAGCAGAAAGATCTCCTTCAGGTTTGCCACTACTAACCCAGTAGACATTCATAGCTGTTAGCCACAAAGTGACTTTGATCTGCCACCTCTTGAAGTGCACACCGGAAATTTTTTCCGGCTTCAGTGCATCAGCAAATCCAGCCATATCAAAACCACAGTGCCTAAAATAAGGTTTTTGGATTGTTGGAAATAACAGCACTATTAGGTTTAACTTATTCCATAAATAAATCATGACATGAAACAGATGAATACGCATAACCAGGGTAGACCAGTACACTATACACATGAACAAAAATAATGTATTGAACATGGTAAAACCAATCTGTGTAATAGATGATACATGTGTGTATCAGGTTGATACACGTGAGTATCAGGTGGTACAGGTGAGTAACAGGAGTAACAGGTTGGTGCAAGTGAGTAACAGATTGTATGAGTATCAGGTGGTATAGGTGAGTAACAGGAGTAACATGTTGGTGCAAGTGAGTAACAGATTGTGGTTGATACACGTGAGTATCAGGTGGTACAGGTGAATAACAGGAGTAACAGGTTGGTGCAAGTGAGTAACAGGTTGTATATGTAAGTATCGGAAACGTACCGGATGTTCATAGTTGAAGTAGTCACAGATCGAATGGGTACCACGACGATGACGCGCGGTACCGGACGACGGCGACGACGAGCAGCACTCGAGCGAAGAGGAAGACGAGCCGTGGTGGACGAAAGCGAGTAGTCGCGCGGAGCGCTTCCCAAAAACCTTATTCGCCCTCTCCCGATGCAGGATCTCGAAGGCGATGGGTTCCGGAGACCTGCTCTTCCGCTCAACGGTGCACGCCGATGAGGGAACGGAGTAGACTACAAATGGCAGCACAACTCAGAGAGACTGGCAAGTGTTCTTCTGTTTTTCCACTGTACTGATCCGTCGCCGGGTGAAGAAGATATAGACGTGTGATCAGGACGTCTCTTCACTCTCCACTGTAACTGCTCTGAAGATGAATCGGAACCGTTCCAAATTCCACCAGCAGCAAAACAGAATGGCAAAAGGGAGCCGCGTCTGCGCAAGCAATCGGAGCCGATTTCGGCGGACCATTCACGCGCATGTCGTGCGCCCGTGCCCCCCGGCCCCGGCCCCGGCCCGTGCCCGACCCGGCCCGGCGAGGCGAGCGAGCGCGCGCGTGTGTTTCTCTAGTCTCCTCTCACCCACATGGGTCTAGTTGCAAGGAGAGCACCATCCCTTATAAGTTGGTCTTTCTCTTCTAGAACTAGCAAGGTGGGACTAAAGGTTCACATGCTCCCTCTACATGGTGGGCCTTTGAGATTTTTCCAGGAATTATTCTTCAAATAAATTTGGGACAAGCCCATTTATTCAACAGTTGCCCCATCCCGCCAGACTCTGAGACCCTACAAGCCCGGCCTCACACGAAGCCGCCGAGCCCGAGCCCCCGCGCGCGACGGCAGCAACTTCAGAGGACACTGTGGTGGTGGCTTTGGACCACGCGATGACGACGAAGGCGGGTGCACGGGGCGGCGGTGGCTTTGGGTTGCGCACGACGGCGACAGAGGCCTATGCAGGACAGCGGGAGGACTATTGTGGAGGGTAAAAATGTCAGTTTATACTCTCTAAAATTGAAAAAAAATCGAAACTGCTATTGTAGCAATAGATCATACTTCAAAGTGCTATTTTAGAAAGCCCATATTATAAGTGTTATTAGAGAGAAGTCGTATCTACTGAGTGTTATAATAGTAAATTTCTCTACCGACTATGGTGCCTTCGAACTATGCTTCATCAAACTGCTCTGAGACCCTCAATACCGCTTTGAAGGTTGGGTCTGAAATCAGATGCTCCTGTTCCCTCCAATAAGATATATGCTTTATAATGTTATACAAAATCTTTTACCATGCTACCCCTATATATTACATTGTACATCATTGTTATAGTGGTTGTAAATAAGGGGTGATTACATATTACTATATTCAAATTGTATCTATAAATACCCCCATTACTGTTAGATTGGGGTATCAAATACCGATTAGTCTATACACACATTTTTGGATAAAGGTTATTATCTTAACCAGAGGTTTGATTAGACTTAAATACTTTGCATGAGTCCTAAGCCCTTCAAGGCTTATTAAACATATCATGTAATTATTTATTACACCAACAAATATGTACCGTAAAAGTCCTTATAATTTTTTTATTTGACACATAATCTGTTTCTACATTAGACATAATTTGGTAATAAAGTATTTCAAAGGAGGTTTATATATTAGTCTGTTCTTCAGAGAAATCTCTCTAACAGAAAAAAGAGCCCTGGGTAAATCAGTCGACCAATTCGATCCATTCGATGGGAGTCACGGTCAAAATTGTTGACGAGCCTTTTCTTCTTCGAGTTAGAAAGTACAGCCCGTAGGGGCCTATTGGTGTCGGTAACAAGAGTCGGCCCGTATCGTGTTTTCTGCCCAGTATTCAATTTCATGGCGTTCTGGGCCTTGCGAATTTGTAGCAGGCCAAAGTTTTTCGTAATTCACTCGGGGGAGTAGGGAGAGGGGAAGACGATGTGTCGGGTTCGATGAAAACACGCTTACTCGTAAGTTCTATGCAAATCCGCGTGAAACCTTCAAAACTGAATTCGAATTCAAACCCATCGAATACCTGGAACCTGACGGATAACTAGCAGTTTTAGTCTATACTCTATATGAATTACATTACAACATAAATATAATTAAAAATTCACAATAAATAGGATATTATCACATTACTGATACATAATTTGAAATGATAAAATCACTTAATATAACATTATTATAAGAAATAAATAAAAAAATGAGATGAACTGTATATAATTGTAAGTAATTGGGTAAACCCAGAAACCCAAAGATATAAAACTGAACTCAAACCCATACCCATCTAAATCGGGTACCTGCAGGTATCGCACCCGCATGTATAAGGTTCATCCCTAAGCAGGGATTCCCTCACATAAGGCACGTAGTGTACTTTGCAACCAAGGGCGGAGCTACATTATCTTGAGAGTTTTTAGAACCTAATTTAATTTTTTTAGTTATTATTTGCAAATTGAACTGAATATATCAATATAGTATAATACCCTTTAGTTTTTAGCTCTGCCGCTGTGTGCGACTCAGCAGAAAATCAAAAAAGTGCGCAGCACGACGGCATCGGCGACAAATGGCGCCACGTCGTGCTTTTCGCGGCTCGCACGACGAACCCTGGAACGAAGCATCGCCCGGCGGGGGTCGAGTTCTATCCCGAACACGTCCTGGAAAGCAGGAGGAGATCGCAAACTGGCGACGACATGATCGAGAGCCCCCCTCCCCAAATTTAACAAAGCTCTCGTTTGCATGACCGGGTCTGTGTGGCTCGGAGCCCATGCGTCTCCTATCTTTGCTCCCGAGCTCATGCCGCGCTGCCCTTTAAAGCGTCGGCCGTCGCTGTCCGACCATCTCCTTCTCTCGAGACGTCACGCTCGTCGGCCTCTCGCAAACTCCCTGTCCGTCCACGAGCATTTGCTCGTCGATCGATCGGCGGCGAGAACTGAGAGAGACAAACACGCCTGATCGATCATTTGACAGGTAGCTAGCTTCTTCGATTCGGTTTTGGTTTTGGTTTTGTTCGAGGGAAGAGATTCGATCGGTCCACCGGCGCGTGCGAGCTGCCAGCCATGTCTTTCACCGGCACGCAGGACAAGTGCAAGACGTGCGACAAGACCGTCCATTTCATCGACCTCCTCACCGCCGACGGGGTCTCCTACCACAAGACATGCTTCAAGTGCAGCCACTGCAAGGGGATCCTCTCGGTATGCACAGCCTTGCCTCGTCATGTCCTAACCCTGCAGAAATTTTTCGTGTCTTCTTTTGAGTGATTAACATCTAGGCGATGCTTAATTACATTTATGCATGCAACACCTCCAGATGTGCAGCTACTCTTCCATGGATGGTGTCCTGTACTGCAAAACGCACTTCGAGCAGCTCTTCAAGGAGACGGGGAGCTTCTCAAAGAAATTGTCGCAAGGTAATGCTAAAACAGAGAACCTGTTGAGATGTTTTGATATTGATGACAAGTGATTATGTTTCTGAATTTTATTTCTATTCCGGTACTCAGGTGGCAAATCTTCAGACCAGGTACAGTCCCACAAGGCCACTTCTCATCAAATGTGGAAAATTGTTTACTTTGCAAATTTGAAATTTTGTTCAGGCAAAAGCTCCAAGCAAACTATCTTCAGCATTCTCTGGAACTCAAGATAAATGCGCAGCCTGTCAAAAAACTGTATACCCATTGGAGAAGGTACAAGAATGCATTTTTTTATCAATTCATAATAGCATTGAGCGAGTGTAAATCCCAATCTTTCAAATAACTGTTAAAATCCATTTTTTTATCAATTCACATAATTCATTGTAATATGAAATATCAAATTCCATCGTATGTTATAATATTACGGGAGAGTAGCATTGAACAAGTGTAAATCTGTGTTGTCTACACATTCAGAAAAAAAATCAGTCTTGTCTGATCGAATTGATCTTTCTGTTCAGCTAAGTTTGGAGGGCGAGTCTTACCATAAGAGCTGCTTCAAGTGCTCCCATGGAGGCTGCATCCTGACGACGTCTTCCTACGCGGCGCTCAATGGGATCCTCTACTGCAAGATCCATTTCTCGCAGCTGTTCAAGGAGAAGGGCAGCTACAACCACCTGATCAAGACGGCGCAATCGAAGAAAGAGTCCGAGGAGGGTGCAGCGGAGGCGGCGACAGAGGCCAGTGAGAAAGAGCATGAAGTGCCTCCAGCAGAAGCCACATAGAGCAATGATAAGAACATTCTTCCCGGTTCTCAGCTAGTAATTCGATGTATCTCTTCCTTGCTTTTGTTTCGCCTCCGGATTCCGGAAGCTTGCTTTTTTTGTTTGATAATTAAACTGCAATTGCTGTACTCGTTGACCTGATTATTTCTGTATGAGGCACGCATTAGCGTCATGACTCATGACGATGGCAAATTTTCAAGAATCTATTTCTGTTCGTTCGCATTCTTCGTCTTTGGCCAACGCATTTTCCAATCGCACTCCTGTCACCACCGTGAGATTCCAAATTCCCATGTTTCACACGAAGGAGTAAGGACGCCGGTTCCGTGCGGAAGAAGAAGACGCCCGTGGCGCCACCCGGCGGCGAGAGGGCCACCGTGACGGGGCCAGCCGCGCCCTCCTCCACCGTCAGCTCGCCGGTGCCGCGGGTCATCTCTGTCTTGACGTACCCAGGGTGCACGCAGTTGACGCGCAACGATGGGGCGTGCTTCCTCGCGAGGACCCTCGTGTACGCGTGCAGCAGCGCCTTGGACGCCTTGTATGCCACGAACCCGTCGCCTTTCGCCGGCCACCCACGGGACTCCAGCTCGCCGTTCTTGAAGTCGTCGACGAACAGCTCCGCCAGCTCGTCCAGCCTCTCTTCGCTCAGCTTGTCGACGTCGTTGAGCTCCTCCTTGAGCTCATCGCCACTGAAAAACTGGAGCAGATCGAAGAACTAGCAGATTACTTAAGAGAACAGTTGCTTACTTGGTATGATTTGTTCGATCGCCCTTGAGAACTCGAGAGATTTCTGTATGTGCGTACCGATAGTTTCCCATAGATAGAGGAAACGATCACAATTCTTCCGTCAGGGGAGGATTGGAGGAGAGGGAGGAGTGCTTGTACGGCATTTTTGGTGCCATGGTAGTTGATTCTCAAGCATTCTTCGGCGTGCTCATTAGTCTCTACAGTTTGCTGTGACAACCATTCCAACGCCTCGTTGGCACTCTTGCCTTCAATCTGTTTCACCAAACCTGCTAAAGTTCACAGTGCATACTAGATTTCACCGGTCGTAAAATATAATATGTTTTATAGTTTAAAATTTATTTTAAATATAACAATATAATATTTATAAAATGTAACTTTTACTGTACGCATTTTAAAGCTTTATTATTCGTTACTTTACCCGATTATTATCGGACATACGTACACTCACTCACACCGAGAAAAATATTTTGATTTTTATATATATTTGACTAAGTTTGAAGATTCCTTTCTATTTTGGAACACTTAGACTAGAGTATTATAATATGCACTATAATTTCTGCATTCTTATGACACTCATTGCAATGTTATCCTTTTTGCAACTTGTATGAATGAGTCTACTATGACATTAAAAAAATTTTACAATCCTTTAAAAGATATTAAGATTAACACTTAAAATTATGGTATCTCCATAAAATTACTATGACATTAAGGCTAAGATAGTGTCTACCATGCTCATTTCCATGCATTTGACAAAAATGTGAACTCATAACTTTCCATGTAAATTGAGCTAACTGTACTTTTCTTATCGCTCTCATAGTCTTATTATCACTGGTTGCCTATAATACGTGAAATTGACAATAAAAACAGCCCACCGGTTTTTCCAGATCAGAGTCGTCAAATTGAAAAGTCACCCCTAAAATTCCTGCATTGTTGACCTACAAAACATCAAATAGTCTAGTGTCAGAGGTAGCAATATTTCGTAAATGATCTTTTTAATCAAGTTACGAGCCAGTTTGGTTATGTGAGGAGAAAAATTATGGCTGCCAACCAAACAAATCCTATATATCACTGAAGCTGTTCACACATGGTATATGACTTATAAGTAGGTACGAAAAAATATACGTGACACCTTAAGTATATAAGGTATATAACTGTACATTAATATTCCCCTAAATTATAAAATTATGCTTTTAATCCTCGAACTATTATATATTGAGTTATTATGTTCGTCTTGCTGATGTGTCTATCCACATTATCATATAACATTTACGTGGATGCGAACCGATATATAAATAGTAGGACTCACTTATCGGTAGACGACAGCTATATCTTCTTCCTCCTGAGCCTCACCCGTACTGTGCCACATAGTCATGTGTTCGCTTACAGCGGCTGGCTCGTGGGCTTGTGGCACGGTGGCTCAAGCCCACAACGGCACTAGGCGCACAACAGCCTAGTGCATGGGGGCATGGTGGCTC
Source organism: Zizania palustris (assembly GCA_019279435.1). NCBI lineage: Eukaryota > Viridiplantae > Streptophyta > Magnoliopsida > Poales > Poaceae > Zizania > Zizania palustris. The sequence goes on from JAAALK010000287.1 coordinate 48,042,301, forward strand.
AGGTGCGTAGGGGCTCTTGCGTATGGGGGTGTTGGAAAATTAGGCAAGTGCAAGATTAATCTCTAAAATAGATAAATCATAGTATCCGTGAAAACTAGCATGAACAGATCTACCATACTAGTAAACATGAATATGGTAATCATGATCTCGCTAAATATGATTAAGAATCGTAAGTAAACACGATGCACATACTGTACGATAACTGAAGGCAAGTCCATAGTTGGTGCAGAGTTGTTCCTGTTGGTAGGTCGGATCACAGTACCCGAGGGTGATCGATAGTATATGTGGATGGAAGGCGCGCCGTGGTGATGGACGTGGGTAGTCACATGTGGCGCTTCCCAAAAAACCTTATTCGCCCTCTTCCAGTGCAGGTTCACAAGAGCGAGAAGTAATATGGAGACATACTCTCTCATTCGCCGATGCACGTTGGTGGGCGGGACGAGGTAGATTATGGCGGCGACACAACAAGGAGAAGAGACAGGCCAAAAACCCTAGCTCAGTTCTTGGTTCTAATCTAATGTGTTGTTTGTCTCTCGTTGTTCTCTCTGTTTAATCTCTATCTATAGAAATCGGCCAGATATAAGAGTATTTATATGGGAGTAACCTAATCTTTTGTCACGATCATGATCTAAATCAAATTGGTTTCCATATCCCATATAATCTGCTAAGTATCCAAAGAATCAAAATGACAAAAGAAGAGATCGCGTCTCTACAAGGAAAGGAGTCAAATTTCGGTGGACATGGGGTCGGGCTTGACATGCCAACCCCGGACCCCCGAGTCCCGGCTCAGGTCATGCACTCGATAGTGCTGACCCCAAACAACGAGTCCCTATCTTAGGTCCGACACTGGTAGGGCCAACCTTGATTCCCGACTCCTAACTTCACGGTGTCCTGCCGTTTGCATGGTATGGACCTTTGAGATTTATTTAGGAATTTCTAAAGAATTCATGTGGGTCTAGCCCAAAATTCTAGCAGGGGGTACGGTGAAGGGCGTTTGAGACACAGGGGCACGATGTATAGGAACGCTAGGCGCACGAGGTCTTGGGTGGACAGGTACATTGCACAAGGGGGAGATAGGTGCGTGGAGGGGCTAGACACATGGGGAAGAGGGCTAGGCAAGAGGAGTAGGAAGGAGGAAGGAGGAGGAATAAGGATGTTAGAGGAGGAGAGAGAAAACAATATAAATATTTATGTGTCATTGACAAGTGGGTTCCATATATCAACCGAGCTAGCTCAACTTCTCCTGCCAGTGTGCAACCACATAGGCGTTATATGATAGCGTGAACGAGCACATAAAAAAAACCAATACAATAAACGATCTTGAGGAGTTTTTTCCTGGTATAGAATAGTTTAAGGGGTTAAAATATGGTGTTGGTGTAATTAATAATTACATGATAGGTTTAACTAGCTGTGAAGAGCATGTGTTTATGAATGGTGTTTGAGTCTGGTTTAGGTCTATGAATGTCAGATAATAGTCCTACATCTGGTGAATTGTATGAGATGTGAATAACAAGTATTCCCTTATCTTCAACTCTTGCAAAGGGGAAGATATTTATAGGCATAGTATAAACATGATGGTATCGAACTACCCTCTACTTGTAACTGACTATAAAAATGATATATAGAGTATTACATAGGGGTAACATAGTAAAATATTATATGAACATCGTAAAGTACATGTTTTGTCAGAAGGGACTAAAGCCCTTGATTTTGGTCCTTACTCTGAAGTGTCTTTGGGACCTCCGAGGTGCGGAGCATGGTTCGGAGGCTCCATAGCTCGAGGGATCTCCAAAGCAATCTTCTAGTCAAAGTCTAGAGATATCCCAGGAGGGGCTTCAATGTTCAATGTCTCTCGATCAACTCTTAGTCAACATTAAGTACAACGATAGTTATTTTCCCCAATAGTATCCCACACATATGGTCCTTCAAATATTGGTGTGAGATACGCTCTAAATCTAGTTGTACTTTGAACCTAAGAACTTGATCTGAAGCTTGGTCATGGGTTCAGAGAGTGACTAAATTTTTGCATCGAAGGGAGCTTTTAGCTTGGTGTCCGGGGTGCTTTGGCATTGCCATGCATACCACACTATGGCCACCGAACAAGCTTCGATTCAGATTTGCGAAGTGAGTTTTTACTCTAAGAGTCCCTCAACTGTTTTTGACTTTTTTATTTCCGATTTTGGCTTTGGCCTTGATGAATAGTGTTGGGCCTGAAGCTAGAGGGACCCAACTTCCTCATGTGTTGGATCCAAATAATGTTGTAGTCCTTGATTTTTTGGCCTTCGACACTCAAATTTAGGGGTGGGCAATCGGTTTTTTTCGGTTTGGTTTTTTCGGTTTATAGGAATTTCGGTTTTTGAAACATAGAAACCGAAAACTATATAAAATTTAGTCAAACCGAACCGAAAAAACCGAAATATTTCAGTTCGGTTTTTTCGATTTTCGGTTTTTACCGAATGTGAAGCGTGGAGCAGAACAGGGCAGGCAAGCCGGGCAGCGGCTGGTGCGCCACGGCGGGCAATGGCTGCGTCGGCCACCAGAACAGCTATTTGGGCTGCGTTGAGAAGCCCATTAAGCAAAGGCCGTTACATGAACCATAAAGCCCATTACGCAATCCATTTTTGAAGGACTACACACGCCTGCAAGCTAGCGCAAGCTTAAGGCTGCTACAAGATTCAGTTTTTTCGGTTGACTCGGTTTTCCACGTATGAAAACCGAACCGAAAACCAAAAATCGAAGTTTTTAAAAATAGAAACCGAATATTTTTAAAATAACCGAAATAACGTTTTTTTCGGTTCGGTTTTCGGTTTTCGGTTAATTTGTGCCCACCCCTACTCAAATTGGAGTTGCCTCGAACGGTGATAATATCCAAGAAGAGAGAAAAGCCCAACGGGCTACGAAATTGCGTAGCTCGAAGCGCAAGTGAAGCCCTTCAGGCCAAATCTGTTGTGGGCCCTCGATTTTCTACGAGGGGCACTCACTTTTTGTTAGGCCTTGATAGCATTTTTTGTGAGTTGCAATGTAATCGATTTTATTATAACTGAAGTATATTTATCTTAGCACTTCGTACTTTATAATTCAAGACACATTTGAATAAATGTGTTTTCGTTGTATCCTTTTACTTGAAGTGCATTTAGTATTTTTTTATCAAAGCACATTCTGAATGCATATGCACTTATTACTCCCCCTTTGCTTATGGCATGTGTGTATTTGTGCGCGTGTTTCGAGCATTCTTTATGCATTGCTGTTGTGCTTTGATGTAGGATTTAAGAAATGTGGAGTATGTTGATTCTCAAAGCAAGGCTTCGTGCGATTGGTTGCTTGGGACTTTGGGGTACACATAGAGCTGTTCACTCTAGCCCTACATTTTTACCACGTCAGGCCCGGAGGCTCCATGAGGTGATAATATTATAGCCGGTCACAGTGATATTTTTAGGGAATGAAGCGATGCTTCAAACCTGGGGTTGTGAAGGACCCAAAGACATGTATCAAAGCACTGGCTCGAGATACAATAGTCATTCACGGGTGTCACTACATCGACGAGGCTTCAAGAGTGGCTCAAAGCAATTGATAGGCCACATATGTTGAGGGAGGCAAGGTTCGATGTTTTCTTTGAGGTGGGGCTCACTTTTTAGATAATGCTTTCTCGTAGTATTCTCTAATGAGCCCCCCATCATCTTAAACCGTAATCGAAGCTGTGTTCGTATTCGGGGTATATTCGATGTTTAAAGTGTATACAACGTATTTCTTACGACTTCAAATGTTTGGATTAAATTTTCTTTGAACATATATGCCTTTACCGCTCCCCTCTTAGCTCATGGTAGGTATTAGCATAGCGTGTGTGTGTGCTGCGAGCATTTCATATGCACACAGTGGTTGTCATGAAAGTGCATATTCGATGTTTTGACTGCTGCTATTTAACTTGCAATATGAAGAGATGCTTTGAAATTTTGCACGAGATGAAGCAATGCTTCAATTTTTTTTGTAAGAGATGAAGAAATGCTTCAATTTAAGGGACGAAATAATGCTTCAACTTTTTGTAATAGTCAATACAACACTTTAGTTTTCTTTCTTACAAGAGATGAAGGGATGCTTTGGTTTTTTATAATAGATGAAGCAATGCTTCTGTTTTTTAATAGACGAAGCCATGCCTCGGTTTTGTAGTAGACAAATATATACTTTATATTTTTATAATAGGCGAAGCAATTCTTTGGCTTTTTATAATAGACGAAGAAATGCTTCCATTTTGTAATAGATGAAGAAATTCTTCGGTTTTGTAGATGACGAAGTCGTGTTTCAATTTTTATAATAGACGAAACAATTATTTGGTTTTTTATAATAGACAAAGCAATGCTTCGATGTTTTTAAATAGGTGAAGCAATGGTTCATTTTTTTGCAAGGGACAAAGTGATGCTTCAGGTTTTTTTTAGGAAGCAAAGTAATGCTTCGAACTAAGGGGCGTTTGGGACCCAGAGACACGTATTGAGACATGCTCGAGGTACAATAGGCTCGATTTATATTGCTTTGGGCCCAGAGGTGTTGTGACACAATAAAGGTTGAGCGGATCACACCGGTAATTTTTAGGAAGCGAATAATGCTTTGAACTAAGGGGGCGCTTGGGACCCGGATACACATATGTATCCATTTATATTGCTTTGGGACTAGAGGCACAATGAAGCAATAAAGGTAAAGCAGATCACACTAGTAATTTTTGGAAGTGAAGTAATGTTTCGAACAGAAAGACACTTGGGACCTGGATACACGTATGCCTCTATTTATATTGCTTCGGGCCCAGGGATGATGTGAATCAATAAAAGTGGAGTGGATCACACCGGTAATTTTTAGGAAGTGAAGCAATGCTTCAAACCAAGGGACACTTGGGACTCGAGGATATGTATATCTCTGTTTATATTACTTCGGGCCTAGGGACGCTGGGAAGCAAACCGGTGTGTTGCCTACTCATAAGCGTGTTGACTTTATTTGCCTTGTGCTAAGGCGACTATCCAGGTAGCGGTATGTAAATGCATTATACGGGGTTGTCGAAACCATAAAAGCATAACAATGTATCCTTTGCTAGGTTAAAATTATCCAAAGTATGCATATATGAGAAGTCTCTCCCTAGAGGGAATTACCTTTGATTGCAGCGATCCTTACATTGCGAGGTTTTTTGGTAGAGGCTCTAGGGGTACGAAGTCCTTAGGACAAAGGAAGGACTGCGGTGGGCCCCATAGCGCCTCAAGCCAAAGGAAGGGTTGTGGTGGGCCCCACAGCCCTAGTAGGCCCTAGATTGAAGGGAAGTCTGTGAAGGACCTCACAATCCTAGGGAAGCCACAATCCGAAGGATGGCCTACGGAGGGCCCCACGGTCTTGGGAAGCCTGACGTCGAAGAAAGACCTATGGAGGACCCCGTAGCTCCTAGGAAGCCCCGTACCAAAGGGAAGCTTGTGGAACCTATGGAGGGCCTCATAACCTTCATCGAAGGTATATTTCAAAGTTGATTGTGAAGGTTGTGGTAGAGAGGATAATTTAGAATTAGGCTCCCCACGGATGATGCCTACTGGTGGCACAATTAATAATTACGCGATAAGTTTAACTAGCCTTGGAGGGCGTGTGTTTATGCGAGGTGTTTGAGTCTGGTTTTGGTCTCCGAATGTTGGATAATAGCCCTATATCAAGTGAATTATATGAGATGTGAATAACACATATTTTCTCCTCTTCTACTCTTGCAAAGAGAAGTGTATTTATAGGCACAATATAAACATGATGTTACCGAACTACCCTCTACTTACAACCAACTATAACAGTGATATATAGAGGATTACATAATGATAACATAGTAAAATATTGTATGAACACCATAAAATATATGTCTTATCGAGAGAACTAAAACCCTTGGTTTTGGTCCTTAATCTGAAGTGGCTTAAAGACCTCCAAGGCTATACGGCAGAGCATGGTTTGAAGGCTCCACAGCTTGAGGGGCCTTTGAAGTAATCTTCTAGTCGAAGTCTAAATAACCCTGGAGGGGTACTTTGGTGTCCAATGTCTCTTGATCAACTCTTAGTCAACCTTAAGTTCAATGGGAGTTATTTCCCCAACACAAAGTTTTTTAGTTTAGGAGAATATTAGTCTATATTACATTCTTAGGGTCAATTGTTTTCTAAGTAGGCCTGCTTCTCCATCTATTAAATGGTGTATTTTTTAGAAAATATGAAAACTGTCAAAAAAAATATTTGAACGTCACTTATTAATTTTTTGCATTAAATTTATTTATTTACATCCTTAAATAATTATCATAAATATCACTGTCGTCAATCATCCATCTCCTGTTTCAAAGTTCTAAATTTTCTTCAAGAAGAAAAAAACACTGCACACAGATTTCTTTAAAATTCTTTTGTTTCAAAAGAGGTCTCAGAGAGTCAGAGATCATATATTGTTAACACATACCAATATGTCCAGCTTGCCAAACTTGTGCTTGATAAAATCTGCCAACCTAGCGGCGCTGGAATAGTCAGCCACATCGAGCTGATGAAACATGACCTCCGATAGCCCGAGACGACGAATCGCGGCCGCTGCTCCGGCGCCCCTCTCCTCGTCCCTCGCCGTCAAGACGACGGCGACTCCATTGTCGGCCAGCTGCCTGCATATCTCGAGCCCAATTCCTCTGTTTCCTCCAGTCACCACTGCAACCCTACAGGAGAGATGTATCAAGCCGACGATAATTCAAAAGCTGAATTATTTCACCGTGTTTGAATTATCAATTGCTAGCTGCCTACCTTTTTCCGGCCGGGAAGTAGTTGTTGCTTCCTGGTTGCATCATGGAGAGCTCCGAGAAAGCACTGCACTGTAAGTATAGGTGGCCAGATGGGCCGTGCCTGGTGGGCGGCACTAGGCCCGGCACGAAAAAGCCCGGCACTAGCACGGCCCGGCACTATGGGCTTAGTGCTAGTGCCGGCCCGGCACTAAGGGTCGGGTAGTGCTTGGGCCGGCACCTCGGCCCGTAGTGCCGGCTCGGCACGGCACGAGATATCGATAGTGCCAGATCTGGCCCGATACAGATTTAACCCCAGCCGTTCGATCTTGTAGAACCATTCTCAGCCGTCGGATTTCCTCAGGCCCTAGTATAAAAACCGCGGCCAGCCGAGGGTGTGAACCCTAATTCATTCCCCCCCGCTCCCCGGCTCCCCCTCGCTTCCTCCGCCGCTTCTCGGTTCTCGCGCTCGCCCCCTCGCTTCCCTCGCCGGCTCGCCGCTTAGTCTCCTCGACTCCTCCGCTCCATGTCGGCAGGCCTCCAGAGTTCCTTGCCTCCTAGTTCCTCGCCTCCTCGCCTCCTCGCCCTCGGTCATCCTCTCCGTCTCCGGCTGGCGACTGCCGACTGGTGACTTGGTGAGCGTCGACGATTGACGGTCGCCACTCGCCACTTCGTCATCCTCTCCGTCTCCGACTCTCCGGTACCGCGCTAAGGCTCTGAGCCTCTGACCCGCTCCCTTCCTATGCTTCTGTATGGATCTGTTACATCTTGTAGTTCTGTTACTTTTTGTTCAGTTGTTCTTGATGTGTATTGTGTTCTGTGTATAGATCTGTTACTTCTTGTTCAGTTGTTCTTGATGTGTTCTGTGTATAGATCTTTTACATTTTGCAGTTCATTCATGTACATTATTACACTTCTGTAGTTCTGTTACTTCTTGTTCTTGATGTGTTCTGTGTATAGATCTGTTACTTGTAGTTCTGTATAGATCTGTTACTTCTTGTAGCTCTGTTACTTCTTGTTTAGTTGTTCTTGATGTGTTCTGTGTATAGTTCTGTTACTTCTTGTAGCTCTGTTACTTCTTGTTCAGCTGTTCTTGATGTGTTCTATGTATAGATCTGTTACATTTTGCAGTTCATGTACATTATTACACTTCTGTAGTTCTGTTACTTCTTGTTCTTGATATGTTCTGTGTATTCTTCTGTTACATTTTGCAGTTCATGTACATTATTATACTTCTATAGTTCTGTTACTTCTTGTTCTTGATGTGTTCTGTGTATACTTCTGTTACTTCTTGTAGTTCTATATAGATCTGTTACTTCTTGTAGCTCTGTTACTTCTTGTTTAGTTGTTCTTGATGTGTTCTGTGTATAGTTATGTTACTTCTTGTAGCTCTGTTACTTCTTGTTCAGCTGTTCTTGATGTGTTCTGTGTATAGTTATGTTACTTCTTGTAGCTCTGTTACTTCTTGTTCAGCTGTTCTTGATGTGTTCTGTGTATAGATCTGTTACATTTTGCAGTTCATGTACATTATTACACTTCTGTAGTTCTGTTACTTCTTGTTCTTGATGTGTTCTGTGTATTCTTCTGTTACATTTTGCAGTTCATGTACATTATTATACTTCTGTAGTTCTGTTACTTCTTGTTCTTGATGTGTTCTGTGTATACTTCTGTTACTTCTTGTAGTTCTGTATAGATCTGTTACTTCTTGTAGCTCTGTTACTTCTTGTTCAGTTGTTCTTGATGTGTTCTGTGTATAGATCTGTTACATTTTGCAGTTCATGTACATTATTATACTTCTGTAGTTCTGTTACTTCTTGTTCTTGATGTGTTCTGTGTATACTTCTGTCCCTTCTGTCCAAGTTTGCTCATCATCTCCTAAAGGCTCCATCATTTCTTTGTTGACCTCACTAGCAGCTCTGGTGCTCCGGATTTATAGGAATCCGTTGAGGAACCAGAGGGCTGGTGATGGCTGACGAAGTGGATGGGCCCTCCATCAACGATGAACTTCGTTTGTTGGGTGGAACCGGGGATGATGTGGTAGACTTGGGCTTAGAGAGGGAGGAGCTCTTAGGCGGCCGCAGCAGTGCCGATCCTACCGACATCAGAGCTGATGCCGAGGACGGTGGCGCTGCGGCCTGCCAGGAGGACTCCACCCAGGGCAGCCAGAAGAGGTCCCGTTCCACGGCCTCTGATGTTTGGAATGACTTTGAGAAGATCTTTAAGGTAATTGGGGGCAAAAACGTCAGGTATGAAGCTAAGTGCAACCATTGCAGTCGTGTTTATTCTGCTCTATCTACTGGTGGCACTGGCCATCTCTTGAGGCATAGGTCTAAATGTCAGGCTAGAATTGGTAAGTCTCGGTCGTCTCAATCATTAATTCATTTTAATCCTGATGGTACTGTTAGACATTGGGAGTACAATGCTGAGGTTGCTCGTACTCAACTTTGTCGCCTGATTGCTAGACTTGATCTTCCACTTAGTTTTGGTGAGTACGATGAATTTGAGGAATACATTAAGCTTGCTCATAATCCTAGATTTGTTCCTGTATCTAGGCAAACCACCACTAGAGATCTTAAAAAATACTTTACTGATTCACGTGGTAAGCTTATCGAGTCTTTTAACTCTAGTGTTACATCTGTTTCGCTCACATCTGATATATGGTCTGGTAATGCTAAGGAGGATTACCTTTCTGTGGTTGCCCACTATGTTAATTCTGCTTGGCAATTAGAGAAAAGGATAATTGGTTTTAGGCTTATTGATGTATCTCACACTGGTGAGAACATTGCTGATCTTATGCTGGCTGTGATAAAAGATTATGCCTTAGAAAACAAAGTGTTTGCTGTTACTTTAGACAATGCTTCTTCTAATACTACTGCTATGCATAAGCTCACACCGCATTTGTCTGGTTATATTGGTGATATCTTGTTGCATCAACGATGTGCTTGTCACATTACTAATCTGATTGTTAAATCTGGCTTGAAGAGGCTGAAGCCTTACCTTGAATCATTTAGGACTGCAATTTCATTTCTTAACTCATCTAATCAACGCATTGGTGCATATAAGCGTTATTGTATTGCTACTGGTGTACGTCCTACAAAGTTTGGTTTGGACATGGAGGTGAGGTGGAACTCTACCTATTTGATGCTTAAACATCTGGTCCCTTATAGGTCCACCTTTAGTGTCTTCATTGAGACTAACTATCCTAGAAAAGAAGGTGAACCTCTACTTCTCACAGAATCTCATTGGTATGTGGCTGAAAAAATTCTATCATTTCTTGAGCTATTCCATGATTCAACTGTTGTTATGTCTGGTGTTTACTACTCTACCTCCACCCTTATGTTGCATCATCTTATTAAGTTTGCTAAACACCTACAGACTTATGAAAATGATAGAATGCTTAGAACTGTAGTTATCCCTATGAAAGACAAATTTCTAAAGTACTGGAGGGACATACCATTACTTTATTCCATTGCATTCATATTAGATCCTAGAGCTAAATTGAAACATTTCTATAGTGTGCTTAGGTTGTTATCTTCTCTTACTGGTACTGATTATTCTGCATATTTAACTGAGGTCAGAGCACATCTCCATACACTTTATAACACATATGATAACAAGTTTGGTGCTATAAGATTGCAGAGACCATCACAGGCAGACAGTACTGGTAAGAAATTCACTGCTTGGGATTTTATTTTGGATGATGATCCAGATTCTGGTTCTGGTTCTGGTATGCCTTTCTCCTCTTCCACCCCTTCCACTATGTCCACAAGAACCTCTGCCACATCACTTTTGCATGCTGCAAGCAATCCTGTTCCTGGTACTGGTATAGGAACTGAACTTTCGCACTATTTGGATAGTGATCTAGTCAATCAACAATATGATGATAATTTCAACTGTTTGAACTGGTGGCAGGACCATAAACTGTCCTTTCCAGTTCTTTCCATCTTAGCTAGAGATGTTTTATCTGTGCCTGTTTCTACTGTTTCATCTGAATCTGCATTTAGTCTTTGTGGCAGAGTCATAGAAGAGCGACGACGACGTTTAACTCCTGAAATGGTAGAGATTCTATCATGTGTCAAGGATTGGGAAGCCTCTGAAAAGAGGATTCAAACATTGGTGGACGACAAGGAATTGAAGGAACTTCAATTGAAATTTGATAATCTTTATCTTGATGCTGATTCTGATGAGTTGTAAACTTGTAATGTGTGTTTGTGTGAACTTGTAATGCCTTGGACTGGATGTAAACTTTGATACTGATGTGAAATAATCTGATTGAGCTGGGCTGCACTCTTTTTCCCTATCTAGGGTTTCTCACGAGGTGTGAGTTTTACCTAGATAGGTTTTTAATGAGGCAGCCATTGCACCAGCTCAAACTTGTTTAAAGTTGTGTTGGTTTGATTTCTGTTTTGCAATTCTCATGTGAAATGTTCTGAATTGTAAATTTTTCAAAATTTTGTTATAAATTTTGAACTTTGAAGTTAGAAATCGTCTCAGATAGTCAGATTGTGAATTCTGTTATGCATTTTTATGAAATCTAAATTTTTGCAAGATTAGTTCCTGGGCCGGCACTAGCCCATTGGGTCGATAGTGCCATAGTGCCGGACCGACACTATTAATTAGCCTTAGTGCTGTGCCTGGGCCACAACCTTGGCACGCCGGGCCGGCACGGCACGACACGAATAAGGTGTAGTGCCTAATCGGGTCGTGCCTATTCGGGCCGTGCCTAACCGTGCTAGGGCCGTGCTAGTGCCGGGCCGCCCATCTGGCCACCTATAACTGTAAGGTGGCGTTTCGCTTAATGGTGGGAATGCAACCATCACATGACCACATATTATGTCTGGTTGATGGAAGCTGACACTGACAAGCTAAGATATTTTATTAAAAACATGGCTAATCATGTTTTAGAGACAAATCCGTATATATTATTGAAAACTTAAGTTTGTTATTTTCATATACATCACTATTTAAATTTTTTTGTGTCCTATTACATGACCACGGTCAATCTTCATAGTGTTCTCGTTATTTTTCTAAATACCCAAAGTGATTAACTGTGTCCTACTATTAGTTAGGATTGTTGTTATACCGGTAAAGATCATTTATATACGGTAAATTTTACGATGCACCTAAAAAAATTATGGATTATCTATCTGTTTTGCTCTAATAGTTAGGATTAAAAAAGTGACCTATTATTTAATTTTTTAATAGGTCATCCTTTTATTTTTTATTTTTTTATAATTATTTTTTATCAGATAGAAATCAAGCGCCACAGTTTTAGGGATTTTCCAATTATTAGCGCTGATTTTTTTTCTCTTCACGAGCACGAAGGATTTTGTAATTGCCACTACACCTCGTTCCGTTCACCAGAAAATTTTCCTTGCTATCGTCTCTTTTCATGCACCAGAATTCCTAATATTGCTCAAAATTCTATTTTTTTTATTTTTTTCTTGCATGCAGCTCTAATTGCTGCTATTTTTCTCTTGCACGCGGCTATTTATATTTAAAAAAATTCCAGACAAAAGATGATCCATATAAATCGATCAATTTCATTAAAAATTGAAATATAAATTTGAAAGAAAATGAAACAAATATTAGAAGATGGGTGGATTTAGAGAAGACACAAATATTTCTTCGTCGGCATCCAGGAGATGTAGCTTACCGACTTGACGACTGTCAAGCAAAGGATGGATGAGTTGGTACAAGATTATGTCCAGAGATTTTGAGATGTACGGAACAGATGCTACAATCTGAGCCTCAACGATAGTCAGATGACGGAGTTGGCATTTCCATGACTCCTGAACCTAATTAAGGAGAGATTTTCATCACACGAGTTCGAGAGCCTCTCGCAACTATTGCAAAGGGTATCGGCACATGAGAACCGATTCCAAGAGGCCAAGAGATACATATATCATAAGAAAGTGGCATACACCTAGGTATATCATTCGGACTCCGACGAGAGAAGCGATTCAGATGCAGAGGTTAGTATGGCCGAGTGGTCCAATAACAAGAAATAGGTTGCATGCCCCTGGGTGAAGCTGACCGAGAAGGAGGAGAAGTACGACTTTGACATCAACAAGACCGACAAGATATTTAACCTGTTACTTAAAGAGAAGCAGATTCACCTATCACCTAGCCACGTAATACCACCTGTCAATGAGCTGAAGAAAAGAAAGTACTGCAAGTGGCACAACTCTCCATCGCATCATACCAACAAATACAAAGTGTTCAGGCAACAGATCCAATCAGCCGTGGAGTAGGGCCGAATCAAGTTCGACGATGGAAAGAAGCCAATGAACATCGACGATCATACATTCCTAATCAACATGGTACATGCGCATTACGTTGGTGATCGACATATGAGGGGAGGAAGACGGATCGGCAGTAACGTCACCTCATCAGTGTCATGCCCCGATTTTACCAAAACCGGGACTTTATTGAATTTCCAGAGAAAAACAATAAATACAAGATGTTTATCACACGACCTCGTACATACGACAAACAAAGTATTCCTCGCAGGCTATTTTATTACATGGACTTTCATAATAATAGAGAGAAAAATTCTTGGCGATGAACATCTTGCTCTAGGACTCGCATCCTTGACTAGGTCGCTACTCCAGACCTTCGTCTTCACAGAACTCAGCGTCTAAAAGATTTAGTCAATGGGTATGAGTACAAAAGTACTCAACAAGCCACCGAGAATGCAATAGTAATGCAGGGTAATAACAAAGGAATGATAAGGGTTTAAATTGCGGAAAAATACATTTTCAAGTTGCAGCATTTAATGTAGTCAGATTTAATTGTACAGAATAATAAACATGAACAATGCATCATCATCTAACTCGGGGAGTCCAGTTGGCCTTCTCGCTCAACAGTCCTTACATGCCATGTCATCATGCAACACTCATAAATGTAGATTAACTGCGAGATGTCACTCAACTCGCCCTTGACCGTGGGCTCGGCCTTTCGAAAAGATTTAAACTCTGATCAGAGGTGTACTACTATACCCACAAGGCACTCATCCCTGCACACCACAGTGTATTTAGATGACCCAAGTCACAGAAACTCGTGCCAAAACCTTTAGCATGAGACGCTCCAATTCGATAACACCCGCTCTAGGTTTCACAAGCACGCCAGCGCACTGGACAACGGCGCACCCCCTTTTGCACCTTGTTGGTACAAGTCACCCACAGGTGCTACTTGACCCATCTCCAAGTGGTTCCTCGAGTTGAAACACCCCATACCTCTAGTTAGGACTTACCCACTAGACTTGTGGTTAGTACGGAAGTGCATTGCAATGGTTCCCATAGACCGGTCCTTACAGTGCCTCGGGTGCGACCAACCAATGTCCTCGCTTGCACTCGGAACCCACCATGCTAACATATTAAACCAAAACTCCATATCCAAAAGAATTCCAGGGGTGAGAGAAATCATGGGGATCATATAATACAATCAAAATCTCTACGACTCGTTTTTAACCTATAGCGGTTGTGTCGATACATTGGACACTATCTAATAACAATACTATCATGGTGACAAGGAGTTTTGGGCTCAGTAGCATGGCTTGGGTTTGCACTTCAAGGTCAGGGATCTAACTAAATATAATGTAAGGCTTTCAATTTGACTAATGTATTTATAACCTATGAGTTTTAGCGATATTTTAAGAAAACTAGGTTCAATATGCTCAAAAATTGTAGTGGTGACTTGCCTGGATTTATAAATGGAGAGGGAGGAACCTTGGGGAAAATGGTCCGGCTCCTCGACGGTGTCGTAACCTTCTTGGCATGCAAAGCGAGAATAATAAACAATTAAGAGAAACAATAAAAAAACAGTACAATCATTTTAATTAAATTGGTCAAAGTTGTAGAGAATGAAAGGAGAGGTTTTTTGGAATTGAAATGGTGAATTTTGGAGAAAAATGGAGAAGATAGGAAATTTTAGTGTTTAAGAATAAATTTTCTTGGTTTTATTTTGAATAATAAAGAGTACAAACATATCAATTAAATTGGTTAAAAATGTAGAAGACAAGAAGATAAATGTTCTGAAATTTGAATGGTAAATTTTAGAGTTAATTCTAAGGAGTTTAAAATTTGAAGTTTGAAATGATTATTCTCAAATTGTATTTAAATTCCAATTAAAACAATGCAAAAGTTTATTATAAACATATAAATTTTATTGGATGAATATGTAGAGAATAAAAAGATAAACTTTCTGAATTTTGAATGGTGAAATTTGGAGTTAATTTGAAGAAGATATGAATTTTTGAAGTTTAAAACAATTTCTGAATTTATTTTAAATCAGAAACAGTCTATGGTCCACGGTGAACCGGGCTCACGGTGAACCTGAGTACTGTGCGCATGGACCGAGTCATTCTGGATCGCATGATCTAGATTTGGCGGCTGAGGGCGAGGCGGGGGTTTTAATGGAAATGGACGATCCAGATTAAAAGCGCGAAGGGGTACGCAATGGACGATGGAGATCAAAGTGGGCGGGTAACTGACGATGGATGGCCTGGAACACCTGATACCGATCAATGGGGTCTGACCGTATCTGGGTGCTCCAATCCGAGATCTAATCCTAGCCACCCGAAGCGAATTCAATGGCTAGGATCTGATGTGGCATGACACGGGGTAAAAACCAACGCGACTGTCTTCTCTGGTGGCGGCAGTGCATGACGGTGAGCACAACGGCAGAGGCGATTGCCGTCGGCCAGAATTAAGGGCGAAAATGGAACCAAAAAAGCACAGGGGTCAGTTTGGTATCGGAGTCGAGGGTCGGGGGTGCCTGGTCGAGGCCGGCGACGAGCGAGGGCGGCGGAGGTGTTCGGGTCATCGGCGACGGCGGTGTTCCGGCGGTCGGTGACACGAGCATAGCGGAGGCCGGGGACAGGCGAGTGATGGTGGTCACGATGGGGTCGACGGCGAGGGTGGCGAGGTCCTTAGGCGACGGCGAGCGGCGACCGAAGCAGAAACAGGGTGGCAACGCTTTATTGCACCGCGGAGCCCTCTGTTTGCATTGGAGGGAGGCTTTTGCGAGGGCTAAGTGCGGTGGGAATAGAGGGGACTTTATAGGGGTCGCTAGTAGGATCAAAGGGGGCGAAATCGGGGGAAATCAGGAGGAATAGCTCACTAACGCCGGCGAGCTCGGGATGCATGGTGATACATCGAACCGGGACACAATCAGGCAGGACTTAATAGGGGAATTGATCATCGTAGCGCAGGGGAGTTAATGGTGGGTTTAGTTTGCGGGATTGTGCACGGTGGTGGCGAATTGCAGAGCTAGGGTTTTCGTCCGGCGAGGGGGGGGGGGGAAGATATTTGGGGGTGGTCTTCACGGGGAAGACGAAGCTGACAACCCGGGGCCACCGGTCAACGGGCGGGCACGCGCGGGAGAAGAAGTCAGCGCCGACTGGTGGGCCCGAGTGGCAGTGAGAGGGGACAAGATGCGGCCATGGGGCTCGACGCCGATAGGTGAGGCCTGCACGCGGGAGAGAGGGGGAAGAGAGGCTGATAGGTTGGCTCCACCTGTCAGTGAGGCCGTAGGTGGGAGGTGGGCTGGGCCAGCCTAGAGAGAGAGACATAAAGGAGGGGAGTGGCCCACCGGGATTAAAATTGTTTTTCTGATTAAAATAATTACAGAAATTCATTTATAGAATATGTGCTACAAGCAAAGGTCCTAAAAATTTATAAAATTTCTCAAAAAAGATATTTTGGTCGTATGGACCTATCATAATTTTCTCAGCTCAAAATTTGAATTATTTCTCCATGTTTTTATTTATTTGGACATTTTCGGTTTATTCAAAATTCAAAAATATCCCTTTTCCTGTAAAAATAATTTTTCTCAAAAATTTTCATTTGGATGCCACTTCTGGTCCAAACCTAATGAATTTTCTTTAGTCAAGCAAAACTTTTATTTTGCTTTACTTTATTCTACCTTAAGGTTTTCTAGTCAATTCAACCATTTTATTATCCAAACTCAATTTATTCCTTTAAAATTTTTATTTTCTCCAATTTATTTAATTTAGAAAATTCAGGGTGTTACAAATCTAATCCCCTTAAAAAGAATCTCGCCCCGAGTTTCGGAAAGGCTAGAAATAGGAGGTTATGGATATGCCTCAACTTTTCTTGAATTACTCCTTCAAACTGATGACCTCTAGACTGCATCTTTGAGTATTGAGCTTGAGTTGGTTAGACTTTTTTTAGTGACACTCCGACGCTCTGATCGGTGGCCATTCTACTAGAAGACGTAACACCTCAAGAGAAGATGAAGGAACTTAGAATAAATTTGCTAAATAAATATAGTTTTCTTTATTATTGTGGTAAAGATATGTTTGTCTATTACAGTTCTTATTTCCAACTTGTCCATAGCACAAGTCGCCATGGAGTAAGACCATAGACAAAGAAAAAATCAAGCAGAATCTAGCGCATACTACAATCATCTAGTGGTTGTCGGGGGCATCACTGGATGTACTCGCAGATCTTCGGGTTGAGACTGTTGCAGTGCTAGGTTCAGCTTCGTCATCGGCCATTAGCCCTTCTGATGCTTCGGCTTCACCTGGGCTGGGTATGGTCGAACTTCGCTTGGTCGACTTCTTTGGTCTACAAATGGTCTTCTGACGGGTCCTCCTCCTAGGGGGAGCTACGAGTGTCAGCTCGACAATGTCCTCCTTGAGCTCTTGGTTCTGGCTAAGGAGTTGGGTAACCCGTTGCTGTAGTTCATCGGCCTCCCGACGATAGTAATTGACCCAAGATTGCGTCTCATCGGCGTGCAGAAGGGCCTCAATGTGAAGAGAGTCCATGGCCGATAGGAGACGAGTCTGGCAAGCTACGAGAGGATCACAATCATCAAGACAGCTGACGTAGGTGATGTGGTATGATGCTGGCTCATGAGATGGCAGATAGTGGAAGGCGGTGCCGTCGAGGTGGTCATTGTAAATCTATCGAAGTTCTCCGAGTGCCTGCAGCGCAGTTTCCTAGCAACCGATCTCAAAACTCGGAGCTTTGGCTGAGGTTGCGAAGGAAGTCAGTTCCTGGGCTGAGACAATGAGTGTTAGGGTCACTTGGCATGGGCCACTTTCTCCGATCTGGTAGATCATGTGGTATTCTGGCTCTTGGGTGTATTGTAGGAAAGCTGCCAACATGCGGAGCTCTTGGACGAAACCAGTGGCCTCCCGATAGAAACTGCGAACGTGTGTCGGTATCTACAAAGAAGACAAAGTTTAAAGAGTAAGGGAGAGGAGAAAATGTGAAGTATAGTTTTACGAAATAAATTTTTATAAAGCTAGGCATCGGGCAGGTCTATTTGTCTTCCTACAGTCAAGTCGGCTCTAATACCATCTTGTCACGCCCCGATTTTACCAAACCGGGACTTTATTGAATTTCCAAAAAAACAATAAATACAAGATGTTCATCACACGACCTCATACATACAACAAACAAAGTATAGCTCGCAGGCTATTTTATTACACATAATTTTATAATAATAAAGAGAAAAATTCTTGGTGATGAACATCTTGCTCTAGGACTCGCATCCTTGACGGGGTCGCTACTCCAGACCTTCGTCTTCGCAGAACTCAGCGTCTAAAATATTTTGTCAATGGGTATGAGTACAAAAGTACTCAACAAGCCACCGAGAATGTAATAGTAATGTGGGGTAATAACAAGAGAATGATAAGGTTTTAAATTGTGGAAAAGTACATTTTCAAGTTGCAGCATTTAATGTAGTCAGATTTAATTGTACAGAATAATAAACATGAACAATGCATCATCATCTAACTCGGGGAGTCTAGTTGGACTTCCTCGCTCAACTGTCCTTACATGCCATGTCATCATGCAACACTCATAAATGTAGACTAACTGTGAGATGTCACGCAATCCACCCTTGACCGTGGGCTCGACTTTTCGAAAAGATTTAAACTCTAATCAGAGGTTTACTACTATACCCACAAGGCACTCATCCCTGCACACCGCAGTGTGTTTAGATGACCCAAGTCACAGAAACGCGTGCCAAAACCTTTAGCATGAGACGCTCCAATTTGATAACACCAACTCCAGGTTTCATCAGCGCGCCAGCGCACTAGACAACGTCGCACCCCTTTTGCGCCTCGTTGGTACAAGTCACCCGTAGGAACTACTTTACCCATCTCCAAGTGGTGCCTCGAGTTGGAACACCCCATACCTCCAGTTAGGACTTACCCACTAGACTTGTGGTTAGTACGGAAGTTCATTGCAATGGATCCCATAGACCGGTCCTTATAGTGTCCCGGGTCCTTATAGGCGAGCGATGGTGTTCACGACGGGGTCGACGACGAGGGTGGCGAGGTCCTCAAGCAACGGCGAACGGCGGCCAGAGCAGAAACAGGGCAACAACGCTATATTGCACCGCGGAGCCCTCTGTTTGCGTTGGGGGAGGCTTTTGTGAGGGCTGAGTGTGGTGAGGATAGAGGGGACTTTATAGGGGTCGCCGGCGGGATCAAAGGGGGCGAAATTGGGGAAAATTGGGAGGAATGGCTCACTAACGCCGGCGAGCTTGGGATGCATGGTGATACATCGAATCAGGACAGAATCAGGTGGGACTTAATAGGGGGATTGATCACCAGAGCGTGGGGGAGTTAATGGTGGGCTCAGTTTGCGGGATTGCGCACGACAGTGGCGAATTGCAGAGCTAGGTTTTTCGGCTGGTGAGGGGGAGAGAGATTTGGGGGTGGTCTTCATGGGGAAGACAAAGCTGACAACCCGGGGCCACCGATCAGCGGGCGGGTGCGCACGGGAGAAGCAGTCGGCGCCGACAGGCGGGCCCGAGTGGCAGCGAGAGGGGACGGGATGCGGGCGCGGGGCTCTACGCCGATAGATGGGGCCTACGCGCGGGAGAGAGGGGGAAGAGAGGTTGATAGGTTGGCTCTACCTGTTAGTGAGGTCGTAGGTGGGAGGTGGGCTGGGCCGACCTAGAGAATGAGAAAGGAAGGGAGTGGCCCACCGGGATTAAAATTGTTTTTCTGATTAAAATAATTACAGAAATTCATTTATAGAATATGTGCTACGAGCAAAGGTCCAAAAATTTATAAAAATTCTCAAAAATATATTTTTGTCTTATGGACCTATCATAATTTTCTCAGCTCAAAATTTGAATTATTTCTGTATGTTTTTATTTATTTGTACATTTTCAGTTTATTCAAAAATCAAAAATAGCCCTTTTCATGTGAAAATAAATTTTCTCAAAATTTTTCATTTGGATGCCACTTCTGGTCCAAACCTAATCAATTTTATTTAGTCAAGCAAAGCTTTTATTTTGCTTTACTTTATTCTCCCTTAAGGTTTTCTTGTCAATTCAATCATTTTATTATCCAAACTCAATTTATTCCTTTTAAAATTTTATTTTCTCCAATTTATTTAATTTAGAAAATTCAGGGTGTTACAGTGAGGCCTTATCAGGAACCAGAGGAGGTGAGAAGAAATGGAAAATAGTGAAGATAGCCATGGCTACTCGTGTTTCAACTCCCATTGGAACTGTGAGTTCTTCAGTCTTTGTTGGAACGAGGGGCTATGCCTATAATCCATGGACAACTGCTCGGGATGTGGTAGCCAAGGCAGGGCGCAAGACGATCATTGGCCACGCAACACCAAGAAAAGGCCGCCTTGTCGGGAGACTGTGCACCAAAGGTTGTCGCCTCCAAGGGTACTGGTGCTGGAAAGACTCGGTCCCGTCAATCCTAAAGGAACCGGCCAGACGACCGACGATGGCGAGGGCAGATCAAGGAAGCCGCAGTGGTGTCCTCCTAGGATCTTCACGAGGAGAGAAGGGTGCAACATTTGCGGCAAAGAGAAGGGAATGCACAACTGTGCGAAGAAGAAACTGATCGTCCACGTAGAATCAAGAGCGAATGGCAACTGAAGGACAAGGCCGATCAGGACGATGAAAACAAGGATGTAGAGGTAAACATGGTTTTCTTCCTCCCTGCAGAGTATTGGGCGGCCTATGAAGATGACACAAATCACGCCGATACGATGGTTCAGTTGGTGTTGGATCCTCAACCAACAATCTTTGATAAGCCAGAAGACGTTGACCATCGGCACCTAAGACCTCTCTACATCAAGGGGTTGGTTAATGGAAAGACGATGTCTAAGATGATGATAGACGGAGGGGCGGCTGTCAACTTGATGCCTTATACCACCTTCCGCAAGCTTAGAAAGATGACGGAAGACCTTATCAAGACTAACATGGTATTGATGGATTTCAGCGGTAACTCGGTAGACACAATGGGAGTACTAAACGCAGAGCTGCCAGTTGGAAGCAAGACAATGTCGACTACATTCTTCATGATAAAGGGGAAAAGATCCTACAACTTGTTGTTGGGACGCGATTGGATACACACAAACTGTTGCATCCCCTTGACAATGCATTAGAACCTCATATTGTGGGTCGGTGATTAGGTGGAAATAGTTCCCGCCGACAAATCGGTTAACATAGCTATAGCCAATTTGATAGTATGGGAAGTAGAAGGAGTCGTCTGTCTATCGGGAGAGGCTTGGGATGACAATTTTCTCAAAGTATCAGATGATGACATCAAGCCGATCACCGAAGAACTGCCTAAGCTCGTCCTGTAAAAGATGACACCAAATGAGCAAAAGGCCCCCCGACGGAAGGAGAGTCGATTGAAAACTACTTTCGAGGACATAGGAAAATGCCGAACGGATACATTGAGGGAAGTTTATCGACCGTTGAGACAAAACCCAAACAACCGATGCCAATGGCATCACCTTGAGACAACCGATGCAAAGGAATCACCCTCAGACCAAAGCACAACATGAGATCATCTAACTGCTTTGACAAAATCGAGGCGAATCAGAGATGACTACTTCAGAAGCATGGGGAGAGGCCAAACGAGGACCGACGAGGGAATATTTCTCGATCGTTCGGACGGAGCTTAAAAGTCTATACACATAGATGCCGATGTTAACAGCATCACCTCAAAACCGCTGATGCAAATGTATCACCCTTAGAGGATCAGAAGGGGATATACAAAAGGTACTTAAGGAAAGTCATCGGTCAAATCATCAGCGCACGAGTCAGCCGATGCCGATGGTATCGCCTTCGGACGACCAATGCAAATGCATCGTACAACACAGAACATAGTTTGAAGTCATGATATGGAATTAACAAGATACATTCAAACTCTTGGGCAACAAGGCGAAAATGTTACACAAATTTACAAAAAAAGGTAAAATTGCCTAGAGGGATCCTGTCAATTTCACTTTTCAATCAGCTTCTTCCCTCAAGCATTCGATCAAAGTGTTGACACAGAAACATGCCCCCGTACTTGGGTCAGTTCGACGATCCAAAAGTGTGCGGATACTTAGGGACAAGCCCAAGCGTGACGCAGCAACGATGTTGCATTCCGACTACCCTTAGTCATGATAAGGGGGGTGGAGTCGCCGGCAATCAGATCACACAAAATAACCCAATTAGCTGAAAGAGATATATTAAATAGAATAAAATCAGCAAACCAGTCGGAGCCTGTCTGCTTCAAAGTCTGGTGTGAAGGGGTCGCCGAAGTGTACCTTCGGCGTTCGGTGTGAAGTGTTTCGCCGAAGGGTGCTTCGGCGTTCGGACTAATCCGGTCGAAGATGGACTTCGAACAGCGGGGTTCAGCGTGAGGTCTCTGATACGGCAAATTACAGAATAATGATGCGAGAGCCACGCGCGGGTGTAACTTCGTCCGGTGCGGAGTACTATCGTGGTGAAGCCTGTCGTGACGAAGTGTATTGGCGAAGCCTGTTGTCAGAGCCTACAGTCTCACCGAAGGGTGTCCCGGTGACCTCCGAAACTGATCTCTCAGCTCTGGACAGCTCCGACAAAGTAGCTCCGAACATGGGAACCTGCAACAAAAGAGTGCAAAGTACCAATTCGGCCTGAGGACCAAATTCTGCTAAGTGTTGCACTAGTAGCGAAGGTAGTAATCTGTTACGCAGATTAGCGGATACTTCACAGGCGAAGTAACAAGGCGATAGCAATCTCTTACGTAGATTAACGAATACTTCACAAGTGAAGTAACAAGGGTTACCGCTGTTCTGAAGTGGCCGACGGAGGGCTTCCAGGCAAACCCACGAAGAGGTACAGGAAAAATAAAGGTAAAGTAAATACGATCAAAGCTAGAGCTTTAATTTGGTTTGTGTTGGGGGGGGGGGCTCTCTACGCTGGCCTGGCCTCTTTATTTATAAGGGCCAAACTTCAGATCGAATCTGCTATTTTTCAGCTTGGATAGAGATAAAACTCAGCCAAAATCGCATCCAACTCTGTCTCTACCAAAGTGTGCTTCGGCCAGGCCCGTCGAAGCCTGCTCCTCGGGCCGAAGCTTCGGTGGCATGGGTCTCCGAAGGCTTCCTGCCCGAACGCCGTGGGCTGGCTAGAGGCTTTCGGAGCCCTTGGCCCAATGGACCTTCGGCCATGGAGGGTTTCGGCCTGACCTTGGACATGTGTATTTTTGGCCCAAATTACCAAAATTGATATTTTGACAATCTCACCCATTAATGCCATTTTTTGCTATCAACACGAAGTTCCTCTGCCCGATCGATGATCTAGGCTAGTCTCCCATTCACCCACGCAGAGGGAGTGGGGGTGCCAATGCGCAGGTTTGTAGTGGCCGATACCGGCCCGTATTGTATCAGCTGGCCACTGAAGCTCACTAGGGGGCATCGTGATCAACATCCCACAGAAAGCAAGTTAATTAGATGGAACAAAATATGACAGAAGACAAATGAAAAGGGGAGACAGGGTGGTTACATCGGGCCCTGCATCGGCGTGATCTGGGTGAGGCCGCTCCCGGTAAACCAAGGAGGAATGATTAAAGACGTGTTTCTTCAACTCATCCCACCATCGACGGAAGGCGTGAGAGGTCGCCCGATAGGTTGCCTAGGAGGCAAGACGTCCAAAGGGGATCCCATCGGTCATATGGGAAAGATGGTCATGCTCCAAAGCACTCATCACCCTCCCACGAGTGCGGATCTGGCTGATGAAAAAGAGATGTGGCGGGAGTTGACCAAAGCCCCACTGCCTCGAAGAGACCGATGGATGGTAAAACTCATAGGAGCACCACCAAGGATACTCATCGGTAAAGTCAATGGGAAGCAAATAGGGAAAGGTGGTTGCTGAAAAGATATGAAAGGATTATGCGTCCTAGGACACGTCGGGCAGAACAAGCCGATGGGGGCGCTCATACTCCAAATGGTATCCAAAAGGAAACCAGATGGTCCGATCAGATAATCTAAGGTAATAGCTTTTAAAGAAAACAGTCAAGGCCACAGAAGACAAGGGAAAGGGAGGAAATAATGTTGCCGTTTTGCTTAGAGAAAAACATCGGCGATAGATGGGAACGACCGATTCTAGAAAATTGGCAGGAAAACGTGAATGAGTAATAGGGGTCCCTCCAATAAGATTAGAAGGATAAACATTGAGCTAAAGTTGGAGGAACCACCAGTGACCCTTGAGCCGACTAATGAAGTTACCGACCAATAGGTTGGCCGACACAAGATGAAGGGAATGGTAGGTGGCTTAAAGGAGGTAACGGACGAGGGGAACCCAAACATGGGCGATGAGTCGTTCGACTAAAAATTGAAACTAAAGGGTTGGGGCCGGAGCCGACACACAGAAGACAAATTCCTCTAGCCAGAGGCTAAGGAAAGCACTGTGTTCACTAGCGCTTATGGGGCTAGTTTTCTTGTTGTGCCTAGTAATATATCAATGTTACATTACTAGGCACAATGAGAAGCGTGCATGTGGCTTGAGTATCCTTGCGCTAGCGAGCCTGTGCTATGTAGTATAGTCGAAGGATTACGACCAGTCAGACCTGATGCAAAAATATAAAATGATAAAGCGACGTTACATTTAATATGATAATGTCTTGCAAATATGTCACACATATTTTTCACTCGGTAGGTGCAAGAGGATAGAACTCAATATCCGAGATCAAGTCCTCGATGGTCTCTCCAACCTTGGTGTGGATCCATTCGACATTGGCCTCTATGAATTGTGCTAGCCACCTTGCTCGGATAAAATCCAAATGAGCAGTCGGATACAATGCTCGGACGATCCCGAGCGCGTATCGACCACTATTCTTGTGAAATCCTGAGTGTCCTTTCTCAGCCGATCATCAACACCCTCTAGTCAGGCCAAAGACTCCTCCGCTGACCACTGCCTGCTCGGAAGCTCATCGTCGACCATTCGAATCAGCATCTCGATGCTCGTCAGATAATCATCCACACTATTTTGGGTGCTTGCCAAGCGCTGCTCCAAATCAGCAAATTGAGCGCCCACTCGGTGATGAAGCTCTGCAAAGCAAAATGGGTTTTTAAGGCGTACATTGACAAGAATCTGCAACAAACAAAGAAGCCCTCAAATGGATTTTATACTCACCGAGCCACTTTTGAGCTGAAGCTTCTGAATCAGTGAGTTTCTTCTTCGCCTTCTCTAATCCGGCCAAGGCAACGTCCCTCTCGGCTACCGCCTCGTCAGCCGACCGGTGCGCCTAGTTAGCAACCGTTTCAAGACACTCCCCGACACAGACAACTCTACAAAAGATAAAGGGAATCAATGATCAAATCCCACCAGCAAGACACAGAGAGTGTCGAAATTTACCAAGGGATTGAAGATCAAGCTGCTCGCGGAGAACATGATTCTCCCTCTCCAACCCCTCAGCTCGCCGGCCTTGGAGTCTAGCTGCTCTCCCATATGGTTGGCCAGATCCAGCGTGGGTACTTGGGTCAGCACATACCACAAGGTACGTGAATATTTTGTAGGAAACTCACCATCATCCTTCGGTTGTGATGCTAGAGCACCTCCAAATGCTCACCCGTGCTCCCCGATTCATGTGAGGTCGAGAAGCGAGCAGAGGACGATGGCACACTCCCAGCCATGACGATGGGAGCGGGTGGCTCCTTCCTCATCCCACCAAGGTCCGCTGCAGTTGTTCCCACAGCCTATGGTGAACCCTCAGACCTCCTCGACGAAGGAGGCACGACCGCTGACTCTTCGCCTGGTAGCGGTGCTCCACCCTCTAGTGGCACGCCTCCACCAACCTCCATGCTTGAGGGAGCTAGAGACTTCTGGCCCTCAGGCAACCTCGGCGGTGCCACATAAACTACCAAAGCGGTGCTCGGTGTGGCAGAATCAGTTGACCTGACCAAACTCAGTTCGGCCAACAGTGATCCATCTACATTGGAAGCAAGATGGCGATGATCTCGAGGGCTAAAAGTGAGTAGTACGTAGAAAGCATGAAGAAGAAAGGTGGAGTGGCTGGGATACTTATAGAGCAAGAAAAATGACTCCTCGACAGCCCGGTCAAGCCGATTCTGCAAGATTTGGTGGGGACCACCTGTAACGTTCGGCTAAAGGTAATCATGAGTACAGTTTTTGAAACGTCGAGATATTTGTAGGCCCATGATTAGAGGAACTGAATCTTCGTCTTAAAGAGCACTAGTACAAAACTGTGTGGGATGAAGCCTGGTCCGACGTCGCCACAAAGAAAAGTAGATGTGTCAGACCAAGCAACATCCATCACAGTCGTGAATGGCCGGAAAAGAAAAGGCAAAAATGAATACGAAAAGGGGATATGATATGGAGCCGATACCCTATGCAAGATTTTATAAAGTATTAGAAGATGAAGGGTAATGGACCCGACGGGTACGGGGGAGCCCGATCTTTCGATGAGAGATGGAGGATGTGGTGAATTTGGTGGAGGCTGATGTTGGCTGCCCGACTACCACAACCAAGATGGTGTGGCGCCTTGAGCGACAGGTACACTGTCTCCTGATAACTATGATTTGGGGGTGGAGATCGACATTGTGCTACCCGACTACAACAACCACAAGGATGCTGCGTCTTAGTGATAGTTACACCGACTCCTGTTGTTGCTGCTCTTCCTGAGCCAAGAACAACCTTGAACCTGCAAGCAATCGAAGAACAAGCAAGAACAAGATGACAAGCAAACACTCACAGATCTGATAGAAGTTGGAGTTTTGATTCAAGTAATCGGGCGGTCTAGCCGACACACGCGTTTACAAGGAAGTAGCAGCAGCTAACTTACATCAAACAAAACCACATTGGAAAAATAATTAACTTGAGCAGCTAGGAACGAGTTCACCTGATAATTAAGTTCACGTGCACGGGCATGTGTCATTGGTCCTTGCTTAGGTGTAAGCAGTGAAGGGGCTGCCGTTGTGGTTGTATCAATGGCAGCGATGTCCTCATCATCCTCCCCTTCTTGCAATAGAGTCATCCTCGACTCAAACGTGTCCTCCTCGCGCAAGTATGGTTTCAAATCTGCAATGTTGAAAGAGGGACTAACCCCAAAATCTGTAGGCAACTAAATTTTATATGCATTATCATTTATTTTTTGAAGCACTTTGAAGGGTCCAGCAGCTCTTGGTAGCAATTTAGACTTTCTCAAATCCGGGAATCTATTCTTTCTCAAATGAACCCAAACTAAATCACCAGGTTCAAAAGTAACATGCTTTCTACCCTTACTACCAGCTTGTTGATACTTAGCATTCATGGACTCAATGTTTGCTTTAGTTTGCTCATGCATCTTAAGAATCAGTTCAGCACGGCGAGAAGCATCAAAATTCAATTTTTCTGAAGGTGGAATGGCCATAAGATCAATGGGAGCACGAGGGACTAAACATACATAATCTCAAAAGGGCATAATTTAGTAGTCGAATGCAGCGAACGATTGTAAGCAAATTTAACATGAGGCAAACATTCTTCCCACAATTTGATATTATGTTTTAGAACAGCCCTAAGCATGGTAGATAAACTACGGTTTACAACTTCTGTTTATCCATCAGTTTGAGGGTGACAAGTAGTAGAAAAGAGTAATTTAGTTCCCAACTTAGCTCATAAGGTTTTCCAAAAATGACTAAGAAATTTGGCATCCTGATCTGAAACAATAGTGTTTGGTACCCCATGCAAACGAACAACTTCACGAAAGAACAAATCAGCAATATGGGTAGCATCATCAGTTTTGTGACATGGTATGAAGTGTGCCATTTTAGAAAACCTGTCCACAACAACAAAAATACTATCCCTCTCTTTCTTTGTTCTAGGCAGTCCTAAAACAAAGTCCATAGAAATATCCTCCCATGGACTACTAGGAACAGGGAGAGGCATGTACAAACCATGTGGATTAAGATGGGACTTAGCTTTTTGACAGGTGGTGCAGCGAGCAACAAACCGCTCCACGTCCCTTCTCATCTTTGGCCAATAGAAATGGCTTGCTAGGATGTCTTCTGTCTTCTTCACACCAAAGTGCCCCATCAACCCACTGCCATGTGCTTCCTGTAATAGTAACAGACACACACAACTAACTGGAATGCATAATTTATTAGCCTGAAACACGAAGCCATCAGTGAGAACAAACTTGTTCCATGTTCCCCCTTCTTTACATTGCAGTAACACATCTTTGAAATCAGCATCAAAAGCATATTGTTCTTTAATTATTTCCAAGCCAAAGATCTTAAAATCAAGTTGGGATAGCATAGTATAACGGTGAGACAAGGCATCCACAATGATATTATCTTTTCCTTTCTTATGTTTGATGACATAAGGAAAGGACTCAATAAATTCTACCCACTTGGCATGCCTACGGTTTAGATTGGTTTGACTCCTAATGTGCTTCAAAGATTCATGATCAGAATGTATAACAAATTATTTAGGCCATAAATAATGTTGCCACGTTTCCAAAGTTCGAACTAGAGCATATAATTCTTTATCATAAGTGGAATAGTTCAAACTAGGCCCATTCAGTTTCTCACTAAAATAAGCAATATGTTTTCCTTCTTGCAACAAGACACCTCCCAACCCAATACCACTAGCATCACATTTCAATTCAAAAGTATTATTGAAATCTGGTAATTGGAGAAGGGGTGTATGAGTTAACCTATCCTTCAAAGTGTTAAATGCAACCTCTTGCGCCTTCCCCCAGGTGAACGGAGCACCCTTCTTCGTAAGCTCGTGCAGTGGGCCTGCTATGGTGCTGAAGTACTTCACAAATCGGCGATAGAATCCAGTAAGCTCGAGGAAGCTTCGGACTTGCGTGACCGTGGTAGGAACCAGCCAACTATGTATTGCCTCCACCTTGGCTTGATCAACTTCAATTCCCTGTGTGTCACAACATAGCTAAGAAAAGAGACTCTATCTCTGCAAAAGGTGCACTTGTCAATGTTACCAAATAAGTGTGCATTGCGTAAAGCATTAAACACGCAGATGATCAAGATGTTCTTCTAGAGATGTGCTATAGATCAAGATGTCATCAAAGTAAACTACCACAAATCTTCCAATGAAAGCACGTAAAACTTCATTCATTAATCTCATGAAAGTGCTAGGTGCATTAGTGAGGCCAAAAGGCATGACTAACCACTCATACAAACCGAACTTGGTTTTAAGCGCTGTTTTCCATTCATCTCCTAGCTTCATGCGAATTTGGTGGTATACACTACGCAAATCAATTTTAGAGAAAATCATCGAGCCACTAAGTTCATCAAGCATATCATCTAACCTAGGGATAAGATGACGATATCTGATGGTAATGTTATTAATTGCTCGACAATCTACAGACATGCGCTATGATCCATCTTTCTTTGGAACCAACAGAACAGGAACAGAGCAAAGACTAAGGGACTCATGCACATAACCTTTATCGAGTAATTCCTATACTTGTCGCTGAATCTCCTTAGTCTCCTTTGGGTTAGTCCTGTATGGTGCTCAGTTTGGCAAGGAAGCCCTAGAGATGAGGTCAATCTGATGCTCAATACCTCTGATTGGTGGTATCCCGGGTGGCACTTCTTGTGGGAACACATCAGCATATTCCTGTAAAAGATTAGTGATAGTAGGAGGCAAAGTAGATGGTATGTCGTGAAGCGAGAACAAAGCTTCTTTGCAAACAAACACATAGCAGATCGTGGCATCATCATTTAATTCAAGCAAATTAGATTTTGAAGCAAGGAAACAAGCACTTTTAAATTTTATGTCATTTTTCCCAACATGAGAAGATTTAGATTTGTCATTCTTAGGTTGAACCAATTCGTTCACAACACCACTATCATTTTGAGCAGATTTATTGTTTTTCTCCTTGCAAGCTCTAGCAACTTCATCCCTCAAAATAGCATCGAGGGACATAGGGTGCAAACAAGATTCTTCTCATTATGCATGAAAGAATATTGATTTGATTTACCATGATGCAAGGTATCCTTATCAAATTGTCAAGGTCTACCAAATAACATAGAGCCAGCTTGCATAGGTACCACATCACAATCAATGTAATCATGGTATGAACCAATTGTAAATTCCACTCAGACCATACGTGTTACCTTAAGCTTACCACTATCATTGAACCATTGGATGTAGTAGGGATGTGGTTGTGGAAGTATTTTCATCCTAAGTTTTGCTACCATGGTGGCACTCGCCAAGTTGTTGTAGCTTCCTCCATCAATAATAATGCGACACGATCATTCCAAAACTACACACTTTGTTTGGAACAAATTGTGTCGTTGGGTCTGTTCAGCTTGAATCATTTGGGCACTCAAGATACGCCTCACAACAAGACTCTCGTAGTGTTCAGCATGTTCAGCCCCAATGTGTTCTTCATCATCATTCTTCTTTCCTGCATCTTGGGAAGCAAGCATGGCATATGTTTCATCATCTAAATCACTAGCTAATGAATACTCATCATTTTCTCATATGATCAGCACATGCTTTCTTGGACAGTCCCTTTGTATGTGCCCAAATCCTTTGCATCAGAGGCACTGGATGTCCTTCATTCTCCCGGTGGAAGCGATGGAAGAAGAAGTGTTGGTTGTAGCTTGGGTGGATATTTTTGCTGTCTCGGTAGTACGAAAAGGTACTGATTTTGATGTAGTTGTGGACAACCGATTGGAAGCATCTCTCTAAAAATCATGTTTAGGGCCAGTGGCACTTGTGCGGGGCTGCCACGATGTAGTCCGACCTGTAGGAGTGTTATTTATTATGCGGAGTCCCTGCACTTCTCTTTCAGTCTTACAAGCAAGATGAAATAATCGAGTGACATTAGTGTACTCCTTATAAGCCAATATATCATGAATTTCTCTAGTTAAACCACCCATGAACCGAGCCATCACAGCCTCTTCATTTTCAACTAGACCACATCTCATCATGCCTATTTGTAGTTATTGATAGTACTCCTCAACCGATTTGTTGCCTTGCCTAAGCTGTTGTAATTTATGCAACAAGTCACCAGCATGATAGGAAGGAACAAAATGACTACACATGATTCTTTTTAAAGCATTCCAAGTTTGTGGTATAATAGCTGGATTTTTAGTTTGATACTCATGCCACCAAACAGAAGCAAAGTCAGTAAATTCACTAGTGGCATCTCTAACCTTTTTATTATCAGGAAATTCATGGCATGCAAATTTTTGATCTATCGACAGCTCCCAAGTCAGATATGCATCAGGATCATATTTCCCATCAAAAGATGGTATGAAGAATTTAATCCTGCGTAGGGAATCATCGTTGTCACGTATGTCACGTCGTGGAGCTCTTCCAACCATACCGTGATAGTTGCGACGTGGTTGCCGTCGATACCTGAAAGATCCATCATCAAGCTCGGTATCCGCTGAATACTCTAGCTCGTCATATCTTGCGGCGCTGCCAATGGAGGTATGGCCGTCATCATCACGTTATTCCCTCTCTCTGAGCCCAGTTTGTTCCATCCTCTCTAATCGCTCATTGATTGCTGCAAGAGAGGTGTTAATAGCCCTAGTTGTTCTCTCCAATGTGGTCAGCTGGTTGTTGGCAAGAATTTGCGCCGCCTCTAATTGACCAATGCGCTCATTGGTGACTTGAACATCCTCATTGAGTGCTTCCGTGTGCAACCTTAGTTGGCGTTCGAAATGTTGAATGATGCCCCGCGTACGTGGTGAATATGGAAGCGTATCACTCACAGCAACTGACATGGTTAGTACAAAAGAAGTACAAAAGCAAGCAGATTAAACCTATCAGTTGCTAGGATATGGTAGGACACATACACTTTCTCACTAGTAAGAAATCAAGCTCTTGCAAGTTCTTACCACACAATGCAGGAGGCGCCAACAAACAGCAAGAACAACAACAAACGGTGACTGCCAGCACAACCCGGTGGTGTTGTAGATAATTTTGTGGAGCTATAGGTGGCTGCTAAAACAATTGCACAAATGAATAGCTAGTACCACGTTAGTCACAACAAGTTGAATAAACATTCCGCGATGGTACTGTGCTGGTCCTAGTCCAAACCGTGATAGAGACGTGAGCCGTTACACAAACGTAATCACCAAAATGCTCAAAACAGTAAGCTGAATTTTGAAACTTTGAAGCAAAGGTCACACAAACTGTCTTTCTTTTTTTGTACTTGGAATCTTTATATAGCAAATTGAATTAGTGCGGCTTTTTTTTTCTTTTGGCATGTGCCTTGTTTCTTGCTGATCTGTGCGGCTTTTTTTGCACTTGCCTTTTTCTCTCTTTGCAACTTCAGCTAGAGAACGAAATTGAACATAGAACAAGGTGCACGAACTCAAAACTCTAGCGGTAAAAACTTAGGACCAGCAACTTGATACATAGAAGTAACCGTGAATTCAACAAGCCGAGTGCTAAGTAGCAAAGCAAAGGCACAAAATGTTTTTGGGATTTTAAGATCGAAACTTATCTTTGGGCAAAAGTGGACTGTAGGAAAACAAAGAACAAAGTTGAAGGAGATCCCTCACCGATCAACCTAAAATCTGATACCACTTAATGGACCCGACGGGTATGGGGGAGCCAGATCTTTCGATGAGAGATGGAGGATGTGGTGAATTTGGTGGAGGCCGACGTTGGCTGCCCGACTACCACAACCAAGATGGTATGGCGCCTTGAGCGACAGGTACACCGTCTCCTAATAACTACGATTTAGGGGTGGAGATCGACATTGTGCTACCCGACTACAACAACCACAAGGATGTTGTGTCTTAGCGATAGTTACACTGACTCCGGTTGTGGCTGCTCTTGCCGTGCCAAGAACAACCTTGAACCTGCAAGCAATCAAAGAACAAGCAAGAACAAGATGACAAGCAAACACTCACGGATCTGATAGAAGTTGGAGTTTTGATTCAAGTAATCAGGCGGTCTAGCCGACACGCATGTTTACAAGAAAGTAGCAGCAGCTAACTTACATCAAACAAAACTCCATTGGAAAAATAATTAACTTGAGCAGCTAGAACGAGTTCACCTTATAATTAAGTTCACGTGCACAGGCGCATGTCATTGGTCCTTGCTTAGGTGTAAGCAGTGAAGGGGCTACCGTTGTGGTTGTATCAATGGCAGCGATGTCCTCATCAAAGGGTTTCAGCTACTATTAATGAGTTTGAAAAGACATTGCAGATGGACGTTTGAAAGGACGTGATGGCAGAGGGTGATGATGATCGGTAATTTCGAAGCATCATTTACTCTTTAATGCTCAGAAACTAGGGGTTATGTGTTGATGCCAAGATTTAGTAAAGCCTGGGCCCACTAAGAATGCCGCACAGTCAAAGGAGTCCGATCAAAGGTGGTCAAAGAAGTCCATCCATATCGTTACAACATGGCCGAATATGAAGGAGCCGATGAACATGAGAGAATATAAAGATGATCCGAAATCGGTTACAATGTGGATTACTTGGGCGGCAAGTCTCCAGACTATAAATATGTATCTAGTTAGCTAGGTTTAGAGGACACAAACACAATCAATCATAACAAACTACTCTTTCGGTACATCGCCACCCTTGGGTTCCCAAGGTTAACCATGGCAGGACTTGATACTTGGAACCAGGCTGCATCGTCTCGATCTCCGGTGAAGAGATGAGTCCCGCAACCCCCGATGGCTAGGTTCGTGTTCTTCAAGGCTGCATCGTATCGATCTCTTGAGGTATCGACCCGGTCAGTGTGATCGCCAGTTTTATCATGATATATTTTGCTAGGTCTAAGGCTACATCATTTTGATCTCTTAGATTGATGTGAATTAGATATCATAGTTTGAGGCTTCATCGGTTAAGTCACACATCTCGCTCTATTTTATTTGGTTCATGCTATGTACCATTCATCTAAATAAAGTATGCCCGATATGTTAAAGTGTTATTGATTCCTCGTAACTAGCAACTGTCTTGTTAGGTCCGATCTTGCGATTACGGTAATTTGATGGTACAAATATGTTGTTGTATATGTTGAGTTTAGTTTCTATCAGAGTACAAGCCGATAGGTTATCTCTATTTCCACGCTATATTCCACCCGCATTCGGGAGGCACTCATCGACTCTTACGTGCAAGGATTCTACCCCATCGGTCGATAGCGTGTTCAGCCCGATAACGTGAGTGCGGCCATCGACCCTATGGCTGATCGGCACGTTTATTCCTGTTTGTTTTATTCTCACCCCAGTCATCGGCTCGATAGCCGATCGACGTTGCTACTAATGTTATTCTTTATGATTCCTTATCAGTTGTAGGATTAAACTAATTGGCACACTCAGAATCTTTTTTTCCTAAGATTATAGGACCTGCACTAGAGTTAAGCAGATCTTCCATACCATACGTGTGACCAAAAAAGACACCAACAATTCCACACACACACACACACATATATATATATATATATATATATATATATATATATATATATATATATATGAAACAGTCAATCGGTCAAGCCTCAAAAATATAATAATCCTGTTCAATGATAAAACGTCACCAATGCAACACATACAGAGACTGGGAGGTTGCTGTATGGGGTTAGGTGGTGAATGGATTGCATCCACATTGCTCTGTTCGTACACCAGAGATCGATGGTGAATGGAGTGAGAGCCGACACCGAGAGTGCAGTGTCATGGTCAGACATCGTGACACGCTTGGTTACCCCAAAATAAACGTTGTACGCATTACACAACGTCATAAAAGACTTAAACAGTTTCAGCATCAATACTGGTTCAGAGTTCAGAGACTTTTCGTGTTAGGACTTAGGATAGAAAATTAGCTACGACGCATTAGCATTAAGCATAATTAGAATTAGGTAAAAGGTAAAAAGAAGCAATGGGGCTGGTAAATATTTTATATTTATATTAAGAGTTACTTGAAAGAAGTTGTTTTATATTTTATAGTAAATTTTAAACAAATATATGTTCTGATGTAGTACTATTTTCTTCTCGTTTTTCTCATAATCTTTATAACCATATTATGTTTAATAAGAAATATATTAATTAATCATTCCTTGTTATCTAAAATTACGATTAAAACGACTGAAACCAGAGAGCATTAGTAGTCTAATACAACCGGCCAGCTTGTATAGTTGCAGCTCACCTCAGCTAAGCCACCTGTCCGGTTTACCTTCAGCCACACTAATCAGTGTTCCATGGCGCGAGCAAAGTCCCTGCGCCTGAACTGGTGGGCACCACGGCGCAGTCACACAGGCGCTGCACAGTACCGTGCCGTTCCGTGTCGAGCCCGGAGCCCGGAGCCTCCGCCGCGCCATCCAAAAGCGCGGCACAGTTCGTTCGTCCCATCCTCTCTCGGCCTCTCCCACGGTCCGAAGCAACAGATGTGGATGGATACAATATAAACAGCCAGTTCAATTTTATGGAAAAATACGGATAGTTTAATTTATGTTTCAATATTTCTCGCCTACATTTTTTGTTTAATTCTGTACCAGACGATTTAAACTTAAGACATATGACTGATATCATATCAAGTTATATGCATAGATCAGTTTAATCTAAACACTTAAGTTAATAAAAAGGATAAATAATTTACTTTATATTTTAAATATTCTAACACTGGTAGGTGAGCTTCCAACGTTTAGTTATGAATCTTTGTGTAGAGTGGAAGTTTTCTGTAAGTAAAAACTAAGAATGTAATAAGACATCCCTACCAAACTAAACCTTCCACTATATTTACGTTGTGGGTGCAATTATGCAAGGTAGCATATTCCTAATACTTAAGAAAATATGCAAATTCCAGATAGTATGATAACCAGGGGTGAAGCCGGGGCTAGTGGCAGCGACCATACCCCCTAAGATGAATGTTGATATATATACAATAGGGGGAAATAATCTTGTCAGTCACACGATTAGGCGAACGACTCTGAAGCACATTGCGGAGATTGGAGTTCGAAGCCAGTTGGCTTTTGATGTACTTTGAAGTAGTGGATTCGAAGCCCTTTGGTTAAGGCTCTAATAGGCTTCGAAGGAGGCGTTCGAAGTCTCCAACAGACCTGGTGGCTCCAGCTAACTTATTACCCCTTTCTGAAGGGGCGCCATAATCTAAGACAAGTCGTTTGCTTTCAAGTCGCGTTCACATGTGCTTTTACTATTCTACCCCTACGAAGTCTCACGAATAGAGTCTGTATTGTTAGTTGTAACTAGAGGATATAATAGTATATTCCTATTATATCCTAGCCTATAAATACCCATCCCCTCTATTGCAATAGGGATCAAAATCTAAGTAATAGAGCACAACTTGAACTGAACAAAGGTTGTTATCCTATTCGAAGGTCTGGTTTAGTCTGAAATTAATCTTCCTCTAAGCTAGCCCTTCGAGACTATTTGAACTATTTAGCGTAATCCTTTATGCCAACAGTTAGCATCATCCGTGTGGACCTTAGTACTAAAACTAGTGTCTCTACCAACTAAGTATTCGAAGCTATGCCTCCGAAGAAAAGCAAGAGCACGGGTCCCGTTCGAAGGTTAGCCAAGACCTCCCGACAGGAATCTGTGGACACCAACATAGGGACTATGGAGTCCTTCGTAGTCCCCCCCTCAACCGAACATTGCCGCCTCCGATGAAGCCGTTACACTCACAACACTGAATACTGTACCCAAGACTAGAGACCCCTCGGGGTCCACCGGCTCGATTGCGGACCATCAGGCTCTCGTACATCAAGGGGCAGTGGGCCTTCGCCAGACCGAAGTCGTTCTTCCAGCCTCGACGGCAATCCGAACCAACTTCGTCTGGCCACAATACCTAGAGGCACACTCCGGAGGAAGCAGGAGCTTGCATGATGCCATGTCCGCCAAGATGGATCAGCTCAAAACAGAGCTGCAGAGATGGCGACAAGCCACAACGGACCAGCCTCAAGCCCAAGGCGGACTGATCAATCCACCAGCACTTTGTGAAGTTGTCACGATAAGCAACCTCAAAGATCAAGAACCTCGGAGGGGCAGGCAGAATGCATCCTTCGATGAGTATTTGCCGCTACATCACGATCTATAGAGGGTGCGATTCAATCCTAGATTCCGAGCAGGCAAACTTACCAAGTACTCATTCACAACAGCGGAAGACAAAGGGCAAGACATGCCAAAACACTCCAAGATATCTCGAAGAACGTCCATGGTTTCGACAGCCACCCCTTCACTCTTTGATCACTCGGCGAGCAAGGCCTCCTCCGATAACTTCAGCTCGGAGTTCGAAGCCAAGATATCGGAAGCCCTCCTCTCGAAGATGGCCTTCTCCATATGAAGCTTCTGGACTTCGGCGGTCAGCACATCCCTTTCAGCTCGAAGGCACGAACCTCCGCTTCCACAGCTCCTTCTGAGGCCCGAAGGTTGTTCGCCTCGACCTCAAAAGCAGCACGCCTCCCTTGCTCTCACTGGAGCATGTCCTCTAGGTTTGAAGCCTTATCCTCGGAGTCAGTAAGACGGTCGTGGAGTCCTACGGACTCACCCATGAGTCACCCGCACTCTTCATCAAAAGCATTCATAGCCCCTCGGGCTAGGACAACAAGCCGCAAACAGGCAAATGAAAAGTAAATATAAATACGGTGCTCCAACAAACCATACGAAGAGTACCTCGATGAAGGATTTACCTAGTAAGTAGTCCGCTCAATGGCGGTGCCCAGCTCGATCCCACTTGAGCGGCTTACTTCAACAACCAAGTCAGTATGACCCAGATCACGACAAGCCCGAGCTCGGGGCTCCACCATCACGCGAAGGCCATGGCCTGGGGTCAGGAATGGACTAAGTAAGGGGAGTTTCGATAGTACCCGTCGAACCTCCGAGGGACTTCCCAGCGGTCCCTGTGAGGAACCCTCCGATCACCAAGAAGCTCCCTCAGGACCCCCTACCGATCGAGCCTCATCGTTCACCCAGACACCTCGACCACTTCAATGGGGGCTTCCTCCAATTGACACTAAAAATATGACGATCAAAGTGCCAAACACACCGACACCGATTCGACGATCCAAAAGCGTGTGGATACATAGAGATAAACCCCTAAGCGTAACACGACACTAACATCGTGTTCCGATGACCCTAGATAGTGACAAGGGATATAAACGGAGTCGCCAGGCAATTAAATAATACAAAAATATTATCCAATTGGCCAAAAAAGGGAAAAACACGATCAAAC
Source organism: Zizania palustris (assembly GCA_019279435.1). NCBI lineage: Eukaryota > Viridiplantae > Streptophyta > Magnoliopsida > Poales > Poaceae > Zizania > Zizania palustris. Next base: position 48,080,443 of record JAAALK010000287.1, read on the forward strand.
GGCCAAACCAGGGACGGTTCAACCGAAATAACAGGGGTGGTCAGACCGGCCTAAGGGGGCCAGTCAAACCGATATTAACCTTACGGTCAGACCGCACAGGCAAAAAGGGAATCACCTAGGACCGAATGCGTCCATCTGGTCAGACCGGCCGTGCATAGTCGGTTAGACCGACCCCTGCCGATAATGGGATGATGACTTGGCATGCCCCGGTCAGACCGGCTGTATGATGTCAGTCAGACCGACAGCGACAGATCTGATCGCCCGAGTCCTCCAGCGATCGCCTTGCGGTTGGTATCTTTGCACATGGGTTGTTGGCGAAGGTAAGGGGGATGAAAAACTACCAAACACACCAAGAAATTGGAAGAAATTCGGACAAGAGACTGAATCACCGATAAAAACCGATAAAACGATAAAAATCCATTACGGGGATAAAACGGATGATTCACAAGCGAATCAATAAGGCTTACCATGATTACAACGCGATGGGCGGATGGTTTACAATGCAAACCAACAAATATGTACGTGCTAAGCTAATCCTAGGGAAAGGAAAGTAGATTGAAAGTAAATGCCATTCAAGGTAAATAATAGATTGGGTCTATTAGGGTTTTTGGGGTGGAGAGATTTCCTTGAATTGGTCTTTCCTCTATATTTATAGAGGTTGGTCATGACGTGCATGGGCTCTAATTTGACCTAAATACGAGTCCAAGTCGTTAACAAATAATTAGGGATAAAAATACCCCGAAATCACTAATCTAACTCAGATTTAGATTAATCTAGTCAGACCGAAGTGGGCCGGTCAAACCGGCGGTACATCACTGGTCAGATCGGCCTATGCTTGGACTTGGCATATTTTTGGTCCAAATTACTAATTTTGACTTTTTGACAATTTTGACCATTAATGTCATTTTTTGCTATCAACATACGCCCCCCTGTGTTTTGGCAAACTTTAGTGAGCTAAAAGCACAATGAGCTAAGGGCGATATACTTCATATCAACCTTTTGACACTTCAAGCATTTTGCCACATACTTAGGAAATACTTTTTCAAATACCTACCATTCAAAGCTCTACGAAATCGCTCTCCTTGTAGAGACTCTAACAAATATGCATTACCCGGAGCAATTTCAATAACTCTAAAAGGACCTTCCCAACTAGGTGACAATTTACCAAACTTTGGGCTTTTAGTGCTGTTGGGGGGAAATACTTCATCCCAGGACCTTCAAGATCAAGAGACAAAGACAACTCATGCAGTTCTAAGATAGAGACTTGTCCCTGAGTTGATGAAGTTTCTAAGCTGAAAGGTTCATCCGAACCCCAGTTCGAAGATACCCTCCGAAGGCTCTGTCTCTATAGTGGGAAATAGCAAGACTGACGAGACGTCTGCCTTATCTATCTTCTTCGGACATATTTTACTATTTTAGCCCTATTCGGGGTACCGAATAGTTTCTACTATGTCGGTTGTAATTGAGGGGTAAAAAGGTCTTTTCCTTAGAGTTTTACCTATAAATACCCCCTTCTCACCTTGTAATAGGGATTAGATACTCAGATATTCAATACACAACTTCGAACTACTTCGATCTATTATCCTATTCGGAGGATTGAGATAGTTCGCTTCACAAATTCATTGTTTGTTAGTTATTAATCTTAGAGAGCCTGTTAGCGTAATCTTTTACGCCAACAAGTGTCTAAAGGCAAAATCATCTTCCAAACCAAGTCACCAACTTGAAACGATTTTGCTTTCACCTTTTTGTTGTAAGCTCTACACACTCTTCTTTTGTCTCTTTCTATTGCCTCTAGAGCTCTCAATCCCTTATCGGTCACCTCTTCCAAACTATCCTTCAAAAGAGTTTCATACTCATCGACCGATAAGTCATCTTGCTTAAGTAATCTCAAAGAACCAAGATTCACCTCTACGGGTAAAATGACTTCTGTTGTCAATCAGCCAGCATAGGGAGGTCAAACCATCCTGGACTGGCCAGTCAGACCGACTAGACGCCTGCAATTGGACCGGCAATGTTAGGCCGGTCAGATCGATGTGTTTTGACTCGCGTGGCAAAATAAAGTCAAGCATCGGTTTTTCTTGTGTGAAAAATTTATCTCTTTTGATTTGGTAACCAGATGCTTGTTGAGCCAAATCATTTGCTACTGAGTTGGTTTCTATAGACACATGAGAAATCTCAAAATCATTAAAAGTAGCAATCATGTCTAGACATTTATCCAAGTAACTATTTAGCAAACCATTAAAACATTGGACACTTTTAGCTACTTGCTGAACAATTAATAGAGAATCACCATATGCATGAACATATTTAACACCCATGGAGCTTAACAATTCAAGTCCTAACAATAGAGCTTCATATTCGGCTTGGTTATTAGTACAAGGAAATTCTAATCAGGCCGAGGTCTCGAAACTCATACCACTAGGTGATATGAGCACAACCCCAACACCTTGACTATTCTTGCAAGCTGAACCATCAAAGTAAAGTTTTCATGGTACTACTTCAATCAAAGCAGTATCACTACTCTAATTGACATCTACATGGTGATCAACTATGAAGTCTGCAATGACCTGACCTTTCATAGCCTTCAAAGGTTCATAAGCTAAATCGTACTCAATCAAAGCGTAAACCCACTTCTAATTATTCCACTTAGAATCAGCTTTTGCAATATGTATTTTATAACATCGGTTTGACAAGTAACAATACATGTACCAGATAGAAGATAGTAGTGAAGTTTGGTACATGCATAATAAAGTGATAAACATAAACGCTCTAAAAACACGTACCTCGTCTCAGCATCCAATAGACGATGACTCAAGAACGTGATGATGTACTCCTTTCCCTTCACTTCCTGAGTCAACACAACTCCTATCACGCTATCTTCTGCAGCAACATATAGTCAAAATGGAATCCCGACTTACGGCGCTCTTTCCATAGGAGGTGATGAGAAACACTCTTTAATTCACTCAAAAACACGTTGCTGACTTGCCCCCAAGTAAATTCGGCTTCGTTATTTAGCCGAAGTATGGGGACGAAAGCATCAATCTTGCCAGACGAGTTAGATATAAAGTGATGCAAATAGTTCACCTTGCCTATCAACTTCTGCACATCTCTCTTGCATGTCGGCGCTTCAAAGTTCTTAATATTCTCAAGCCTCTTAGGATCAATCTCAATACCTCTTTCATGAATCATCAATCCTAAGAATTTGCCCGCCGACACACCAAAAGCACACTTGAGCGGGTTCATTTTCAAGCCATACTGATGCATTCTTTCAAAAGCAACTCTCAAATCGGCTAAATGGTTACCCATAGCATCCAATTTGACTACAACATCATCTATATAGACCTCTAGCATAACTCCTAGCAAGTCATGAAAGATCAAGTTCATAGCACATTGATATGTAGCGCTAGAATTCTTTAAACAAAAAGTCATTACAACCCACTCAAACAAGCCGAAAAAACCAGAGCATCAAAAGGCCGTTTTGTAAATGTCCTCTTCGGCCATAAAAATCTGATTATATCCAGTGTTGCCATCAAGAAAACTCAGTACCTTTTGTCCTAAAGCACCGTTGATCAACATGTAAGCTATCGGCATGGGGTACTCGTCCTTTGGGGTGGCCTTGGTCAAATCCCTGAAATCAATGCATACAAGAATCTTGCCACTCCCTTTCTTCTCTATAGGCACAATGTTAGCAACTCATTCATCATACCTGCATTGCCTAATAAACTCAATCTTGAGTAGTTGTTCTATATCATCTTTAACTCGGTCATACACGACCGAATTAAAGTGACGAGGGGGCTGTTTATAAGGCATAAACCTGGGTTTGATAGGCAGTTGATGCTCCACGAGCTCACGGCTAAGTCCAGGCATCTCACTATACTCCCATGCAAAACAATCGACATATGACCGAAGCAATTTTATTACCTCGGCCTTTTCATCAGCCTACAAATTTTGATTTACAAAAGTCACCCTTGGAATACTACCATCGCCTATGTCTACCTCAGATAGAGGATCGACCGACGCAAAACCTTGACCTAACTTTTCTACTTCACTAAAATCTTCAAGGGCTTCGGCAATACCGTCTTTAGAAGACCGATATTTCTCCACACGAGATTTTAGCCAATCAAGATTACTCTTGCTATACATGACAACTAATTTAAAGACAGCCAAGCTATACTAGCCGGCTTTACAGACACTGGAACAAAGCATCCCTCAGACACACTGACAAAGTCGTAATCTGAGAGATATCTACCTGACAAGCATTCTACCTTATCATGGACAACGTTGATATACACATCGGCCACAGCAACCTAGGACGAAGTGTCAGCTGGTATGACCTCTACATCATCGTCGTCCCACTGAATCAAGCACTGGTGCAAAGTAGACAGAATACAACAATTGGCATGGATTAAAAAGCGCCGAAGTAGTATGTTGTAATTACCTTGCACATCGATGACGAAGAATGCTGTTGGGAACATCTTGTTTCCCACCGTCAGCTCCAAAGAAATTACGCCCTTGGCCTTGGAGCTCTCGCCGTTGAAGCCATTCAGCATCAAGTTAGTCTTCACCAAGTCATCTTCATTTCTGTCGAGCTTCTTCAACAGAGAGTATGACCTCAGGTTGATGGTGGCACCTTTGTCTACAAGCATCCTAGAGATCGGCTTCCCATCAATGTGCCCCTTGACGTAGAGAGACTTCAAGTGGCGAGCCGTATCCTCGGGCTTCTCGAAAATGGCCTCCCGTGGGCCGAGGATCAATTGAGTGACCTCGGCCTCGTCCTGTGGTAGAGCAAACTCGGCAGACAGCATGACAACGTTTACGTCCATCGCCTGAGGAAGGGGTCCCTCGGAGACAGGCTTGTAGTTGTTGTTTATCTGATCATCTTCGTCGTCGCTCGGAGAAGGAGTTGGGTTGTTTACGGCAACTGACTTGGGCTTCCAAACCTGCTTCGTCACTCGTCGGGGACAGATCTCCTCGAAAATGACGTCTCGGTCATCCTCGGCCTTCTTCTCGCATATCTCCTGGGCTCGAATACATTGTAGCCGCCTCTTCTAGGACTTGGTCATACCTAGGGGTGTCCATGAAGGTTGCGGCTTCATACCAGGAGCGACAAATTTTCTCCTGGAATTCTTGGCCGAATGGGAAGAACACGGATCGGCCTCGGCATTTTTGTGCTTGGTGGGAGTTTGTTCCTACATCCTGTCGGTCGGAACATCCATGGTGGGCCAGTCAGACCGGGGTGGTGACGGCGGTCTGATCGGCCTTAGGGCTACAGTTAGACCGACTGTCTTCACCTCGGGTGCCTTCTGTGGTTCGCCTCCGTCTTGCTCCGAGGGGCCTCCTTAGGGATTGGGATGTCTTGGGACCCTACCATGATGATGATGGCTTCGGATGCCTCCTCTGGATGCCCTTGTGGCATTACGGACAATCTGCCAAAGACGTCGCCTCGTGTAGCACCAATTTATTCTGCAGGTTATAAAACTCGAAAGGCATAAATGGAGAAATATAGTATGGGGCAGTGTACCCGGAAGGCGGAAAGTAACATGGAGGCCATTGTGCCATCATCAGATGATACAGCGGTGGAGGAAACGGTGGCTCCAATGGTTTCACCCATCATAGGCCGAACCTACTCTTCTAAGGAGGGTTCGGCCTCACTGGAGGTCCTGACTGAGTGTTCACCCTCTCGGCCCTCTTCTTGTGTTTTTGTAGCAGCATGTCGTATGTCACCTTCGGCTTCTTGTGGGTCGTAGCTGACGACGATGCATTGGTATTCAGTTTCCACGCTCCTACCTCAGGTTTTTCGGCACGACTGTGTACACAAGGCTCTCCAATTATGATCTCCTTCCCCTTATCCATCCCGTCCTGCTCAGGCCGAATCAGCACCTTCTTCCCATCGATATCAATGGTGTTCACGGGGAAAGGGTCCTGGTCGAGCTTCATCTTGGGATTAGTATCTAACTTCAATCGTCCTTCCTCTATGGATGATTGAACCTATCGATGAAAAACATTGCAATCTGTTGATACAGAAATCGTGCCCCCGCATTGGGTCAATTCGAAGATCAAAAAGTGTGCGGATACTTAGGAACAAGCCTAAGGCTATTCACAGTGGTGGGTTTCTGTAACGCCCTAGATTTAATAAATTGGGACTTTATTGAAATTCCATAGAAAATCAATAAATACAAGATGTTCATCACATGACTGCGTACAATACGCCAATCATTCATGGTTCATAGACCATATTATGACAAAAGAGTTAAATCAAAGAGAAACTAATAAAATAAATGTCCTAGATGAACGCCTCCTTCCAGTCTCGCCTTGACTGAGTTGCTACTCCAGACCTTCATCCTCCTCGTAGTAGATGACCTCTGGTGGTGTAAGTCAATGGGGGTGAGTACAATCGTACTCAGCAAGCCACCTGATGCAAGTATAATGCAGAGTAATAACAAGGAAGGTAGTGGCTACTTTTGCGGAAAGGCATGTTTGTAAAGCATTTAATGTGAGCAGATTATTAGTACTAAAAATTAAACATGTGTAATGCATCATCTTCTAACTCGAGGGGTACAGTCAGCCCGCCCTCGCTCAACAGTCCTTACATGCCATGCATCACACGATCATTCAAACAATATTAAACTAACTGCGAGAAGTCACACAACCCGCCCTTGATCGTGGGCACGACTTTTTGAAAAGATTATACTCTGATTAGAGGTGTACTATTGTACCCACAAGGCACACACTCATCCACGCACACCAAAGTGTACGAGATGACCCATACCATGGGAACTCATGTCAAAACCTTTAGCATGGAACACACCAATTCGATAACACCCTCTTATAGGTTTCATATGGTACCCCGACGCGTCAGGCCAACACCATACCCCCCCTTGAGCCTCATCGGTACAATTCACCCACAGGTTGCCCCTTGCCCCCTCCACTATTGTGCTTCAAGTTGGTGCGATCCATACCTCCAGTTAGGACTTACCCATTAGACTTTTGGTTAGTACGGAAGTGCTTTGCAATAGATCCCGTAGACCAGTCCTTATAGTTCCCCGGGTGTGACCAACCAATGCCCTAGCTTGCACCCGAAACCTACCATACTTATAACATAGCAACCTCCAACAAAATCCAGAGACAAGAATAACGGGGAAATCATATAGTAGAATCCAACTATCTACGACTCGTTCTTTTATCCTATAGCAGTTGTGTCGATACATTGGACACTAGCTAATATAATATTTAAAAGGTGACAAGGAGTTTAGGCTCAATAAGCATTGATTGGGTTTACACACAAGGATGGGTATCTAATAAATATAATTTAGGGATTGTGATTAAACTAATGCAATATTTAATTCCTATGAGTTATAGCAATAATTATGAAAAATTGTGCTCAAATATGATCAACTTGGGGTTTGTGACTTTCCTTGATCAACAAATGGTGAAGGTGGAACTTCGGGGTAAAACTCTGGATCCTCGACGGCGTCGTAGTCTTCTCGATACGGAAAATAAATACGACATTCAATAAACAATCCAAACATCACAAAATATAAACATACAAATTTGTTGTTCTAAACAAGGGGACTAAAGCCTTAAATATTCTGAAGTTATGTCCTATATTTTAAGGATTAATTTTTAAGGGCTTTTCTAAATTATATATTGAAATATGTATTTATCCCTAAAGGGGTTTTTTACTTTATTATTTAATAAGAATAAATTTTGTAAAATAAACATACTGTTTTTATGGCATAAAAATGTAGAGAATAAAAGGAAAAATTTAGCAAAATTTGAATGGTGAAATTTGGAGTTAAATTGAGCAAGTTATGAATTTTTGAAGTTTAAACAATTTTCTGAATTTTTATTTAAACTAAAAACAACCCCTGGTCCATGGTTCAGGCTCACCATGAACCCGTGACTGTGCGCGTGGACCTGGCTAATCTGGACCGTCGGATTCAGATCCAGCGGCCAAGCGCGAGGCGGGAGCGTTTAAGTGGCAACAGACAGTTGTGAGGGCTCGGTACCGATTTGACCGGATGGATGACCCAGATTAAACCCGTGTCGGTTATAATCCTAGCCATCCATCTCGGATCGAATGGCCCAGGGTGCGTCCGGCATGGCACACATCGCCAAGGGTATTCTACCCTTCATCCTTGACTCCGGCGGCACAACGACGACGAATTCCGGTGACGGCGACGGTTAATTGGCCAAGCTAAAGCTTAAAACGGGACCAGGGGGACTCAGGCGTACCGGCGGTGGTAGCGGCGGTGAGCTGACGGTGACCGGCGATGAAGAGGGGCGATGTAGCTCCTCAGGTTCGATGGTGGTGGCGGTCTCCGATGGTCTTCACGGTCAACCAAGGTGAGGTCGGGGACGGGCGGTCAACAGCGGTTCCGAAGGTGGCGTCGATGAGGGTAGTGGGGGCCTGAGGTACCGGCGAGGGGCTGCCAGAGTTGGAACAGAGGGGATGGATGAAAAAATGGGCGGCGATGCTCTGGAGTGCGTAGCTTGGGCTATTGTGTGTGGCCTGTGTTGCGGTCTGGCCAAGGGTTTAAATAGGGTGGTCGCCTGCAGTGAAATGGAAGGGTAACCGGAGGAATCCTGAGGGGATTCCTAATTGGTGCCGGCGAGCTACCAAGTGTCCGGCTAAGCTTCCAAAAGGGATGAAACCACGTGGATAAGGAGGGAAAGTGATCGTCGGGGATCGGGGGAGTCGAATCCGGGATCGAATCGGCAGATAAGGGCGGCCAACGGCAAAATATGGGAAGTGGGTCGCCGAGAATGGAAGGGGGTATCCCCTTCCATTGGAGACGAAGCTCCTGATAGGTGGCCCCCACCTGTTAGAGGCCGAGTGCGAAGCCAACAACGCCGACAGGCAAGCCACGTCTGCCATAGGCCGAGGGTGCGTGCGAGAGGCTGACAGAAGGGACCAGGCGGGCGCGGGCAGGAGAGAGAGGAAGGGGGCGGCGCCGATAGGGAGGTCCCACCTATCAGTGGCTCGGGGTCTGGATTGTGCCGGGCTGAGGACGAATTGGAGGTTGCGGCCCACTAAGATTTTAAATGCATTTTTGATTTAAATTAATTCTAGAAATTCATATATTTCTTTAGAGCTTGAAGCAGTGTTGATAAAATTTTGTAAAAATTCCTAAAAATTTGTCTTGGCTCATAGATTCCATCATAAATTTATCAGGTTCAAATTTGAAGTATTTCTCCTTGTTTTGCATTAATTGGATTCTTTTAACCTTTTATCTAATTAAATAATTCCTTTTTAATTCAGAAAATTTTTTCCCTCATTTTATTTTATTTTTAATTCCTAGGATGTTACAGTTTCATAACACTATTTCCTAGAATGCCACATCAGCTTTACAACTGAATAAAATACCCTATCTCAGTGGAGAGTTTTATTTCACTATTTCTTAGGCTAACCAGTGTAATTAAATACAACTAGCTCTCATGAAATACCCTCTCTCTGATGAAACGATTTGGCTCTCAATGGGTGTTTCATTTCATTTCATCCGTCTTGAAAACGGGTTAGCACCATGTCATGGTGATGACACTACTTCTTTATTTTTCCTCATTAATTGAATGACATATCAGCAAAAAAATCTGATGTGGCATGGTTATTAATACCATGAAACACCTCATGAAACCCCCATTGTGAATAGCCTAAGCGTCACACAACACTGATATCGTGTTCCGACTACCCTTAACAGTGTCAAGGGGGTGGAGTCGCCAGGTCATCAGATCACACGGAAATAATCCAATTAGCCGAAAGAAATATATAAATAAAATAAACCAGTCAGCTGAACGGAGCCTGACTAGTTCAAAGTGTACCGTGCGAAGGGGTCACCGAAGGGGGCCTTCGGCATCTGGTGCGAAGGGTGCACCGAAGATAACATTCGGCGTTCAGATTGACCTGGTCGAAGGCAGGCTCCAAACAGATCTCTAACGTGAAATCACCTCCGAACAACAGGGTTTGGTGTGAAATCTCTTACACGACAAAATTCCAACGCAATGCACTGGTGCGACTTCGCCCGGTACAGATTTTAGGCGTGACGAAGCTTAGTGCGGAGTATCGGTGCGAAAAAGCCTGATGCGGAGCACTTTGACGTGTCTCTGGCACGAAGCAGCCCCAATGCGGAGTGGCTCCGATGCGTGGGAACTCAACCAGACCGACAATAGCGTGACAGATCTGGCATGGGTAGTAGAAGCAGGGTCCCACCAAAGGGTGTTCTGACAACCCCCGAAACCAGCTTCCTGGCTCCGGACACCATCGGGAAAGGGGCTCCGAGCGTGAACACCTACAATAGAATAGAGATGAAGTGCCAATTCAGCCTGGAAACCGAATTTACTAAGTGTTGAAGTAGGGAAACGAAGGTAGCAATCTGTTACGTAGATTAACGGATGGTTCGCATGCGAACCAACAAGGTTATAACAATTTGTTACGTAGATTAACGGGTACTTCACGAGCGAAGTAACAAGGCTTACCACTATTTCAAAGTGGCCGGCAGAGGGCTTCCAGGCAAACTCATGAAGGTTGTGCAGAAAAGTAAAGAAAGATAAAGTACGGTTCAAAGCTAGGGCTTTGTGGTTCAATTGTGTCAGGGCGTCTGATGAACCGGCTTCACCCCTGTATTTATAGGGGCTAGTCTTCTTATCTCTAAAACTAATCTAATAAGATTCGACCTAATCATGTTTAGAGATAAAAACAACCAGAATCAGTATCAAACTCTATCTCCGAAGCTAGCCCGAAGTGGGCCTTTGGCAGGCCTACCGAAGCCTGCTCCTTGGGCCGAAGCTTCGGTGAGGCAGGCCTCTGAAGGGCCTTCGGGCCGAAACTAGAAGGCCACTAAAAAGCCTCCGAGGCCTCATGTATGATGGGCCTTCTACACTATAAGGCTTCGGCCTGTACCAGGACATGTGTATTTTCGGCCCAAATTACCAAAATTGCTATTTTGACAATCTTGACCATTAATGCCATTTTTTGCTATCAACACAATCATTAGTAGAATGGGAATGAGAATCATGCCACTTACAATAAGCTCTCTTCTTCAAGTCGTCGGCAGTCGGGATGACATGACCCCTCAGCAATCTGATGATCTTGTTCTTCAGCAAAAAATCAAATATTTTGTCACACTTGGTAACGTCTAATGCATATGTCACCTCACTAGGTCGACTCTTAGTAGGAGATGGCCATAACTCAGAGCAAGTAACGGGCTTTTCCTTGCTAGACCAAGTCCACTCTACGGTGTACATGTCGCCTGAGTCATCCTCGCTCTTTGATGATTCCTTATCAGAGTGCTCCATGGTGTGCACCTCGGTATTGGGCTTGTTAAAGGTCTTTGTGAATTTTCTACTTTTGGGTCGACTTTCCTGAACCAGAGCCTTCTGCAGAACTTAACTAACTTCAAAGAAATCATGGCCATCTAGTTTCTTCTTAAGTTCGGAATGTAAACCATTAAAAGCTAGGTCGTCCAAGTCTCTATCAAAAATGTTTAGGATAAAACATTGGTTTCTAGTGTCCCTGAAGTGCTTAATGTACTCGGAGACACTCTCGCTAGCCTTCTGTCTAACTAATGTCAAATGTGAGAGCCTAAGTTCTGTTTCCCTAGTATAAAAATAGTCGTGGAACTTATGCTCTAACTGGGCCCAAGTCTGCACGGAGTTCGGCGGCAACGCCGAAAACCAAGTGAGAGTGGTGTCGGAAAGCGATAGGGAGAACAGTCTAAGCTTCAATGCATCCGACCCATTAGCCTCACCACACTGCGCTAGGAATTGGCCCATGTGCTCTATGGTGGTCTTACAACCCTCACCGTCAAATTTTGTAAATTTGGGAATCCTAAAACCACACGGGTATGGGATCGTGTCAAAGTGGTCAGGGTATGGCTTGTGATAAACCCTGACTTGACCCCTAGGTGTCCAACCAACACATTCTCTAAATAGTGCGCGAATTCACTCCTCGATGTCATCTACACCACCTACCTGTGCGCGTCTCTTGTGTGGGGACGCGACACATAGTGGTATCTCAGGGTCTGGCCGTGTGGCTCCTCCTCTCGTGTCATCTCGTGATACGGGATGTACTCGGGCCTATGTGGGTGCACGGGAGCAGGAGGTGCAGGCAGAGTGGGAAAAGGTAGCATATGCACGAGTGGTGGCAGTGCATACTAGGTGGCAGGGGTGGTCTGACTGGCCATAGGGTCAGTCGGACTGGCCTGATGGCCGGTCTGACCGACTGTTGCCAGCTGCTGATGCTTGCACACGCCGGTCTGACCGGCCCAAGGGATGGTTTGACCGACATGGCCATACGCGGTCTCAGCCATGGATGATGTGGCCAAGACGTGACAACATTTCTGGTATTCCCATCGGTTCTATTGTATATGCGATGAACATGGGTACACTTGTAATCGGAGTTGTAGAAGCGGCCTCAGAAAAGTCGAATCTCCTGAACATCGCCTCCATTCTTGATTCGACTATGGCCTCTACGTGATTTGCAATGGTAGCGCTAATGCCTTGGTCGACTGTGGCAGCTATCTCTTGCTTGATGTACTGAGAGGATAGCCGAGGGGACGATGGTGTTACCTTACTCCCGGAGAGGTCAGGGATGTCGATGTCACGCTTGACGAAACCCCCGCGGGTCTTGGTGAAGCACCCGAGTAGGAGAGCGTGCAACTCCCTCGTCTTGGTTTCGATCTCTGCCCTATCTTCCTTGGAGAGGTCATCGAGGGTGGGGAGGATGATATTGTTGTCGTCAATCTCCGCGCTCCCCACCAGATCCATCGACGTCGAGTGTCCCGTTGATGTAGACGTAGTCGATGTAACCGTCTCCAAAGTAGTAGAGCTTGGCATGTTTATCCCTAGTGGAGTCGCCAAAAAGTGTGTTGATAGTAAAATCCGACGATCAAAGTGTCAAACACATCGACGCCGATTCGACGATCCAAAAGCAAGTGGATACTTAGATATAAACCCCTAAGTGTAACACGACACCGACGTCGTGTTCCGATGACCCTAGATAGTGACAAGGGAAATAAACGGAGTCACAAGGTAATTAAATAATATAAAAATATTATCCAATTGGCTGAAAAAGGGAAAAGCGATCAACCGACCAAACCAAGGCTGGTTAAACCGAAATAACAGGGGCGGTCAGAATGGCCTAAGGGGGGCGGTCAAACCGATATTAACCTTACGGTCAGACCGCACAGGCAAAAAGGGAATCACCTAGGGTCAACTACCTCTAGCCAGTCAGACCGGCCGTGCACCATCAGTCAGACCGGCTCGTGCCGACAACGGGATAACAACCCGACACGCCCCGCTTAGACCGGTCGTATGCTGTCATTCAGACCGACAGCGATAGATCTGATCGTTCGGGTCCTCCAGCGATCGCCTTGCGGTTGGTATCTTTGCACGGGGGTTCTTGGCGAAGGTAAGGGCGATGAAACACTACCAAAACACCAAGAAACAAGAAGCAATTTGGCCAAGAGACCGAATCACCGATAAAAATCGATAAAACAATAAAAATTCATTATGTGGATGAAAAGATGATTCACAAGCGAATCAACAAGGCTTATCGTGATTACGATGTGGCAGATGGATGGTTTACAACGTAAACCAACAAAGATGGACGTGCTAAGCTAATCCTAGGGCAAGTAAAGTAGATTGAAAGTAAATGTGATTCAAGGTAAATAATAGATTGGATCTATTAGGGTTTTGGGGGGAGAGAGTTCCTTGAATCGGCCTTGCCTCTATATTTATAGAGGTTGGTCATGACGTTCCTAGGCTCTAATTTTACCTAAATACGAGTTCAAGTCGTTAAAAATTAATTAGGGATAAAAATACCCTAAAATCACTAATCTGACTTGGATTCAGATTGATCCGGTCAGACCGGCCTTATAGGGCCGGTCAGACTGAAGTGGGCCGGTCAGACCGACCTGTGCTAGGACTTGGCATATTTTCGGTCCAAATTATCAATTTTGACTTTTTGATAATTTTGACCATTAATGTCATTTTTTGTCATCAACACCTCCTTCGCCTCAGGTCCCTCCTTGATGGTCGAAGGTGCCGTTGCGAAGCCCCCTGCCAAGGTACCAAAGTATGTAAAAATATGTACGAAATACTAAGAAGAATGCAGGAGCAAAGGGTCGATCCAGGAGGTGCCAAAAGAAACGGCGTACCACCTTCGGTGCTGGTTGGGGATAGCACCAGGCTGCCCATTTGCTCGAGCATCCGAAAGAATTCCTCTCTAGAGTTCATAGGAGACCTGCAAGGCCATGGGTCCTGAGTGGGGGATGGAGCCACCACCTCGGCTGTTACCTCTACTTCGGCAATCGCCATCATTGGGGCGACTGTGTCGGTCTTAAGGTCCCCTTCGACTGACATTCCCCTAGCCCTAGGAGCGTGGACCGGTACCTCTTCTAGAGGAAGTGAAGGAGACCTCGAGTGAACCAAACCTTTTGGCTTACGGGTCATCTTCTTTGAAGGAGGCTTCAGAGTCCTGTGTGGCCCCTTATCTTCCTTCCTTTTCCTCGGAATTGGGTCTGGCACATCTAGGTCTAGGAGTGCAGGGGCTTGGTCCCGAGCTCGCCCCATACTCAGTTGTACTATTCCTAGGCTCCCACTAGTTCAAGCCGTCATTTCTTCTCGCTAACAGTATGGGCTCCGATGACCCTCTCAGCCACCCTGACCACCCGCTCTAGAGTCATAACCATTCATGGGCTTGCACGAACGAAGGTACCCTTTAATAAATATTCATGAAAAGAAAGCTGTTAAAAAATCTCAAGTAAGGTTGGAATCTTCGATGCATACCTATCAAGCTGACTAGGATTCGTGGAGGTCCCCGCCTTGGATGCTCCGAAAAGCAAGAGGCTGACCGACCTTAAGAGGAGCCATGCGGAGAGAGATGAACTCTTCCACCAAATCCCGCATACTCATGCAGTGAGCAACTATTTCCAAGAGCCAGACACGGGCCCAAATTGAGCCCACGTTTGACGAGATCTCCACCTACCTCTAGTAAGAAATCTCTCGGTGCGGCCCCAACAAGCCACAGTCCACCACCATGTAGGACCGAAAGTAGCGACCAGAGGGGGTGAATGGGCGCCTAAAAATTCTTTCAAATCAATGGCCTGCTCCCAACACCCAACGCACCTCAAAAGACTGAGCAGCAAAGCGTGAACAGATCGCCTAAGCCTAATAGTATCTAGCCTAGAAACGACCGGTGTCCTAGACAGAGAAACACCAATACAGTGCTAATAGGCAGATAAACAAACTATTCAAAACATGGCAGATCAAACTTCTCAGCAGATGATCTAAGTGAACATGAAAAAGAGATGAGAAGTTACTGTTCAAATTTGTCTCCTGTTCGCAACTTGGCGAAGCCTGCTTCGCTGTGTCGGAGCCTAGCGAAGTCTATCATTGAAGTGCTGAAGGTTTGGTGAGTCTAGCCTAGTTCGAGTGAGGCAAAATGCGAAGTATGCTTCGAAGCGAAGTATGAAATTAGCAAAGCTTGCTTCGAACACTATACTTCGAAGCCTATACTTCGATCAGAAAGCTTCGAACAAAGTTCACAGAAAATCAACCTTCGAAAGAGAAGCGAAGCCAAACACACAGCACCAAGACCAAATCGAAGCCTACACTCTACCTTCGAAGCTATCTTGAGCGAGGTATGACTACCGAAGTGGTAACCATCGACCCGAGAACTAACTTTGAATGACAAGCTCCGAACCCACAAAACTGTGACCCTCGAAAAGATAGCAGTAGAAACACCTCCGAAAGCACACTCCGAGTACACCTTCGCAGATACGATCAAAGTATGCCAAGAGAACAGAAACTAAGCGCAGAACATACTTCGAAGCTAGGTTCACAGTTCAAAATCGGAGTTGAACATTTTAGCAGAGCCTTCATAGGAGTCTGGCCAAAGCCTACCTCTCAGAGCAGAAGGACTTCGAACAAAAGGGGCTTCGCCAGAAACAGCCAGTGAAACGCTGGACCCTATCGGTTCGATCAAAAAGGCTACACAAGAAAAAGCAGAGCTAGAGTACTAGCACACTGTAGCTACAGGAAAGTAGTACTACTTGCTACAGTATGCAAGAACTAGTACTCAGCTTGTAGAACAAAAATCAACAGAGATGCGCGTGAGCTCAGGGATAAACAACAGGAGCTCAAAAATCGAAGCTTCAGATCCACAAAAACCATTGCACACCACACGACACAAACAGAGAATAGAATCTCACAGCATCATGAAGAACAGAGGGAATGCAGGAATAGAAATAGCTTACGCAAGAGCCTGGCGGCGCACATGAGAATGAAATAGGGAACAAAGAAAACAAAAGTGACCCAATTGATTAAAAAGTGAATTCTGGAAGGGTATCCTAACCCTAGGGATTGGGGCCCTATTTATAGGCTGCCCAATGGCTAGGAATATTCCACCAGCCCCTTAGGGTTTTTTTTACAGATGCTGAAATAACAGGAAAAGACTAAACTGCCCTTAGGATATTTTTACAGACTCGACTGACTGACTGTGGGCCTAGGGACAAAATATTAAACTCCTATTTACAGATGACTTATCCGGAAGCTAAGCTTTCGTAGAGACTACGACTTCTCTTCTGGACAGTCCGATACAAGATCAGCGGTCGTCAGTTTTGCATCGAAACTGACAAAGCCTCCACCGACTTTGCACCAGGTACCCGGATTGGGCCGGCCCGACTCCGCAGCTCTCTCAGCCCGGCAATCGCTCACCGCCCGTGTACCTGAGTCAATCCTAGTCAACAGCCCAGTGGATCCTCTACTGCTCCTAGCCCATGTACCCGGATTGGGCCAGCCCGACTTCGCGGCCCCTCTGCCCGACAGTCGCTCGCTGCCCGTGTACCTGAGTCACACACGGCCCAGACACAGCAGATGTTCTCTCTTCTTCTGTCCTCTTTGACTATTGTTGACAATGACTCATCACATCTAGAGCCATGAGGCCCACGCTCTTCAGCATGGCTCCTCAATCTCCCCCTTGATGAGTGCATTGTCAACACTTCTCTTCATTAGCTCTTCAGTACCTGCGAACACATGTGGAAACACGAAAAACAAAGCACAAGAAACCAAAGAAGAAGAAAATAAAGTAAAAGTTTAACCCTAATGACCAAAAGCCAAATAAAAGCAAGAAGTGGTCATTATGGTTAACCAAAATGTAAAAGCTCAAAATGAGTGCGATCTCAGAAACATCAACAAGGATATCAAAAACTCCCCCTGAAACAAATCCCAGAGAAAGCCAAAACTCCCCCTTGAACTCTTATCCCGAAATTTCTCCCCCTTGTTGACAAGTGAACTCATCAAGCACTCAAAAAAGACACAGACTCCTTCTGAAATGCAACTCCCCCTCAAAATATGCAATGAATGCAACTAGGGTGCAGGTGGAGTGAATAAAGCATGCTTCTCAGATATGATTGACTGTAATTACAACATCTAACAAATACAGCAAAAGACATACTGTCTAAGACACATGGCATGATTAGTGCAACAGATGATCAGTGGTCAAAAGAGCAACTCCAGATTGCTTTCGAGAAGACCAAGAGACAAGAGAAGAACCAAGAAACTGGCAAGTACCGGAAGTCGACTTGCGATCCAACCGGCACCCACCAAAGTCGGCGTCCGAAAAGCCAGATAAATCAAGAGATGATGATGCTGAATAGTAAAGACCGAGATCGGGCGCATAAGTGAGATACTTGAAGATGCGCTTGACAGCCTGCCGATGAGACGCGCGTGGTGAAGATTGGAAACGCGCGCAAAGTCCCACGGCGAACTGTATGTCCGGTCTTGTCGCCGTTAAGTACAGCAGCGAACCGATCATCCCTCGAAACTCCCTCTCGTTGACCTTGACGCCGCTCTCATCCTTGTCCAGACCCCCAGATGTGCCCATCATGGTCATCTGCGGCTTCAACTCACCACCAAAGTCAAATTTTTTCAACATGTCACGAGTGTACTTACCTTGGTGGATGAAGGTGTCGTCCTTGGTCTGCTTGATCTGGAGCCCTAAGAAATACTTGAGTTCACCCATGAGGCTCATCTCAAACTCGCTGTGCATCTGCTCAAAAAACCTGGACACAAGAGAATCAGTAGTACCACCAAAAATAATATCGTCCACATAAATCTGAGCAACTAAGAAATCTAAAGCAACTCTGAGCAAAAAGAGAGTCTTGTCCACAGAACCCATCACAAAGCCCTTCCCCAACAAAAACTACTTCAACCGGTCATACCAAGCCCTTGGGGCTTGCTTCAACCCGTATAAAGCTTTCTGCAGCTTAAAAACAAGTCGAGGAAACTTAGGGTTCTCAAAACCGGGGGGCTGCCTAACATAAACTTCCTCCTCTATGTACCCATTCAGAAAAGCACTCTTGACGTCAATTTGAAAAAGCTTAAAACCCTTCGAAGTGGCAAAAGCTAAGAGAATGCGAATGGACTCAAGACGGGCAACAGGGACGAAAGTTTCTTCAAAATCAATACCCTCCTTCTGGCAAAAACCTTGGGCAACTAGTCGAGTTTTGTTGCGCACCACAACCACATCTTCACCTTGCTTGTTCTTGAACACCCATTTGGTGCCTATGGGGTTGCATCCTGGTGGCGGCTCAACTAGTGTCCAAACCCGATTACGGAAAAAATTCTCAAGCTCTTCTTGCATAGCATTAATCCAATTAGAATCAGAAAGAGCATGAGAAACATCTCTCGGCTCAAAAGATGCAACAAAAGCAGATTCAGCAAACACAACAAGAGAGGTACCGGATGAACGCAAAGTGTAACACCCCAAATTTTCAAAGTAATAAAAATATTATTTAATTCGATTTCTTGAATTTATGAATTTGGGAAATACCTTAAATACCCTCCTCTCCCATTTTGAACTACAACATAGAGTTAATGACCAAACCAGGAGCTGAAAATTTTTGTACAAACTCCCGAGGCCAAGATATATTTTTGAGAATTTTTACAATTTTTTATCAACCTTGAAAGTAGCCCTATTAATTTAAACCAATTTCTGCAATTAATTTTAATCAGGAAACCTTTTAAAACAGTAATGGGCCTCCTCTCCCTTTTCCTCTCTCCCCGCTGGCCCAACCCACTCCTCCCCGCGCGCGCCACCTGACACCCGGGCCCCACCTGTCAGAGACCCCTCTCTCCGCGCCCACGCGCCCGACTACCTTGGCCCACCTGTCGGTGCCAACAGCCCCCTCTCGCGCCTGAGCCCGACCCCACCCATCAGCCGCCACCCTCACGCACTCGCACCCGCTGACATGTGGCCCCCACCTGTTGAATTCGTCTTCCCCGCGAGATCCGCCCCCAAATTCCCCCCCCTCGCCGGCCGAAACCCTAACCCCCCTCGGATTCGCTCTCGCCGGCCCCCTCTCCTTAATTAATCGTCAGCATTGATTCCCTCGTGTTCTCCCGGCCGTTTCCCTCCATTAACCCACGCCATTAAACCACAAGATCAGCGCTCGCGTGCAAGGACGAGCCTCACTGGCGCCATTGAAGACCCCCTCTCCTCTTTCCTTGTATATGTCGCCCGTTATCCCTCGCCGACGACCCTATTTAAACCCCCTGGCTGACCGCATTGCACCCCTACACCCTATCGTTGCGAAATCGAACCCGAGCACCCCAATTCGACTTTTAACTCTCCACCGCCGCCCGTCCTCCAGCTGTCGCTCGCCATCGCCAGAGTCCCCCTCTGTCCTCGCCGACCACACCACTGCGACCGCAAGGACCTCACCAACCCCGGCCACCCCTCCATCACCGACGAACCCCACCGGAACGACACCGCCGACGAGGACCCGAACGCCCTCGCCACCCTCTCTCGTCGCCGGCCACGCTCCGTCGACCCCAAGCCCCTCCGACAGTACCCTCTTGACCCCCGCGTTGTACTGATTCCGTTTTAGCCCTTAGAACTGACCGGCATCACCCGCCGTGGCCGCTGGACCCTCGCCGTCGCCGGAGAAGATGACCGGCACGGGATGAGTACCCGTTCCGTGTCAGATTCATCCCCGACCGCGCGATCGCGATCTGACGGCCAAGATTAAATCCATCCCTCGGTTTAATCTGGCTCGTCAGATCCAAGCGAAGCGGTACGGTTTGATCTCGTGCGTCTGTTAGTATTTAAAACCCGCGATGAATCTGGGCCATCCAACGCGTACCGGTTCACCCTTTTAATCTCAGCCGTCCATGACGACTTAAACGCCCCGCCTCGCCCTTGCGCGTTGGATCTAGATCCAACGGTCCAGATTGGGCCGGACCACGCGCACAGTGCGCGGGTTCACCGTGGGCCTGGCTCACCATGGTCCCGAGGGGAATTAAATTTAAAAATAAATTCCAGAAAGTGTTTAAAACTTGTAAAATTCATATCTGGCGCATTTGAACTCCAAAAATTGTCATTTCAATTCCAGAAATTTTATAATTTTATTCTCTACACTTTAGTTCAATAAAAACAGTATGTTACTTTAGACTTTTTCATGATTATTTAAATAGGTATTCAAATACCCTTAGGGTAAAAATGTAAATTCAATTATTTAAAATTTCATTAAAGTTTATATTTATTTTCTTTCTGTTCATATACTGGAAACCACTACATTGCCCATGAACCCCTCATTTTAAATTGATTAGAATGTTTAACATGTGGTTACTCACATTCAAAACTCTTTTTCAAAGAACAACACCTCTTTTTAATTCCTTTTAAAAATTATTTACAAAATGAATTTCAGAACCTTAACAACTTGATTTTTTTTAAATCAAACCAACTTAAACCTATGTGCTTATTGTGTGATGTTATATTGTTTGATTGAATGTTGTACTTTATTTTTTTATATTGGAAAGACTACGACGCTGCCGAGGAGCCGGAATATTTCCCGGAAGTTCCTCCCTCACCCTTCGCTGAACAAGGCAAGTCACCAAACCAATCTTTTGAGCATATTGAACCCATGCTTTATTAAACTATCGCTAAAACACATAGGCTATACATGCACTAGTCCAATGAAAACCCTTATAATATATTTATTTAGGATCCCCCGACCTTGATGTGCAACCCAAGCCATGCTATCTCGCCTAACCTCCTTGTCACCATATGATTAATGATATTAGCTAGTGTCCAATGTATTGACACGATCGCTATAGGATAAAAGTGAGTCGTAGCAAAATGGTTATGCTATATGATCCCTGTTAATTCTTATCCTTGGAATTCTATCGATGATGAGTTATGGTTGTGAGTGTATGCATGGTGGGTTCCGGGTGCAAGCTAGGGCATTGGTCGGTAGCACCCGGGGCACTATAAGGACCGGTCTGAGGGATCCGTTGCAATACACTTCCGTACTAACCACAAGTCTAATGGGTAAGTCCTAACTAAGGTATGGAGTGTTCCAAACCGAGGCCACCACTTGGAGATGGGTCAAGCAGCACCTGCGGGTGGCTTGTACCGACGTGGCGCAAAAGGGGGTGCGACGTTAGCCGGGATGCGGCCCGGCGCGCCGGCGAAACCTAGAGCGGGTGGTTATCGCTTGGAGCATTTCATGCTGAGGTTTTGGCACGAGTTCCCGTGGTATGGGTCATCTCGTTTGGGATGAGTGCGTGCCTTGTGGGTACAGTAGTACATCTCTGATCAGAGTCTTAAATCTTTTCGAAAAGCCGAGCCCACGGTCAAGGGTGGGTTGCGTGACATCCCACGGTTAGATTACTTTGAATATGTATGTGCTTGATGGTTTGACATGTAAGGACTGTTGTGCGAGGAGGTAAAACGTACTCCTCGAGTTAGATGATGTTATGGATGTTCATGTTTATATTTCCGCATGATAAAATTTGATTACACTAAATGCAATAACTGAAAATGTACTTTTCCGCACTTGAGCCATGATCCTTCCATTGTTATTACCTTGCATTATTACTTGCATTTGCGGTGGCTTGTTGAGTACTTTTAGTACTCATACCCGTTGAACACCACAGAGGATGCTTACTATGAAGACGGTCTGGAGTAGCGACCCAATCAAGTAAATATCCTGAAGAAGACATTCGTCATGCTATTTACTTTCATTATTATTTTTATTTCAACTCTGATGTAATAATTATGGTCTACGCACCATGAATACTGTCGTATGTACGATTGTCGCATGATGAACCTCTTGTATTATTGTTTTTCTTACGAAATTCAATAATGTGCCGATTTCGATAAATCGGGGCGCTACAAGATGGTATCAGAGCCGACTTGACTGTAGGAAGCGAAACAGACCCACCTCGCCACTAGCCACCAAAAATTATTTCCCGAAAATCTACCTTATAAATTTTGTTCCTCCCCTCACTTTTCTTCAACTTGCTGTTGTGTAGATTCCAGTCTACCAAGTCCACAGCTACTGCCGCCACTATGAGGGCTTCGTTCGGGAGCTCCGCATGATGCTTACCTTCCTCGGGTTCCTCTTCGAGCCTAAATTCCAGGGGGTGTACCCGGATGAGTTCGCCGGGCCCTGCGACGTCTCTCTCACCGTCCACGGCTCCAGAGAACACCTGTCATCCTACACCACTGCACTTGGAGGCCCGACTTTCAACGTCACGTGCCAACGTGTCGCCCTCTAGGCCCTTATGGAGTTGAGGATGATCTATGATGATCGTCTTCAGAACTCGTCCTTCCGGCTTGTGCCGAAGCGCACTCCCGGTGCCCACCGTAGTATCTACCTCGGAGTTCACACCATGCGTGATCCGGTCATGGCCCGGCAGTCGCGTCTTCTTCAGGCTATGGACGACCTTCATACTGAGGCAGTGCTTGACGCCAATGAGCACCATGAGGCGGTTGAGTTTCTTCGTGAGGAGACGAGGAACTTGATCCAACAGAACGGCGAGCTGCAGCGCAAGATCATGCAGCTGCAAAAGGACATCGCGGAGATGGTTCCCCTCCTCCCTAGGAAGAGGAAGCCCATCCGTGAGCCCATCCCTCGCCCCAAACGGATCCCGCCACACCCCTCCACCGCCGGACCGTCCACCACCAGCACCCCTGCACCACGCCCCAGCCTCGTCTCCAACTCCATTATCGAGAATTTTCTCGAGCCCACCATCCCTCAGGAGCCGCGTACCCGTGGTTCCGAGAGCACGGAGACTGCCTCCGGTGGTGAGTAGGCGTTAGAGGCCGCTATGTTAATAAAGTAAAATTTTTGTATGTGGTGCTATCCACAACGAGTGTGTTGTGGATAGAATAAAAGCTTGGTTGTAATAAACAATTTGTACCACTGATTTATATGCATGAAATTGATGAACTATTTTCTTCAATTGTATTGTCATCATCTTTCTACCTTATGACATGGTATTCAGAAGATGGCCGACCACCAGAACGCCGGCTCCAACAACGGAGAAGGAGGAAGCCGTGACGCGCCCGAGGGTGTTGTACCCAACTGGGGCGCAACGGGCCCACATCAGTCTGGGTCACCATCCGCCAACCATCCCACCTTGGCGGAGATGATGGCAAATCAGAACCAGCTGATCACCGCCCTCCTCACTCAAATGCAGCACCAACAAGCTCAGTTGGACCATCTGCAGAATGGGGAAACTGCCCCTCGCGCGCCAGCACCCGCAACCGCTCCCCAACTCTCGGAGTTCCTACGTGTGTGTCCCCCTATATTCTCGAGCACCACCAACCCCATGGAGGCCGGAGATTGGCTCCGCACTATTGGGAAGAAGCTTCATCTCCTCCCCTGCACCGACCGGGAGCGAGTGGCCTTCGCCACTCACCAGCTCCAGGGTCCCGCCGCCAAATGGTGGGACAACTACCGTGAGTCCCAGCCTGAGGACCACGTGATGACATGGGCAGAGTTCACCATCGCCTTTCGCGCCGCCCACGTCCCCGCCGGTGTCATCGCGGTGAAACAACAGGAGTTCCGTGACCTGCAGCAAGGCAGTCGGACTGTCATGGAGTACCTCCATGAGTTCAACCGCCTCGCCCGCTACGCGCCGGAAGAGGTGCAGACCAACGCCCTCCGCCAAGCTAAGTTCCTCAGGGGACTTAAGGATGAGCTGTCCATCCAACTCGTCGCCACCGACTACGCCGACTTCCAACAACTAGTCAATAAAGCGCTCATCCAAGAGACTGAGCAAAACAGGTTGGACCTCAAGAAGAGGAAGATGATCACCTTCAAGCATCAACAGGCGAACTCTTAGAGGCCCCGCTTCGTTCCTCCGCCACCAGCGTCCGCCTACCATCCTCGGCCCGCCTACAGGCCACCTCACGCCGCTGGTGGATCCAACGTCGGGCATCCGCGCCCCGCTCCACCAGCTCCGGCCGTTTAGCCGACGCCAGCCGCCAAGGCCCCGATCTTGAAGGATCGCCAAGGGAGGCCGGTCGTCTGCTTCAACTGCTGGAAGGAGGGCACTATTCGCACCAGTGTCCTCACCCGAAGCAACCCCAAGGCGCGGCACCCAACCAGGTAGTTCGGGCCCGCATCAACCACATCAATGCGGAGGAAGCTCAGGAGGCTCCCGAAGTCGTGCTCGGTACGTTTACCGTGAATTCCATACCAGCTACGATTTTATTTGACTCTGGAGCGACACACTCCTTCATCTCGGAAGATTTGTGAAAATCAACGAATTGGACGTACTCCCTCTATCCGTCCCCATGATGATTGCCACTCCCGGCGATAAAACCTTAGCCCACTTATACAGCCCTAAGGTTCAGATAGAGATCCAAGGAGTATTGTTCCGGGCCGAGCCAGTCCTCCTAAAGTGCACGAGACTCGACCTCATCCTAGGGATGAATTGGTTGATGAAGCATAAGGGAGTGATCAATTGTGCCAACAAGTCCGTCACAGTAACCAACCCTAAAGGCGAAGCCGTCACCTTTCGGATGACCAGCCGCAAACCACTCGAAGCGTCCCTTCATCCGCTACCCTTGAAGAAGTGCCCATAGTCAAGGAGTTCATGGACGTCTTCCCAGAGGACCTACCAGGAATTCCTCCCAAGCGGGACATCGAATTCAGAATCGAACTTGTCCCCGGGACCACTCCAATCTCCAAGCGCCCATACCGGATGGCCGCCAATGAACTAGCCGAGGTCAAGAGCAACATCGAAGACCTAGAGCAGAAAGGGTACATCCGACCGAGTACCTCACCCTGGGGTGCACCGATCATCTTTGCCATGAAGAAGTACAAGACCAAGAGGATGTACGTGGACTATAGAGCCCTGAACGATGTAACCATCAAGAACAAGTACCCATTGCCTCGGATCGATGACCTGTTCGATCAACTGAAGGAATCCTCAGTGTTTTCCAAGAATGACCTCAGGTCAGGTTATCACCAGTTGAGGATTAGAGAAGAAGACATACCTAAGACCGCCTTCACCTCCCGCTATGGACTCTACGAGTATACAGTGATGTCGTTCGGACTCACGAATGCCCCGGCCTTTTTCATGAACATGATGAACAATGTATTCATGGAGTTCTTGGATAAGTTCATCGTGGTATTCATCGACGATATCCTCGTCTACTCCAAGACCAAGGAATAACATGAAACCCACCTCCGTCTGACCCTCGGAAAGCTAAGGGAACAGCAACTGTACGCCAAATACAGCAAGTGCGAGTTTTGGTCGTCAGAGGTGAAATTCCTCGGACATGTCATATCTGCCGGAGGAATAGTCGTGGACCCAACCACCGTGGAAGCAGTGACCAACTGGCTGCAGCCCACGACCGTGACCGAGATCTGGAGTTTTCTCGGATTGGCCGGATACTATCGCCGGTTCATCGATAATTTTTCGAAGATCACCAAGCCTATGACCAGACTGCTGCAGAAGGAAATAAAGTTTGAATGGACCCCAGATTGTGAAGAAAGCTTCCAAAGCCTCAAGAAGAAGCTCGTGTCAGCCCCTATTCTGACTCTGCTAGACATCCGGAAAGACTTCCACGTCTACTGTGATGCCTCTCGTCAAGTATTGGGATGTCTCTTAATGCAAGAAGGGAAGGTTATATCTTACGCCTCCCGACAGCTGAGACCGCATGAGCTGAACTACCCAACCCATGACTTGGAGTTAGCAGCCGTGGTTCATGCCTTGAAGATATGGAGACATTACCTTGTGGGGAATCAGTGTGAGGTCTTCCCCGACCACAAGAGCCTCAAGTACATATTCACCCAACCGGACCTGAACCTCAGGCAAAGGAGATGGTTGGAACTGATCAAGGATTACGACTTGGGAATCTATTATCATCCTGGCAAGGCAAATGTGGTGGTAGACGCCCTTAGTCGAAAAGGGTACTGCAATGCCATCATGATTCAGGATCAAGCTCCTTTGCTCTACAAGGAAATGGAAAGGCTGAATTTAGGGATCACCACCCGAGTGTACCTCGCTGCCTTGGAGTCTAGGCCTGTCTTAATAGACCAGATCCGAGAAAAGCAGAAGGAAGACCCGGACATCTTGGAGATCCAGCAGAACATGAGAAAGGGTAAAGCCCTCGAATTTTCCGAGGACGAGCATGGTACCATCTAGTTCGGAAACCGGATATGTGTACCCGACAAGCCTGAGTTGAAGACCCTCATCCTTCAAGAAGCCCACGATACTCTATACTCCATTCATCCCGGGAGTACGAAGATGTATCAAGACCTGAAAGGAAAATATTGGTGGGTCAGCATGAAGAGGGAAATAGCTGAGTATGTGGCCAAGTGCGACACATGCCGGCAAGTCAAGGCAGAGCATCAAAGACCTACCGGACTTCTTCAACCCCTCAAGGTCCTTGAATGGAAGTGGGAAGAGATCGGAATGGACTTCATCACGAGACTGCCCAGGACCCAAGCCGGCCATGATTCTATCTGGGTAATCGTCGACCGACTCACCAAAGTGGCTCACTTCATCCCGGTCAAGACAACTTACACCGTCGCCAAGTTGGCTGAGTTGTATATGACCCGGATCGTATGCCTTCATGGAGTTCCTAAGAAGATCGTATCTGACCGTGGGAGTCAGTTTACCTCCAAGTTTTGGAAGAACCTTCAAGAGGAACTCGGCCCCCGGCTGAACTTTAGCACCGCCTATCATCCACGGACCGACGGTCAAACCGAAAGGGTCAACCAGATATTGGAGGATATGCTTAGAGCTTGCGCTCTAGACTTTGGCGGAATGTGGGACAAGAACTTGCCGTATGTGGAGTTCTCCTACAACAACAGCTATCAAGCCAGCCTGCAAATGTCCCCGTTCGAAGCACTTTATGGCCGCAAGTGCAGAACGCCGCTGCTCTGGGATCAGACCAGAGAGTCGCAACTGTTTGGGACAGATATACTAAGGGAAGCCGAAGAGAAGGTCAAGATCATTAGGGACAGATTGAAAATAGCCTAGTCCTGACAAAAGAGCTACGCCGATAACTGTCGAAGAGACCTAACCTTTGAGGAGGGCGATTATGTCTATCTCCGAGTCACTCCCCTCCGCGGCACTCAAAGGTTCAACATGAAAGGCAAGCTAGCACCCCGCTACGTCGGACCTTTTTAGATCCTCCGACGGCAAGGAGAAGTGGCATATCAACTCGAACTACCTCCATCTTTGGCAGGAGTTCATGATGTGTTTCATGTCTCTTAATTGAAGAAGTGTCTTCATGTGCCCGCCGAGCAAGCCGATCTTCAACAGCTCAACATCCAAGAAGACCTAACCTACATCAAGAAACCCGTCAAGATCTTGGAAACCAAGGAAAGGGTAACCAGGAGTCATGTAGTTCGCTTCTGCAAGGTTCAGTGGGACAACCACCCTGCCGAAGAAGCTACATGAGAAAAAGAGGATGAACTGAAGGCCCAATACCCCGAGTTATTCGAGTAACGTTCCAATCTCGAGGATGAGATTCTTTGTAAGGGGGGTAGGTTTGTAACACCCCAAATTTTCAAAGTAATAAAAATATTATTTAATTCGATTTCTTGAATTTATGAATTTGAGAAATACCTTAAATACCCTCCTCTCCCATTTTGAACTACAACATAGAGTTAATGACCAAACCAGGAGCTGAAAATTTTTGTATAAACTCCCAAGGCCAAGATATTTTTTTGAGAATTTTTACAAATTTTTATCAACCTTGAAAGTAGCCCTATTAATTTAAACCAATTTCTGCAATTAATTTTAATCAGGAAACCTTTTAAAACAGTAATGGGCCTCCTCTCCCTTTTCCTCTCTCCCCGCCGGCCCAACCCACTCCTTCCCGCGCGCGCCACCTGACACCCAGGCCCCACCCATCAGAGACCCCTCTCTCCGCGCCCGCACGCCCGACTACCTTGGCCCACCTGTCGGCGCCAACAGCCCCCCTCTCGCCCGAGCCCGACCCCACCTGTCAGCCACCACCCTCGCGCACTCGCACCCGCTGACATGTGGCCCCCACCTGTCAGATCCATCTTTCCCATGAGATCCACCCCCAAATTCCCCCCCCCCTCGCCGGCCGAAACCCTAACCCTATCAGATTCGCTCTCGCCGGCCCCCTCTCCTTAATTACTCGTCGGCATTGATTCCCCCACGTTCTCCCGGCCGTTTCCCCCCGTTAACCCACGCCATTAAACCATGGGATCAGCGCTCGCGTGCATGGACGAGCCTCACCGGCGCCATTGAAGACCCCCTCTCCTCTTTCCTTGTATATGTCGCCCATTATCCCTCGCCGACGACCCTATTTAAACCCCCTGGCCGACCGCATTGCACCCCTACACCCTATCGCTGCGAAAATGAACCCGAGCACCCCAATTCAACTTTTAACTCTCCACCGCCGCCCGTCCTCCAGCCGCCGCTCGCCGTCGCCGGAGTCCCCCTTCGTCCTCACCGACCGCACCACTGCGACCGCACGGACCTCACCAACCCTGGCCACCCCTCCATCGCCGATGAACCCCGCCGAAACGCCACCGCCTACGAGGACCCGAACGCCCTCACCGCCCTCTCTAGTCGCCGGCCACGCTCCGTCGACCCTAAGCCCCTCCGACGGTACCCTCTTGACCCCCGCATTGTATTGATTCCGTTTTAGCCCTTAGAACTGACCGTCATCGCCTGCCGTGGCCGCTGGACCCTAGCCGTCGCCGGAGAAGATGACCGGCACGGGCTGAGTACCCGTGCCGTGTCGGATTCATCCCCAACCGCGCGATCGCGATCTGACGGCCGAGATTAAATCCATCCCTCGGTTTAATCTGGCTCGTTAGATCCAAGCGAAGCGGTACGGTGTGATCTCGTGCGTCCATTAGTATTTAAAACCCGCGATGAATGTGGGCCATCCATCGTGTACCGGTTTGCCCTTTTAATCTCAACTCTCCACGACGACTTAAATGCCCCGCCTCGCCCTTGCACGTTGGATCTGGATCCAACGGTCCAGATTGGGCCGTACCACGCGCACAGTGCATGGGTTCACCGTGGGCCTGGCTCACCGTGGACCCGAGGGGAATTAAATTTAAAAATAAATTCCAGAAAGTGTTTAAAACTTGTAAAATTCATATCTGGCGCATTTGAACTCCAAAAATTGTCATTTCAATTCCAGAAATTTTATAATTTTATTCTCTACACTTTAGTTCAATAAAAACAGTATGTTACTTTAGACTTTTTCATGATTATTTAAATAGGTATTCAAATACCCTTAGGGTAAAAATGTAAATTCAATTATTTAAAATTTCATTAAAGTTTATAATTATTTTCTTTCTGTTCATATACTGGAAACCACTACATTGCCCATGAACCCCTCATTTCAAATTAATTAGAATGTTTAACATGTGGTTACTCACATTCAAAACTCTTTTTCAAAGAACAACACCTCTTTTTAATTCCTTTTAAAATTATTTACAAAATGAATTTCAGAACCTTAACAACTTGATTTTTCTTTAAATCAAACCAACTTAAACCTATGTGCTTATTGTGTGATGTTATATTGTTTCATTGAATGTTGTACTTTATTTTATTTATATTGGAAAGACTACGACGCTGCCGAGGAGCCGGAATATTTCCCGGAAGTTCCTCCCTCACCCTTCGCTGAAAAAGGCAAGTCACCAAACCAATCTTTTGAGCATATTGAACCCATGCTTTATTAAACTATCGCTAAAACACATAGGCTATACATGCACTAGTCCAATGAAAACCCTTATAATATATTTATTTAGGATCCCCCGACCTTGATGTGCAACCCAAGCCATGCTATCTCGCCTAACCTCCTTGTCACCATATGATTAATGATATTAGCTAGTGTCCAATGTATTGACACGATCGCTATAGGATAAAAGTGAGTCGTAGCAAAATGGTTATGCTATATGATCCCCGTTAATTCTTATCCTTGGAATTCTATCGATGATGAGTTATGGTTGTGAGTGTATGCATGGTGGGTTCCGGGTGCAAGCTAGGGCATTGGTCGGTAGCACCCGGGGCACTATAAGGACCGGTCTGAGGGATCCGTTGCAATACACTTCCGTACTAACCACAAGTCTAATGGGTAAGTCCTAACTAAGGTATGGAGTGTTCCAAACCGAGGCCACCACTTGGAGATGGGTCAAGCAGCACCTGCGGGTGGCTTGTACCGACGTGGCGCAAAAGGGGGTGCGACGTTAGCCGGGATGCGGCCCGGCGTGCCGGCGAAACCTAGAGCGGGTGGTTATCGCTTGGAGCATTTCATGCTGAGGTTTTGGCACGAGTTCCCGTGGTATGGGTCATCTCGTTTGGGATGAGTGCGTGCCTTGTGGGTACAGTAGTACATCTCTGATCAGAGTCTTAAATCTTTTCGAAAAGCCGAGCCCACGGTCAAGGGTGGGTTGCGTGACATCCCACGGTTAGATTACTTTGAATATGTATGTGCTTGATGGTTTGACATGTAAGGACTATTGTGCGAGGAGGTAAAACGTACTCCTCGAGTTAGATGATGTTATGGATGTTCATGTTTATATTTCCGCATGATAAAATTTGATTACACTAAATGCAATAACTGAAAATGTACTTTTCCGCACTTGAGCCATGATCCTTCCATTGTTATTACCTTGCATTGTTACTTGCATTTGCGGTGGCTTGTTGAGTAATTTTTGTACTCATACCCGTTGAACACCACAGAGGATGCCTACTATGAAGACGGTCTGGAGTAGCGACCCAGTCAAGTAAAGATCCTGAAGAAGACATTCGTCATGCTATTTACTTTCATTATTATTTTTATTTCAACTCTGATGTAATAATTATGGTCTACGCACCATGAATATTGTCGTATGTACGATTGTCGCATGATGAACCTCTTGTATTATTGTTTTTCTTATGAAATTCAATAATGTTCCGATTTCGGTAAATCGGGGCGCTACACAAAGTCCTTTCAGACAAATCACCAATGATGAGCTGTGAGGAGTGATCGCATTGAACTGCTCGGGATCCTTGGTGAACTGAAGTCACCTCACCGGAGTCAGCAGCTAGCACCTCTAGACTTGACTGAGGGGGCTCGATCGAAGTGGTAGAAGTGATCAGAGGTCCGTCCTCGTCCTCAGTCGAAGTCTCAGAAGGTGTGGGCTCTGCAGGAGGTGCAGAAGGCCCACCCTCATCAGCAGCTGGAGTATCCTCATCTTCCTCGAAGATGGACTCTTCGAGCTCATCATCACCCGAAAGCTCAAAAGAAGGAGTCAAAGAAGGCAAGGACTCATCGAAAGAAACCTCGCAAGTCTCGACAAGCTGCTGGGAGTCGAGGTTCCAAACACGGAAGCCTCGAGAATGCAAAGCATAGCCAAGAAAAACTCTGTCCCAGCAACGAGACTCAAACTTTTCCAAATACCCTCCCTTCTTGAGCACAAAGCACTTGCAGCCAAACGCTCGCAAGTGGCTCACCTTGGGTTTTCTGCCAAACCGCAACTTGTATGAGGTCTTACCAAGGTAAGCTCTAAGAAAAATGCGGTTGGCCAGATAGCAAGTCGTGTTCATGGCTTCAGCCCAAAAACGCCTAGGAGTCCTGTGCTCATCGAGCATCGTCCTGGCCATCTCGACTAGCGTGTGGTTCTTTCGTTCCACAACGCCGTTTTGTGGGGGAGTGTAAGGAGCAGAAAACTGATGGTCAAGACCCTGATCACTACAGAAGCTGACGAACTGAGAGTTCTTGAACTCAGAGCCGTTGTCGAAGCGAATTGCTCGCATCCGACCATTGTTCTCATTCTTCAGCTTCAAAATCAGGTCATGAACAAACTGAAAAGTCTCATCCTTAGACTCCAAAAAGAAAACCCATGATAATCGAGAAAAGTCATCAACAATGACAAGCGCATACCACTTCCCACCGACTGAGCGTACCCGAGCTGGACCGACAGTGTCCATGTGTAACAACTCGCTCGGATACGAAGTCATCACCTGAGTCACATGTGAGTGAGAAGCGGCTACCATTTTCCCATGATGACAGGGATGGCAAACTAAATCCTTCTCCATCTTAAGCTTAGGAAATCCTCGGATGAGGTCCATAGAGCTCAACCTGACAAGCAGATCAAAACTCAAATGACCTAACCTCCTATGCCACTTCTAGAGCTCAAATGAGGATCCAGCAATCAAACAGCGAGAAGGGCCAAAAGAACTAGAGAAGTCAATTCGAAAAACTTTTCCAAAAGGTAAGATCTGGCAAATCAAAGACCCCCTAGAATAAATCACAGAAGAACTGCCCTTCTTAAAGTGAACCTCTAACCCATCCTCAAGAAGTTGCGAAACAGAAATCAGATTGAAATTCAAGTTTCCAACCAAAGCAACATTCTTTAAAGAAAAATGGTCAGAGATGCGAATTGAGCCAATGCCACGTACCTTCCCTTGACCACTGTTCCCGAATGTGATGTACTCTTTGGAGCTCGGGGAAGTGAGACTGGAGAACCATCTGCGATGTCCCGTCATGTGGCGAGAGCATCCTGAGTCCTTGATCCAAACGTCCTCCAGTCCCCGATCCTGCAAAATCAGTGGTTGTAAGGGGGAGCAAATGGCCCGGCACGAGGTTTAGCAAAAGAACTAAACCAGTGTCGAGCCATCTGCTCAAAAGATGGAAAGCAAAAACCATCAGAAGAGTTTGGACCAAGGCGCGGCTCAAAGCGCGGTCCTTGGTTCTGCCTAAAGCCTCGGCCACG
The DNA here is from genome assembly GCA_019279435.1 of Zizania palustris. Lineage (NCBI taxonomy): Eukaryota > Viridiplantae > Streptophyta > Magnoliopsida > Poales > Poaceae > Zizania > Zizania palustris. Next base: position 48,113,442 of record JAAALK010000287.1, read on the forward strand.
AGGTCCAGGACCGTAGCCAAAACGGCCTGGAGCTCTGCCGGAACGAACACCACCAACTGGAGCATGGGCATGAAAGCCGTCTCCTCTACCACCATCTACACGACGCGTCCTGGCCTCCAGCCTCTCCCCGTGTCGAGGAACTCTTAGTCTACCACCCTGCTGGTAGAACTTCTCCTGACCACCACGAGTTCTCTTTGCTCTCTCAACCCGCTTCCTCCTGAAGCAAAACTCCGCAAGATGCCCGTCTCTCTGACAGTACTCACAATGATAGGTGGGCTTCTTGGGATGTGGTTGAGGCTTGGGGTTCTTGGGCTTAGTGGTGTTTGGTGTCGTCTTCTTGGGTTGAGAGGGTCCAAGAAGAGAGTCAAGAGAAGTGTGGAGGTGTTTGGGCTTTGGAACCCAAATGGGCTTCTTGGGTGGAGCTTTGGGCTATTCATGGATCACTCCATCCTTGGGCTGACTAGCCTGGGAAGACTCAGTGGAGTGAGTCTTGGGGTATCTCTGCTCATGAGTCATTTTACTCCACTCCACTGCCCGACTAATAGCACTCTCAAAGTCAGCCTTAGTGTAGGTGTAACCTACCCCAAACCCATCCTGCCTCTTAAACTGCTGGATCATCATGCCGAGCTGTGGCTCTCTGGCACTGATCCAACTCAGGATAGAACGGAGGTAAAAATTTTCATTCTGAGAATCAGCTAGCTCCTCTCTCAAGGAAGCTAGTACCTCCACCTGAGACAAGCAGGTCTCACACTTGCTATCTACCTGGACAGACTTCTCGGCTTTCAGCTTAATCAACTCAAGTCTAAGAGACAAGTAGTTCTCACAGACAGTGGGTGGAACTGACAGTGTCTCAAGCTCTAGCCTAGTCTGAGTCAGCTCAGCTCTCACTCTCTCCAACTCACCCAAATGTTCATCGCCCTTAGATTTCAGCTCAGCTAAACTAGCTAGATGAGATGGGCAATCAGCACAGGGCATGACGATAGTGGCTTGAGCATCTTTCAGCTCTAGCTGAGCGCTTTCAAGCTCAGTGGCCAAAGCGTCCCTCTCATTAACCCTTTCTGTGTACCTGGACTTCAGAGTCGACAAGTCACACAGAAGCACCTCACACTTTGGGCACTCACTGCTATCACCCAAGCAAGGGGAAGAAGATAGACTCTCAATTCTGCCATTGGCTACAGCAAGCTCACTCTCTAATTCATCTATCCTCTTCTTAGCCCCCCTAAGTAGTTTTTCCCGATATTTTAACTCCTGACGATTGCTTTCAAGTAAATCAATGATTTCGTGTTCATACGATGATACCTTTTTGTTGTCGTCATCGCCGGAGTCATCGGAGGAGCCCTTCTCTTCCTTATCCCCAAGAGCCATTGAGCAGAAGCTCTTGCGGGATCTTTAGCGTTGATGTGAGCGGTTCTTCGGTCTGTCCCCGAAGGCCATGAAGCAAAGACCCACCGGATCGTCCTTGTCCTTCCCCTTCCTGACGACGATCTCCTCATCGCTTGAGCTCGATGAAGAGGAAGAAGACGTGGACCGCTTGGAGTAGCTCTTCTCCATTTCGGCGAAGAAGGCCTTGTCATGCTTCTTGTTCTCTCGCCGGTAGTCCTTTAAGGCCTTTCTGAAGAATCTGGTCTTTGGTTTTCCCTTGTTGAAGGAAGAGATGTCGTGCTTGTCGGAGTCATGGAAGCCACCACCGGTGCCCTTCTTGTGTCCATTGCGCTTGGGGCAGTCGGCGATGAAGTGTCCTAGGTCACCACACTCAAAACACCCGGATTTTGTGCCATGTCTTTTGAACATCCTTTTGTCATAAACACGACGCACCCGGTTGTTAAAAAGACACAGGTCATCATCTCCCAAAGACTCAAGCTGGTCCTCAGTGATAGACATCAAAGAGAACCCAACACAGCTCACAGAAGAGGGATCAACAGAAGGTGTAGCAAGGGCTAGAGACTTTGATCCAGAGCCAGTGAGATTGGTTCTCAACTGGATATCAACCTCGGTGGCCTTCAGCTTGCTAAACAACTCAGAAATGGTCAAGGTATCATAAGATGTGCTCTCAATGATAGAGGATACCTTGATCTCCCAGATCTTTGGGTCCAAGGTATGGAGAACCTTGAGTGCCTGCTCGTGATCTGAGACTAACTGAGCATCCTCAGCCTTGTTGTCCTGAAGCTTGTTTATGATCGATTGAAAACGACCAAACAACGCTTCATCAGATTCACCCGGCTTTTGTGTGAAGTTCTCATATTCACGCCTAGGTTTGATAGAGCCGAGCCTTGACCTGGGCTGTTCCCTCATGGTGTGCCTTAAGGGTAGCCCAGATCTCTCTCGCAGTGGAGAGATGGCTCACACGCTCAAACTCAGTGGGACCTAAACCAGAAAACAAGATGTTCACAGCCTTACTATTGTTCAGATGTTGGGCAATGATACTAGGAGTACCATGCTCAGCAACTGGCAATATAACAAACGTAGTGTGAACGCAAATGTCCCAGATGTCCGAGCCTTGGCTCATGAGATAGGCTCGCATGCGAGTCTTCCAATAGTTATAGCCATAAGCTTCCAAGGACGGGACCTTGCCAGGAGAAGTCATGATCACTACTGGGGTTTAGAATCGGTTAAGGTATGGAAAAACCCTAACTAGGCTCTGATACCACTTGTAGGACCGAAAGTAGCGACCAGAGGGGGGTGAATGGGCGCCTAAAAATTCTTTCAAATCAATGGCCTGCTCCCAACACCCAACGCACCTCAAAATACTGAGCAGCAAAGCGTGAACAGATCGCCTAAGCCTAACAGTATCTAGCCTAGAAACGACCGGTGTCCTAGACAGAGAAACACCAATACAGTGCTAATAGGCAGATAAACAAACTATTCAAAACATGGCAGATCAAACTTCTCAGCTGATGATCTAAGTGTACATGAAAAGGAGATGAGAAGTTACTGTTCAAATTTGTCTCCTGTTCGCAACTTGGCGAAGCCTGCTTCGCAGTGTCGAAGCCTGCTTCGCTGTGTCGAAGCCTGCTTCGCTGTGTCGGAGCCTAGCGAAGTCTATCGTTGAAGTGCTTAAGGTTTGCTGAGTCTAGCCTAGTTCGAGTGAGGCAAAATGTGAAGTATGCTTCGAAGCAAAGTATGAAAGTATCAAAGCTTGCTTCGAACAGTGTACTTCGAAGCCTATACTTCAATCAGAAAGCTTTGAACAAAGTTCACAGAAAAGCAACCTTCGAAAGAGAAGAGAAGCCAAACACACAGCAGCAAGACCAAATCGAAGCCTACACTCTATCTTTGAAGCTAGCTTGAGCGAGGTATGACTACCGAAGTTGTAACCATCGACCCGAGAACTAACTTCGAATGACAAGCTCCGAACCCACAAAACTGTGACCCTCGAAAAGATAGCAGTAGAAACACCTCCGAAAGCACACTCCGAGCGAAGTCTACCAGAAAGACATGCTTCGAAGCTAACTTCGAAAACTGTCAAAGTATTGACTACAAAAAGCTCGAGTTGGAGTACACCTTCGCAGATACGATCGAAGTATGCCAAGAGAACAGAAACTAAGCGCAGAACATACTTCGAAGCTAGGTTCACAGTTCAAAATCGGAGTTGAATATTTTAGCAGAGCCTTCGTAGGAGTCTGGCCGAAGACTGCCTCTCAGAGCAGAAGGACTTCGAACAAAAGGGGCTTCGCCAGAAACAGCCAGTGAAACGCTAGACCCTATCTGTTCGATCAAAAAGGCTACACAAGAAAAAGCAGAGCTAGAGTACTAGCACACTGTAGCTATAGGAAAGTAGTACTACTTACTACAGTATGCAAGAACTAGTACTCAGCCTGTAGAACAAAAATCAACAGAGATGCGCGTGAGCTCAGGGATAAACAACAGGAGCTCAAAAATTGAAGCTTCAGATCCACAAAAATCGCTGCACACCACACGACACAAACAGAGAATAGAATCTCACAGCATCATGAAGAACAGAGGGAATGCAGGAATAGAAATAGCTTGCGCAAGAGCCTGGCGGCGCACATGAGAATGAAACAGGGAACAAAGAAAACAAAAGTGACCCAATTGATTAAAAAGTGAATTTTGGAAGGGTATCCTAACCCTAGGGATTGGGGCCCTATTTATAGGCTGCCCAATGGCTAGGAATATTCCACCAGCCCCTTAGGGTTTTTTTTACAGATGCTGAAATAACAGGAAAAGACTAAACTGCCCTTAGGATATTTTTACAGACTCGACTGACTGACTATGAGCCTAGGGACAAAATAGTAAACTCCTATTTACAGATGACTTATCCGGAAGCTAAGCTTTCGTAGCAACTACGACTTCTCTTCTGGACAGTCCGATACAAGATCAGCGGTCGTCAGTTTTGCACCGAAACTGACAAAGCCTCCACCGACTTTGCACCAGGTACCCAGATTGGGTCGGCCCGACTCCGTAGCTCTCTTAGCCCGGCAATCGCTCACCACCCATGTACCTGAGTCAATCCTGCTCAATAGCCTAGTGGATCCTCTGCTGCTCCTAGCCCATGTACCCGGATTGGGCCAGCCCGACTTCGTGACCCCTCTGCCCGACAGTCGCTCGCTGCCCGTGTACCTGAGTCACACGCGGCCCAGACACAGTAGATGTTCTCTCTTCTTCTGTCCTCTTTGACTATTGTTGACAATGACTCATCACATCTGGAGCCATGAGCCCCACGCTCTTCAGCATGGCTCCTCACCCCACCAATGCGTAGAACCACCGGAGGATCCAATTGGAGTACCACCACTCGTTTATGGCCTTCTCCTAGAAGTTTTTTTATACTCCTTACGGAGCTGGAAGTTAATGCTCCCATATGCCAGCAACTTCGTTGACCCGTCTTCACCAAACTGCTTCTTTGGTTGGCAGTCGGCCTCGTGCATCACTACGAAGACTTCAGCTCATCCTTCACATCCCTCCGCCCTCATGTCCCACTCGAAGATAGCTAGGCGGGTGATGATGTTCGGAGAAAGTTGCAGGAGATCTAGGTGATACATTATAAGGATTTTGACTAGAAGTGCCGAGGATGGAAGCCCGAGCCCCGCCTCGAAGAAGGCCTTGAAGACAACCACCTCCCCGACGCGAGGCTTTGGGATAACTTCATCCCCCTGAACCCTCGCCAAGACTCCAGGTTTCAACCGCTCGAACACCGCCTCCTTCACTGACTCCTCGGTGTAGGTCGATTTCCCCAAAATAAAAGTTTGTTATAAGAACTTCTCAAAAGTTGATCGGAGATCTCGAGGGACGTAGACCTTAGGGACACTAGAAGCTCCCTGCGCCGTCGCCACCAATGCTACCACCACCGTCTACAGCTGGACAAGGTGAGAATCCGAGGAGGACCCCTTGCTTATTTTCTTCGTCATCCTCTAGGAACTCTAGGATCGCTCGAGAACAAGGCGAGAGATGGAGATGGAGAAGGTTGTAGGAGAGATGGCGAAAGCGCTAAGGTTTCAAAAGCGTAAAACTTCACGATGACGGAAGATGTTTTCCCCTTTTATAAAAACATGAGGCTTGTGATGCAATCCTCCAAGCAATGCCTTCTTGCACCCCTTTTCACACCACCCTCTATCACTAACGTGTGGGGCCACAACAAAAAGTCTCTAGGAACGAAATCTCGAGATAGCTGCGGCAGTTGGGATTCAGATTCGTCGTCCCATCAAAGCAACATTTGGTTACCCGGGGCAATGTTCCATTGCCCGAGGCGGTGTTTGGGATTCCCCGTACTCAGCTTCAGTCCACCTCACTTGATCCACCGAAGGCTTAGGGTCCCGCGGAGCAATTTGCAAGGTTCGGCTGTATTCGAACCCGTCGTGAATTATTTCTTGCGCATATTTCCCTTCTCACAATGCAGGATGTTCGAAGAGACATATTTGAGGGGCTACTGTTGGGAGAAAATAATCCTGTTAGTCGCACGATTAGGCAAATGACTCTAAAGCATGTTGCAGAGATTAGAGTTTGAAGCCCATCGGCTTTTGATGTACTTTGGAATGGTGGATTCGAAGCCCTTTGGATAAAGGGTTAATTTTTTCGGTGCCATTACAATTTTTACGGTTTGCCAATATGCCATCGGTGTGTCACTGACAGATGGGGGCCATCACAGTCACTGACAGTGGCATATAGGCAATTTCTGAAAATTATAATGGCATATGAGTAATTTTCCCTTGGATAAAGCTCTGGCAGGCTTCGAAGGAGGCGCTCAAAGCCTCCAACACACTTGGTGGCTCCGGCTAACTTGTTGCCCTCATGGAGGTCCCGTTCCGAAGGAGCGCCGTAATCCCAGACATGACGTTTTCTTTACAAGTCATGTTCACACGGGCCTTTACTATTCTACCCCTAAGAAGTCTCAGGAATAGAGTCTGTATTATCGATTGTAACTAAAGGACAGAATAGTATCTTCCTATTGTATGTTAGCCTATAAATACTCATCCTCTCTACTGTAATAGGATCAGAATCAAAGTAATAGAGCACACCTCGAACTGGACAAAGATTGTTATCCTATTCGGAGGCCTAATTTAGTCCGAAATTAATCTTCCTCTAAGCTAGCCCTTCGATGCTATTTGAACCTATTATCGTAATCCTTTTCGCCAACAATATATATATATATATATGCATATATATATATATATGTGTGTGTGTTAGCGTAATTAGAAAATATGCAACATGTTTGTAGCATTTAGAGCCTCGAAGGGTTTGAAGTTTAGACAAGGGTTCGAACTTTATTCGAAGCCTCCAAAATGAATAATAGCATTCGTGCAGAAGTAGTATTGATTAACACTACCAGTGTTCGATCCCTTCCCCCTTATAAGGAAGAGGGTATTTACATGCACAATATAAACATGATGTTATCAAACTACTATCTACTTTCAATCAATTATAATAGTGATATACAAAGTATTACATAGGGGTAACATGGTAAAATGTTGTATGAACACTGTAAAGTATATATCTTGTCAGAGAGGACCAGGTCCCTAATTTTGGCCCTTACTCTAGAGTGGTTTTAGAGCCTTTGAGTCTGCTTGGAGAGGGGCTCCAAAGTTGGTGAAGGGTGGCTCCGAAAATGGTGAAGAGGGGCTCCGAAAGTGGTGAAGTGCGCTTCGAAGCTGGTAAAGGGGGTTTTGAAGCTAGTGAAGGGGACCCCAAAGCTCATGAAGGGGGGCTTTAAAGCTAGTGAAGGAGGCTCCGAAGCGGGTCAATATGGTTTGGAGGCACCATGCTTCAAAGAGACTCCAAAGCAATCTTCTAGTTAGAGTCTAGAAGTCCTTGAAAGGTGCTTCACCATTTGATGTCGCTTTTTCAGCTTTTGGTCAATCTTTAAGTACAGTGAGAATCATTTTCTCTAACAATGTGTGCGTGTACGTACGTATGTATGTATATAAGTTGATTCATGCTTTATTTAGATAGTTTGTGTTAATGAAAGTTGAATATTACTATAGATATAATATTCTCACAGTTGCATTGATAAGAGTTAAATGAAATGTTCAATGAAAAAGCTTTAGAGCTTCTTACTTTATATATTTATTTGGATCTAAAGGATTCATTCCACTCGTTAAAAATTAATAATGTGTGCTATCTAGCTTTAATTTTCTATTATGTGATTTTACTAAGTAAGAAAGAACTATCTTGATATATCTGTTACAATAGTATAAACTTGATATACGAGGTACCTACCAATTCTAGGTTTCAGAATTTGATAACAACGCTTTGCTGTCCTCTAGCAGAAACTGGAAAATTAGAAGACTGTTATTTGATCGATATACTTATTAATAACTCCAATATAATTTACATGCACATATTAGTATTGAAATAAAACATGTTATTTACCATTAGGTTTTATACATCACAAAATTATTACAACTTTAGATTACAAAAGCTTAATGTATACATATTTAATAAGAATTTATATAATATATATCAATATGCAGTGGATATCTATAATTATTAAAATTTACAATATATTTATCTCATATATTCGGTTCCCTTATGCCTAATTTTTGGTTCCGCCCCAATGATAACATTAGCTCGAATATTTTATTGACACACAACATTACTTCTTATAAAGATACCATACACACAACATGAATCCAATTGTCGCAAAAAAATCAGCTTCGAGTTCAACGTCTCAAGGGCAAAATACATAAGAATTCCAATTTTTACACATTTTGCACAATTTTTCAAATATGTGGACACCAACCAAGTCTTGAAAACACTTTCATACCAAGTCAGATATGTGGACACCAACCAAACAATATTTCAAATAGCAAACATGCTTACAGGTGTGGTAGATCCAAAGGTTAAGTTTATTTCTGTGAACTAGAATTTCTGATGATAGAAGCATCAAATTGATCTATGTACAATTGTACATTGCTGCCGGTTCAAAAAAAAACTATGTACGTACATTGCCAATGAGAGAACTAGCAAGTGCTGAAATTCTTCCTAGGCATCAACAATTGTTTCGTAATTACCCACATTGGCATATTGTGTGCAATGCTATGGAGAGCAACAAAGATCCATATCACTCATTCCACATTTTCCTCCTTTCTTGTATATGGTGGACAGTTTATAACAGCAATTCAAAGAAAACATGCATTTCAGCTATCAGTTCACACCCTTGAATGTGATTCATTCACGATTCTGCATAAATAACAGGAACATGAGAGTAGTATCAACATTGACAGATCTTTTTATTCAATTATCTGGCATTGCAGGCTATAAGAGTGAAATTATCCACCTTAACTGCTTGACGAATTTCTTCAAGCTTATGGAGCAAGGCACTGTCAGGATTCTACCCATGGAAGAGGGTTTGACCTGCACATAGAACATATTTTAATGTTATGCAAATGTCAAACGCTTGAACTATGCCAAACCTTCTGAATTGGAATATGTATGTATATATGTATGTGTGTGGGCAGTAAAACCTGAAAAAACTACTAAACCTCATTTTACATGCAGTATTCGAGTAGGCGCTAAGCGTTAGTCGGGCGGCAACCCGGCGCCTAGCGCCTAGAGCTGCCTAGGCGGCACCTAGGTCTGTGTCCATTTCCTTTGTTTTTTCAGGTTCCCAGGCTGCCAGATGTCTACTTGGATTCAAGTTCCTGGTTCATAGTTCCTGGTTCATAAGGCTAGTCATAATGGGGGTTTCATGGTATTAATTACCATGACACATTAGATTTTTTACTTACATAACATTCAATTAATGAGGAAAGAGAATGAAATAGTGTCATCACCATGATATAGTGCTAACTCGTTTCTAAGACAGATGAAACGAAATGAAATGCCCACTGAGAGCCAAATCATTTCATCAGAGAGAGGGTATTTCATGAGAGCTAGTTGCATTTAATTACACTGGTTAGCCTATAAAATAGTGAAATGAAACTCTCCACTGAAAGAGGGTATTTCATTCAGTTGCAAAGCTGATGTGGACTTCTAGAAAATAGTGTTATGAAACTCACCACTATGAATAGCCTAATGCTGGTTCTTTCCTGTCCCAAGGCATCAAAGTCTCGAGGCGTCAAACTAGTCTCGAGGCGTCATTTCCTCTCTTTTCTTCCTGTAGTCCCAAGCCAGGCTCCTTCTCTTTCTTTACTTCTCATGTACTACCAGTCTTCTCTGTTCTCCCCTCCCCTCTCTTCCCCTCCCCTTTCTTCCCCTCCGGCTGCGGAAGGCGAGCTATACTCGCCGTTGACACCTTCGGAGCGCGACGGGCGGCGCTCAGCACAAGCGCACTACAACCCAACAAGCGGCGACAGATGGAGGCCGGACCACGACGCACGAGGTTAGAACGTCGGAGCGCGGCGATCGGCGGTGACGCGCGAGTGCTAGGAGTAGCGGTGGCGGCATCGACTGGAATACTAGGCAGCTCAAAAACACTAAATACAACGGCGTTTTTGCATTTTGCCCCCTGAATATGGGTTATATAGTTTTGTTGCCGTCGCTGCCTAGGATGCCTAGGTGCCACGGTCAACTGCCTAGGCCACGATTGACCCGCCTAGGTGCCCCAGCCACCCAGCTGGCCGCCTAGGTGCTCCGCGCGGCGCTGGGGTGGTGCCCAGTGCCTAATCCTGCCTAGGCGGGCGCCTAGCGCCGCCTTTTGAAACACTGTTTCCATGTTCTAAACCAAAACATGAGTTAGAATACAAGCGAAAGTATAAAGCAGAAAGTAACCCAGCCTAGCTAAGGTACATATTTGATTGATAAGGAGGACTATGATAATTGCAAAGCAACCATGGCACAAGTTTTGAAAGCATGTCCCCTTTGGGGAATGGGGATTAAACCAACCAAGACAATGACAGATGATGAAAGCACCCATCAGCAGGAGTAATGAAAAATCAACAATGGAAAACACATTACTTGAGCAGTTGAGCTGACCTAACATGACATTCACATTGGGAATATAGTCTACTAACTAGCATAACATCAGAAGGTCCTTCTCCAGAGTATATTCTGGACTTCCAACTTTGGACTTGTTGGATTCTCTTGGAAGCTTCTCTGATTATAATCAGAAGGTCCTTCTCCAGAGTATATTCTGGATTTCCTATTTTAATTTATTTTCTGGTTTTCCAACATGTGAAAGGTCTATTATGCCCTTGTTCATTTCCGGTTCATTTTCAGCTTTGTTACCTTGTTCGGAGTGCCGCTAAACTTTGCAAGCCTCATCAACTTTAGGACAAATCTACAAGTACATCTAAACTTAAACTTTATGGCATTTCTGCTATTTCCCCCTTTCTCGATAAGCCTATGAACGGTAAGTACGAAGGCCTAGTATCCTGCAAAAGAAAGCATTCATTTAGCCCTAAACTGACAAATTGCCGAGGGTATGAACGGTAAGTCGGCGCTGTGACGAGGCCAGTGCGGACGGAGTCTCCGGCTCAGGTGAAATCTCCGCCGCGGAAGCTGGGAGCTGGAACCGGCGGTCGTCTCGGCGAAGATTTCCCTCGTCGTCGTCGAAGCTCCACGCCTCCACGCCTCCAGTCCCGCACCCTCTCTCTCTCGTTCTCTCCCCTCGCGGGAGGAGAGTTAGAGCTGGGCTTTAGATGAGCCGGCACGTTTAAGAGGCTTCACATGCGGGCGTCGCTCTGGAGCGGGCCGCGGAAGAAGCCCGCTGTGCATACCGCGCCGCGACGGGCGCCCATAGCGACATAGCGTGTTGAGCCGCAGGTTCCCGCATCCCGCTGTCCCCTCGCGTTTGCGTGCTTTGCTGCCTTGCTGGCCGCCGCGCGACGTGCCGATGAGTCATCGGCGATGACCGCTGCCGTGTCCAGCCGCGCCCAGCCGCCAGCGCGGACGCGCGGTGCTGTTTTGGTCCCATCAAACTGGAGATAATTCAAGATTTGCTCAACATTTAAAACTGAAAATTGTTCAGTTGTGGGCGTGGGTTTACATTTACAACCGGATGCACGCAACGTAGGGTTAGAATTGAGTTTGGCTCATGAATTTAACAATTTTCAATGTATGTTGTCTGTACAATATAAATTAGAATATTTAAATTTAAGCAGGATATATTAATATATTTAATCACTTTCTCTCTCCTGAATCCATCTTTCTTTTTTCTTAAATAAAAAACTAATCGTGGTCTATTTTTATTTCTTTCTCCTTTTGAGAATTTCAGTGATTAGTTCAAATTTTAAAACCTCGCAAAAAGTCTGCTCATCCAAAACAATCCCTCAAGATGCCCTTAATTTGACTCCATTTTGAACTTTTGAACTCCCAATGATTATTAATCCGGATTGGATGCAAACGTATGTTCCCCATTCTCCAAACTTTTCCTCTCACATTGTCCTTCCATTATATTTCCTCCCAAGAACAGGGTCAACCACAGAGACAATGTGAATAATAACTTCCATACTGGATATAAACAGAGACCGAATGATGCCCAACAGAAATGTGGGCTCTATAATCACTGGCCGTCCATCAAGAAGGACGCCCCGTCCAGTTACGCCCAGCTCATTGCAACTACATGAAATTTTAATGGCATCAACCGGCAGCCACATAAATTGGACAGCAGCAGCAACCGATACACGTATTAGTACTACACTTCTCGATCGAAAACTAGCTAGCTAGACTCCGTCTCGCGAGGCAATTAGAGCCATCTGATAGGCTATTTACAGTCAAGATTTCATCGGGGATTTTGTGCTATTAATTATCATGACACATCAGATTTTTTGCTGACATAGTATTAAATTAATGAGGAAAGAGAAAAAAGAATGTTCATCACCATGACATAGTGTTAACTCGTTTCCAAGATAAATGAAACGAAATGAAACGTCCACTGTGAGCCAAATCGTTTCATCGGAGAGTGTATTTAATTCTGTTGCAAAGCATTTAATTATACTATTTAGCCTAGAAAATAGTGAAATGAAACTCTTCATTGAGAGATGATATTTCATCCAGTTGCAAAACTGATGTGACTTTCTAGAAAATAGTGTTATGAAACTCACCACTGCGAATAGTCTTAGGCCACACGCAGTCCTTCGTTAACCCCTCGATTAATTCTGTACTAGTTTTTTAAGCAAGCAAATATTTGTATTGTTTGACTAAAATGTTCAAGCTGGGGCCTGGGAGTAATATGTTTGTGCTACTGGATAGTCTGCGGAGCATAGCTGCAGCAGCTGCATTTCTATGGACTTTGTGTTATGTTCGATGAACCACACTCTCTGCGTGCAAACATACAAAACCTATAACTTTAGAGAAGTCTACCTGACAAGAGATCAATGTGTGGCTGTGTAAGTACTTCGTTCTCTGCTATCCTGGAATATAATTTGGTCAGACGCTATAAACTGAACTGAAAAAAACAACATCCTTAAGATCGTAGTAATTCAGTAAAGTAAACAGAAAACACATCGTGCTTACTTTTCCATCGCAAATTACATTGTTTTTTTCACTCCAGCAGGTGCAGTACCTAGTACTAATCACTGAAGAGAATCTCTGTGGTTATTACGTACTACTGCTACTACGTACAGCCAAATTCAACAGATTTAAATGGTCATCACTCGATACAACAAGAAGAACACGTTTGCATGGCCTCCTTTCCACTATTCCACAGGATGCGCCGAATCCGCGTTCCCTGCAGTGCCCGCGGCTGGCTCGATCAGCTCAAGCTCACTCGACAGCAGCATAAATTCTACACTCGAAACGGATGAGACCCCATCTCTCATCTTCCCAGCCTCCCAGCCAAGGCCGTGTCGGGCCGGCCACCTAGCTAGCTCTCCCCCTACATTCCTACACACCAACGACTCCTCAAATATCAGCGAGTCAGCATGCACCTGGCTCGCAGCTAGCTAGCCCAGGTTGTTCTTGCATCGCGTATGTACTCGCGCCTGCCTGAACAGAATAGGCAGTGCAAACAACCTGCTACTAGGTCTGTTCCCTCGAGGTAGCCGGCCAGCCAGCCAGGCGCCGCCGTCGAGCTCCCTCACCATGAGACGACGCGCTGGTGGTGGTAGTGTGGCTAGCCGTCCTCGATTGCCAGCCACGTTCTTGGTGGTGCTGCTTCTGCTGGTGGCGAACGAGATGGCGACCTTCGGCTATGGCTGCAGAGCTCTCAGGGCGGACGGCGTGGCTGGAGCGGGGGCGGGCACGCCGAGGCACGGCGACACGGTGCTGATGCGGGCGGCGCCGCCCGGTCCCAGCGAGACCGAGGCAGCTGTGCACGGTGAGTCCAAGAGGGTGGTTCCCCAGGGACCCAATCCGCTGCACAACTAGCTTGGGCGCCTCCTGCTGCATGCAATGCAAGCCTGCAACGCTTAAACGCGCGTGCCGGCCGACGGCTGCCGTTCGGTGCCTTCTTTATTTGTCATTTTTTCCGTTCTCATACAGTTTCACCAGTGCTGTAATTAGTTAGCATGGCAGAGGTTTTAAGGCAAGCGACATAAGATTGTTGTACTAATGTGTCTAGTACCATGTAATGTAACACAGTAGAGAAATTCTGGAAACACAGTGCAGTTCCATGGCCGTTCCTGAGTTTTGTGAGGCCCAGTGCGAAATTATAAATATGGGCCCTAATACCAAAAAACTATTGTTTACTATTATATATCAACTAACTAAAATAATTTAATGTATCACAGAAAATTTTAAGCTGTAAAAAAAGAAATAAGATCATTACCTTAAATATATTATAGATCACCTTAAAAATGTCTTCTAACATTTCTTGATGCAAAATCATCAATGATGGTTGCAATATTAATATCATCTAACAAGTTCTTCTCAATATGTAAAGTTGTCAATCCATTTAGCCTTCCTTAAAATATTGTAGACCTTATATAATTCTTTAATAATTGTAGCTGTAGTGGCCGGGTGGACCCTAGGAAGGTGGGGGCCCGGGTCGAGCGCACGGCTCGACCCCCCCTAGGCATGGCCCTATGCAGTTCATCTTTCTTTCGAGTTTCAAGAGTTTCAGAGTTGTTTACAGCTATAGGCAATGATGCATGCATTGTTCACAGCTAAATTTGTCAGTTTTTGCTTCCCATTGTGACTGTATATCAAGTTTCACTTGAATTTCGGTGTGCTGATATATACCTATGTACTTTGTATTTTTATTTTTTAGAATTTTTCATAACTATATACATTAAATTCAAGTAGTAGAAGTGTATAAGGGGGGGCATCCCTTGAGGGTTTTGAGTGTCATATTCGTGTCATTTTCGCGTTTGGTGATCGGCAAGCATCCTTTGTTCTGGGGCGGGCGTGCATGCTCAGCTCCACAGTCCCCACACTGCCAGGAAATTTGTGTGATATGCCTAGCACTCAACTGTTGCAGGCGTAATTTTCTTCTAATTAAAAGGAGATTTAGAGATGGAAGATCGGATGATACAGAGTCGTCTAACTCACACGTGGAGTCATCTCGGTTAATGATATGTTGGTCAAAACATAAATTTTAATTTCTATTTAAATAAAAGGTATATGATTGAATTATTTTTGAGGGATTGATTTTGCTTCAAAAGAAAAAATGGTGCAGGAATGATCAGATAGAGTGACCAAGAGCTGCCACAACCCACAGTTAAGGAATAAGGACAGAGATAACTGTAGACCAATGTGCTTTTGGCACTTTGCAGAGAGAAGGGTACTTGTCCGGTGAAAATAACATGTGAAGACGTTCAGATTCATATCACCACAGTTTTCAGTCTCCAAATAAATCATATCATATCACCAGAAACGATTTAGACCTTCAGATTCAGGGTCTAGTCAAGCATGCGTTACACACGCTGTGATGTATGGGATCCCCTTTGACCGGCGCAAGAAGCTCCAGAAGGTCCAGGGCTAAGAGTTAAATTCTGTTAGAGATAAATCTGTTTTGTTTGTTAGGAATCAGTTGTAATTTCTGTTAGAGATAAGTCTGTTAGGAATAAGTTTGGTTGGTTAAGAATCAGTTGTAAATCAGCACTATATAAGCTGAACCAGTAGAGAGGGAAAGGAGTCAAAGATTGTTTCTTGCTCCTGCCGATCCCTGCCCTTTTGGTGCGCCGTCGCAGCCATAGCGACTCCGGCGCGCCGGCGGGGTCCAGGGCCACGGCCTAAGACCTCCTTTGAGTATAATCTACGGCACATTCCCTTTTCTAACGTGTCCCAACCCCCTGCCCATAACACACGCACAGAGCGATCAGATGATTTTTACGATCTACAGTTCTCCACCTACAGTGACAGGTCTATCTGACACAGTCACCGAGTAATACACCTGACATATAGGTTTGAAGCTTTTGAAGAAAAAACAAAACACTTTTCTTAGTGCACTGTTCCTACGCAAATAGCCGATAAATTTCTTAAAAGATTAGCAGAAAAACGCGTCAAGAAAGTTGGCAGGGGCGGCATTACTGTATTCAATAAGTAGAATTAAACACATGACAGCCATATACAGACCACCGCACAGCGGAGAGGGGACATGGACACTTTGCATCATAAGCCTTCTGCAGCCTCAGTTCCCTCGTAGAGAGGGTAAAGTAGAATTGCTGAGTTACCATTTCAGTTTGCTCCTTACATTTACAACACCCCCCACCCCCCCCCCCACCCCCCCCCCACCCCCACACACACACACAAAGTAAATAATCCATCGTATTGATATAACCAGGCTATTTTAACCAGCTGTAATATCCGGTGAAACCGGATTTCATCATACTTGTAAGTTTCTGAAATTTTCGAAATTACCACATGTAGGGAAGGGTATTTTTATATCTTGAGATTGAGTTTGGTCTTGAAATTTACCACCTATATGTAGAACATATTGTCCACTACACGTAGTAAGTTTTTGAAAATTACTATAAACTTGTGAGACACATGACTTGTCAGAGTAGTAAATTAAAACCTCAAATCATCTGCTCTTCTCAATGAGACTGCTTCCATCCACCGAAGTCCTCGGGGAGACCACGGTTGCGGACATCCTGCATACAGCATAAACATTACAAACTATCTGAAAAGCCCCACTGCATTTGTTTTTCAGCGAATTCAAGGTAAGACAAGGTCCTATCCAAACAGGCTTCAAGCCTGCAATCGATGCAGGAAAATTACTGTGCATGTTGTCTACAAGAACAGGTATAAATGAGAAATAATAGAAAACATTACTACGCGTCAGTGATTAACTGTACTGTATATCAATTAAATTTTCTAAATGTAGGAGGTATAAAAGCAGCAGTGAGACATGTTCAGATAATTCCAGGCTTGCATATTCCACCGAATATTTTTCGAGCAAATTGTTCAGCAGCTTTACTACTACAACTCCATCGCAACAGAGATGTAGAATTGCTTTTGAAAATGGACTAGCAGTCTAGCACAACCGCGAAAACTGCATAAATCACTTGCCGGCAATTGCATGACTTGAACCATAGGGTGATTATGCAGTTATGATATGTTCAGTTAAGCACTTGGCCTAAAAGTAGGAAAGTATCGTTGCCTGCATCAATTGTATCACGGATGCCAGAACGTAAGCACCTACACTTTGAAAGCCATTAAGCAATGATTATTGCAGGCTTGTAGCTTCCAAAAGTCTTGGAATCCAGCTGCAAACTCAAGGCCCTCACGCACACGTCACCAACACACAATGAAACATTGGTGGTTTTTTGGGTCATGTACACGCCTCTAGAAGCATAGGGGTGGATTATATTTCTAGCTTCCATTCACTAACCAGTTAAACCCGAAAACTTAAGTGATCAATATATCATAATTTATTTTTTATTAGCTATTGCCAATGAAAAAAATGGTAATCTCGAAGCAAGTTGACAGCTTGAAATAGTAACAGATTATCAAATATTATAATGTTTGTTCCAAGTCATATGCCTTATTCCGTTGCTGCGTTGCATAAACCATAGGTAACTGTTACTGAAGATATGACGAGCGTGGTTCATTGACAATAAGGGAAAACTAATGCCTATAGATCGCTGTCATTTTTGTATGTGTAGCACAAAAATTGTAAGATCATATTGAAGCATGCACTAAAACTATAAACTTGCACTCAGCATTTTAAAAACTACCTCAGGTGTGAATGTGAGACCAACTTTGATTTCTCCGCAGTAGTGTTCACCTTTCACAACATTGTATGCAGTTGGTGGAATACTCCCTTCAGTATACACTGCTTCCAAGGGAATCCTGCAAGAACCAGTTTAATTGGGCACTATAAGCTTTACCTTCCATAACATTACTACAATTTACAAAATATGACATAATTACAATTTACAAGGAATCATAGGCGTTGTGTAGTTGAACGTGCAGAAGAGAGCAGAGGGCGTAACCGTAGCTACGGAGAGGATGAGGGTGTGTTGTCCCTTGTCTCCCTAGTGCTATGACGGATTACGCGATAGATAAACAGTAAACTGGCAACAGCAGATGGTGCAAGCCAGGGACGATGCTATGTGTTGTGCAGTAAAGACTAGGGTAAAGACTAAAGTGATTTATTTCTTGACTGCCTAATTACAAGCTATAGACCTCTTTATATATGGCAAAGGTCCCTTTATTTATAGGATAAGGATAAACCGACTCTAACTGCAATTAGAAAAATAAACTAAACTAGACTAATACAATTGTAATCCTAACTAATTATGGGTTGCTTGGTGAATAGTACCCACGTGGGTACTGTAGCATGGGTACCTGAGTTGATGAAGGCCGTCATCAATTGGTGGAAGTCCTAGGCGCGAGGGCCGAGGGACCCCCGCCATTGTACACTGAGGATGAGGTCGTAGCCATCCAAATGAGGTCGTAGCCATCCAAATGAGGTCGTAGCATCAATGATGAATTTGTCATTGTTGACGTTGAAGTGGACATCGCGGCAGAGGCTCGAGCTCTTCACCCGTTCACCAGTGGGGACCGCGACATGGATCTCGAATCATGGTGCGACGATGAGGCCCATGCGTTTCACCACAGAGTATGCGATGAAGTTATGCATCGATCCTGAGTCTAGTAAGGTCACGAGAGGAGTGGTACTAATTGTATTACATGCCATCATGGTTCATTCCGTGCATGGTGTGGTGATGGACAAGGCCGATAGGGAGATGGAGGTTGTCTAGATTGCTATTGGACAATACATCATTGTTTCCTAAGTCGACCTCCATGATGAATAGGCATTTGCACTACCGGTTGTGCTCGGGGGTGAACTTCTCGTTGCAATTGAAACAAAGCCCCTACTCACGACGTGACTGTAGCTCGCCCGAAGAGAGGGACATGTGCTGGGGCTAGTCGGATGTTGATGACACGTCGATGCTTGATGTTGGCTATGGATGAGTGGCCATTTGACACTCATATGTTCATGCGAGGTTGATAGCAGATTCAAGTGACTCTGTATTCTAGAGCTCTATGTTAGTCTTCAGTGGTTCCTGCAAGGTATGGGTGAACAAATGAATCTGTTGTCATTCGGTGAGTGAGTCATCCTGGCAGGCAAGCCACAAGAACTTGTAGAAGTCATCGATAGAGCCAAATGTGCCAAGCTAGCGTGCTTCCCTAGTGGATTGTTGCGGATTGGCAGTCTAAACCTAGTGTTGATGAGGGCAACGAAGAGGGTCTAGGATGGAGGACCATTGTCCCATTCATAGCGATAGTACCATAGTTGAGCATCGTCCAGGAGGTAAAACGATGTAAGCCAGACCTTGTCGTCTTCCAGTGTATGCTACACATGGTAGAATTGGGTACAACGATTTAGCCAGGGCAACAATATATGTTGTTCTATCGAATGTCGGAAACTTTTGCTTGGGGTATCGCATGGCCAAGCCATAGGCATGTCCATACCGGTGCTTCTCGATTAGGGGGCCGACGGTGGTTGATTTTGCTGTCCATAAGGTGGCGGATCAACATGGATGGGCGTCGGTCTATAGGGGTTGGCGTTGAGGGGAGTCGCTCTATAGGGGTTAGCGTGGGGGGCACCGAAATATAAGGGTCAACGGGAAGGGGCAGTGGCCAGTACTGGTGTTGGTCGATAGGAGGAGGCAATATCTGGTGGTAGGGCGGGCTGCTATTGCATGAGGTTCCATCCGACAGTACCTAGCTTGGGTCCCGATCTTGTCGGTGATGGACTTCCTCAAATCATCGATCGGTTGACTCCCGAAGTGCATTCAGCCGCGATGGAGGTCTCATATGCCTTGGAAAGTTCCATGATGATATCCTGATCCAGCGGTGGCGTAGTACCTAGATCGTCTGACTCCATCACTGGTGAGCAGCAAGAGCTCCCAAAGAAAGTGGTCTCTGATACCAAATTGTCATGGGTGTTGTGTAGTTGAACGTGCCGAAGAGAATAGAGGACGTAATCGTGGTTGACGGGAGGACGATGGTGCGTTGTCCCTTGTCTCCCTGACATCGTGATGGATTACGCGATAGATAAACAATAAATAGATGACAGTAGATGGCATAGGCTAAGGGCGGTGCTAGGTGTTGTGCGACAAAAACTAGGGTAAAGACTAAACTAATTTATTTCTTGAATCTAATTACAAGCTATGAACCTTTTTATATAGAGTAGTGCCCCTCTTATTTCAAGGACGAAGATAAACCGACTCTAACTGTAATTGCAAAAGTAAACTAATATAACTCTAGCTAACCTAGTCTAATACAATTAGAATTCTAACTAATTATGGGCTGCTTGGTGAGCAGTAGGTATTGTAGCATGAACAATAAGTACCACGTGTACTGTTCATGTGGTTAGGCCTGGCAGCCCAGGCCCAGCCCGCTTGAACCTGACACGAACTCTGGGAAGATTACTCTGCAAGTATTTTGAAGATTTTGATTTAACAATAGTAGTTATACATACGTTGCTTCGCCAACGAAGTCGTCTCCTGAGCCAGTATCACTGTCCAAGAGCTTGATCAACAACTCTGTAGCTAGGTCAGACACTGTGAAGACAAAGTTTTCGTTCCATTCAGGGTTACTTCCTTTGCCTGCACAAGTGGATCATGTTACAGAGCACTAAGAAAAGTCAAGGTACATAACATTAGAATCAAACGGTGCATCAAGAAAATATGTCTGCACTTGAAACGAGTTCTAGCAGATTGCAGCAGGAAAATATCTGAGCTCCTAATTAAAAACTATTAAAAACTTCTTTTTTATTACACGCTCCTAATTAGTTAGCTTTCGTTTCCTTACTACTTTCCTGTTACTCTATCAGTTTTGCTAGCATCATGCATATTTCTTTTCCCCTGATGACTATTACCCTTCAAGCATAGACAACACACATTTCTAGCATCCCAGTCCACATAACAGAAGTTACAATTGGCAATGCATCGTTCCGGTATATTTCTGACAATCAAATAGTGCCATTAGTCCGCACTGCTGCAAGAGCTACTGGCTAAATCAACAATTTCCTAATGCAGAAGATGTCACGTTTGAGAAATGCATAAACAGAACGGAAATAGGGTGAAATCTGAAATGAAATCAGGCAGATGAAGCTATCCACCTGATGCTATACTGCTTCTCTGCTCCTGTGAGCGGCACTTGAGAATTGCGTACGGATCCATGTTGCCTGCACTCCATTTGCCAACAAGAAAAATCATCACCTGAAACTTTCACCAAACTTCAATAATAAAATGGCAAAGCAAGCAAGCAAGCGTCCAATAAACGCAGCTAATCTAAGCACTAGTTGTCATGTCAACAGCTGCTTTCCTGTGTCAGTCATTTGTCGCATAGTCCCGTGTCTCATCCCATTTCACAATTAGTAGCAACATCACGGGATCAAATTTCGTAAAATTCACATGTATCAGCTAATTCTGTACAACCTATTAGTAACTACATAGAATTGAACCTCCGACATGCAATCCGCAATTCCGCATTGCTAACAGCCTGATTAAAAATCAATGGCATAACTGCCTTGTCGAGGGCCGAAGAACTGAACTAATCAATCAAGATTAGCAACGCAATCAATTATCAATAGCCCCAATAGCAATCGATCAATCTATCAAGATTATCATCACCCAGAAGTAAGCAGCCAATATGAAAACAGCTAGAAGATACTATCTTCTAAGTAAATGCGTGAAGAGTAAGCTGATGCGTACACAGGTAATCGGTGTTCTCGAGGCCCTTGGCCCCGACGAGCAGCACCTCCAGCGTCCCGTGCACCATCTCCTCCTCCTCCTCCTCTTCCGCGTCGTGCCTTGAACGGACCAATCGTACGCAGCCGCGGAGATTCGAATCTCGGGTGGTGGTCGACTTAACTTATATGCGGTTGGCTGCTCGCCTCTCTCGCCGGCGTCCTCGGGCCCCTCTTCTCAGCATGGAGAAGATGGAGGCGACATGTCCATGGATGGCCCATGGTGGCCTTCTCCCGCTTCTCGCGCGCCAGGAGAAGCCTCCCGAAACGACCACCTGTTGCTATGCTGCCGAGGCTTCCGCGGAGTCCCCCCGCGGGCGACGCTGCACAAAAACGATCGCACGCTGGAGATCCATGGCTAATCGATCGCCGTGTGGCGCGCCGGCGACGAGAGATTTTTTAAAAAAATATATTTTTTTTTAAAAAATCAAATGTGTATAACAGTTCAAAGATTTATAAAAATAAGTAGTAGTCGGCACTTGATGGGTCAATTCATGCCACGTGGCCCCGAGTCGGCCGACTCAGGCCACATCAGCGTGAGTTGGCCGACCATTGGTTGTCTCGGGTCCACGTGCTTCGCAACGGTTACTTTCTGGCGTGCCAACGACTATTTCGGCCGACTGAGACCACGTCAGCGCCAGTCAGCTGTGGCCTTAGTCGGCCAATCAATAGCCGACTGCTCCCCTATATAAAGGGGGTGGAACGCCCCCTTCACATCATAGATCATACCCCAAATCCCCGAGCTGCCCACTCCTCCTAGGTAAATCTCCTCCATTTTTTTCTTCCGTAGTTATTAAGTTTAAATTAATTTAGTTGCAGATTAGAAGTAATATAATAGTAATTTAGTAGTATATTACGCATAGTTTAGAGTAATGTACGGTTAGTTTAATCAAGTTTTACACATGATTTAGAGTATTATACTGTATTTTTACGGGTAGTTTAAAGAAAATATAGATAAATATTTAATGTACTGAATTTATGTAGATACATTAGAAGATGGTGAAAAAGGATATATCTACTCATAGTTATGATTCTTGTCACCATCCACTGGAAGGTGTCGAACCCCCATGTGTTTCTGTGGAGACACATGTAAATTTATGAGAAGTATGGATAACCTCACCTACGAGATGAGTTATTGGAAGTGTGTCAACTACTCTTGGATTCCGGAAAAGCCAAAGCCAAGGCCAAAGCATTGTTCACGTACAAACAAACCGGTATTAATAACTTTTTATTTAGTTCATTTATATATTCTTCTCGAATCTATCACTTATAATATGTCTATTAATATTTATGTGTAGGTAACTTCTCCACCGTCGCCACCTCCGCTATATGACTTTGTCGAATGGATCGACAAAGAGCTGGATCGGGAGGACTGGGTCTCTCTTATGAGGCACCATGCGTTCAATGAGGAGCTCTTTGAGATGAGATGCCAGCGGGAGGAGGAGCTTGAGGAAGAACAGAGGAGGGAGGAGGCGGAGCGCAAGGCAAAAGAAGAGCACGAGACTGATAGAGAGAGGTGTTGATAGCAAAAAATGACATTAATGGTCGAAATTGTCAAGAAGTCAATTTTGGTAATTTGGGCTAAAAATATGTCTTTCTTAGCATAGGCCGGTCCAACCAGCCATGTAGGCCCGGTCAGACCAGCCCACTCCAGAATTTAGAGATAAAAGTGATTTCAGGTGGATTTTATCTCCAATTAAATCTCAACTAATTTTGGTCGAATCCTACTCAAATTAGACACCAGGAAACTCAATATCAACCCCTATAAATATAGGGAGAAGGCTGATTCAAGGGGAATCTCCTACAATCAACCTCAAAACCCTAGTTTTAAATCACTTTACTTTTCAATCTACTTTTCTTGCCCTAGGATTGGACCTAACGTCCATCTTCATGGGTTTACGTTGTAAGCCCTCCGTGCATCACGTCGTAACCGTGATAAACCTTGTTGATTCGCCTATAAATCACCCGTTTAATCCACGTAACGGATTTCTATCATTTTTATCGGTTTTCTTGGCTATACTTGAGAATTCGGTCTATAGGCCGAATTGCATTTGATCTTTTCCTGTTTTGTAGAGATATCTTCCCCAAATTCTTCACCATGGAGTTTAGGGGTGATTGGTCATCATCTATAAGGTCGCCGGAGCACTTAGGCGATCGGATCTGCTACTATCGGTCAGACCGATAGTGTAGCTCCGGTCTGACCGGAGTGTGCCGGGCTGCCTCATCACACCGTTGCCGGCACACCTCATCCCTCAGGTGTCAGCACCCTCCGGTCCGACCGGTGCGCCTACTCCGGTCCGACTGGTGCACCTACTCCGGTCCGACCGAGTATTTGCACAGGAGTGGTGCGTCACGCCGGAACCCCTTCGCCCGAAGCCTACACGCTAGAACCTTCGGTCTGACTGAGGCTTCGCCTACGGTCCGATCGAAACCCATCCGCCGGTCCAACCGCCGTCCGATTCGAAGCCCCTTCGCATCACTTGTCCCTAGAGCTACCTCCGCACACGCGTCGGTCTGACTAGGGCTTATACCTCGGTCCGACTGGCTAGTAGACTGAAGGACCCCTTCGGGCCCCCTCGTCAGAACGCCGAAGCCCCTTTGGCGAACCCCTTCGCACCGCCGGTCCGACCGGAGTTGTGCTTCTAGTCCGATCGCCCTTCGCTGCAAATTGAAATCAGCCTTAGCCTAGCAAGTTTAATTTTTTTTCCAACACTTTGGCTAATTGAACATTGTTTCTAAATACTTGTTTGATTGTCTGGCGACTTCATTATTCCCTTACTATTGTTTAAGTGTCGTCAGAACGTGACATCGGCGTTTCATGATGTTTTAGGGTTTATCCTTGAAACAACCATACACTTTTGGATCATCGAACCGGCCCAAGTGTGGCGCCCCGATTTAACAAATCGAGACATTATTGAATTTCCATAGAAAAACAATAATAACAAGAGGTTCATCATGCGACAATCGTACATACGACAAGTATTCATGGTACGCAGACCATATTTATTACATCAGAATAAAAATTAAGTAAACAAATAAAAGCATGACGAACGCCTTCTTCAGGATCTTTCTTCTTGACTGGGTCGCTACTCCAGACCGTCTTCATAGTAGGCATCCTCTGTGGGGTCCAACGGGTATGAGTACAAAAAGTACTCAACAAGCCACCGCAAATGCAAGTAATAATGCAGGATAATAAACAAGGAAGGGTAATGGCTAACAGTGCGGAAAAGTACGTTTTCAGTTATCACATTTAATGTAGTCAAATTTAATCATGCGGAAAAATAAACATGAGCATCATCAACATCATCTAACTCGAGGAGTACGTTTTACCTCCTCGCACAACAGTCCTTACATGTCAAACCATCATGCACATACATATTCAAAGTAATCTAACTGTGGGATGTCACGCAACCCGCCCTTGACCGTGGGCTCGGCTTTTCGAAAAGATTTAAGACTCTGATCAGAGATGTACTACTGTACCCACAAGGCACGCACTCATCCCAAACGAGATGACCCATACCACGGGAACTCGTGCCAAAACCTCGGCATGAAATGCTCCAAGCGATAACCACCCGCTCTAGGTTTCGCCGGCGCGCCGGGCCGCATCCCGGCTAACGTCGCACCCCCTTTTGCGCCACGTTGGTACAAGCCACCTGCAGGTGCTGCTTGACCCATCTCCAAATGGTGGCCTCGGTTTGGAACACTCCATACCTTAGTTAGGACTTACCCACTAGACTTGTGGTTAGTACGGAAGTGTATTGCAACGGATCCCTCAGACCGGTCCTTATAGTGCCCCGGGTGCTACCGATCAATGCCCTAGCTTGCACCCGGAACCCACCATGCATACACTCACAACCATAACTCATCACCAACAGAAATACAAGGATAAGAAGTAACGAGGATCATATAGTAGAACCATTTTGCTACGACTCATTTTTATCCTATAACAAAATGGTGGCGTCGTAGTCTTTTCAATATAATAAAGTAAAATAAAATGAACACAACATTCAATCAAACAATATAATATTACATGATAAGCACATAGGTTAAAGTTGGTTTGATTAAAAATAAATTTAATTGTTAAGGTTCTGAGATTTATTTCATAAATAATTTTAAAGGAATTAAAATGAAAAGTTGTCCTTTTTAGAAAGGGGTGTTTAAATGTGAATAGTATCATATTAAGTTTCCTAATAAATTTTTAAATGGAAAGTTCATGTTAATTTAATGGTTTTCAGTACATGGACAGAAAGGAATAAATATAAATTTTTTGAAGTTTAAATATTTGAATTTGTATTTTAACCCTAAAGTATTTGAATATTCATTTGAATAAACATGAAATGTCCAAAGTAAACCTACTGTTTTATTGCATGAACATGTAGAGAATAATATTATGAATTTTCTGAAATTGGAATGGCAATTTTTAGAGTTCAAATGCGCCAGATATGAATTTTACAAGTTTTCAACATTTTCTGGAATTTATTTTCAAATTTAAATCCCCTCGGGTCCACGGTGAGCCAGGCCCACGGTGAACCCGCGCACTGTGCGCGTGCGCCGAATTGATCTGGACCGTTGGATCCAGATCCAACGCGCGAGGGCGAGGCGGGGTAGTTAAAGTGTCGTGGACGGCCAGGATTAAAACATCGAACCGGTACGCGATGGACGCTCCAGATTAAACGTGGGTTTTAAATAACAACGAACGCACGAGATCGCACCGTACCGCTTCACTTAGATCCGACGGCGTGGATTAAACTGAACAGATGATTTAATCACCGGCGTTCGATCTGGATCGCACGATCGGTATTAATCCGACACGACACGTGTCGGGGGGGCAAAGTACCCTTCTTCCCCGACTCCGGTGACGCGACGGTGAGCGATTCTGGCGACGGCGAGGACTATCCGGCCTAGCTAGAGCTAAAAACGTAAAGAGGGTATCGAGGGGAACAAGAGGGTACCCTTGCGGTGGTCCTGGGTTGACGGGGTGAGGCCGGCGACGAGGAGGGGCGGCGAAGGCTTTCGGTTCCTTGGCGGCGACGGCGATCCGGCGGGGTCCGGCGTTGATGGAGGGGTGGCCGAGGTCGAGGTCGTCCTTGCGATCACGTTGGTGGCGGAGGCGTGGATAGAGGCGGTCCGAGGCGACGACGAGTGGTGGCCGGAGGCGAAATAGGAGGAGTGCGCTAAAAGGTGACGTGCGGGCGCTCTGTTCGCTCTCGCCGTGAACGGTCGTGGGGGTCGGACGCGGTGGAGAGCAGCGGTTTAAATAGAGGCACCGGCGGGGGCAGGGAGGGCGCAATCGAGGGGAGGCCGTGAGTAAACGCCAGCGAGCGGTTTCTCTGCATGCAGGCGACAGCGGGGTGATTACGCGTGGGATTAAGGGGGAAAACGGTCAACGTGATACGGGGAATTAAATGCCGGCGATAAATGGAGGGGAGGGGGCCGGCGACGAGCGGATCCGAGGGATTAAAGTCGGTCGGCGAAGTTTGGGGGCGACGGCGCGAGGTTGACGACGGGTCTGACAGGCGGGGGCCACTGGCCAGCGGGCGCGAGCGAGCGAACGAGAGGGCTGACGGGTGGGGCCGCGGTGTCGGGTGCGCGCGCGAGGAGAGGCAATCGGTGCTGACAGGTGGGGTCGGGCTGTCAGCCTAAGGTGGGCGGGGTGACGGGCTGGGCTGGCCGGGAGAGAGAGAAAGGGAGGGGAGAGCCCATTACTGTTTCCAAAGGTTTTCAGATTTAAAATAATTGCATAAAATGGATTAAATATTTTGGGGCATTTCCAGAGTGGATAAAAATTTGTAAAAATTCTCAAAAATATATTTTGACCTTGGGAGTTTATACAAAAATTTTCAGCTCCTGGTTTGGTCATTAACCCTATGATGTAGTTCAAAAAGGGATAAAAGGGTATTAAAGGTATTTTCAGAAATATAAATTCCAGGAAATTGAATTAAATAATATTTTTATTGTTTTGAAAATTTGGGGTGTTACACCAAGTGTGTGGCACGTTTTTGTGTCAACACACTTTTTGGCGACTCCGCTGGGGACAACGCCAACATGATGAGCATATCTACATAGGTTGCGAGTACATCTACTATGACTACTATGTCTACAACGCCAATGAGCATAATGGGGGAGTAGAAATCGACAACCGCAATATCATCGTCCCCACTCTTGCAGGTATCCCCAAGGAAGGTCGGGCAGAGATCAAGGCGGAAATGAAGGAAGTCCAAGATCTCATTCTCGGGAGTTACGTCAAGACACGCGCGGGCTTCATCAAGCACGACATTGACATCCCCGACCTCTCCCGAACTCAGGTAACCTCACCATCATCTTCTCTATCTTCTATAGAGATTGAACAAAAAATAGTCGCGTCTTTAGATCAAGCAGTTAGCGCTTCGCTAGCCAACCGTCTAGAGTCAGCGGTTAACTCTCGGGTAGAGGTGATGTTTAGGAGGTTCGGCTTTACCGAGGCCGCTCCTCCAACCCCAATTGCTAGCATACCCCCAGTAAATCACATTTATAGTAAAACTGACAGGAGTACTGGGAAGGCCATCGCGTCTCCAGCCTCAACGTCCGTGGTCGAGACCAACCATTACGCTTACAACCAGGCTAACCCTACTTATTATGCATCACCTTCGCATGTGCCTGCTCTACCTTTTCCCATGTTACCCGCTCCGCACGCTCATGCACATCCGCCTAGACCCGAGCACGCCATATACCATGAGCCAGCACGAGAAGAGGAGCCTCGTGGCCAACACGCTGATCTACCACCATGTGTTGCACCCCCACCCGAGAGACGCACACAGGTAGGAGGCCCAGATGATATTGAGGAGCGGATCCGCGTGCTTTTTAGGGAGTGTACCGGCTTTGTGCCTCGGGATCGGTCTAGGGCTTAACGAAAACCGTACCCTAATCATTTTGACACCATACCCTACCCTCGCGGCTATAGAGTCCCCGGGTTCACCAAGTTCGATGGCTAAGGTAACAAAACCATACTAGAGCACATTAGCCAATTCCTAGCACAGTGTGGCGAAGCTGGTGGGTCGAACACATTAACTTAGACTATTCTCCCTTTCGTTGTCCGGCATCGCTTTCACTTGGTTTTTGGCGTTGCTGCCGAACTCCGTCCATACGTGGGCCCAGTTAGAACAGAAGTATCATGACTATTTTTATGCTGGCGAAACGGAACTTAGACTATCGCACCTAACATCGGTTAAGCAAAAATCTAGTGAGAGTGTCTCTGAGTACGTCAAGCGCTTTAGAGACACCATGAACCGATGTTTTAGTCTCAACATTTTAGAGAGATATTTGGTGGACCTAGCTTTAACGGATTGCGTTATGAAATTAAAGAAAGGCTAGATAACCAAAAATTTTTAGAAGTCAGCCAAGTCCTGTAGCACGCTCTAATCCAAGAAGGCCGAGCCAAAGATAAAAAATTTGTTAAAACATTTAGCAAACCTAAAGCTGAGGTAAACACGTCATGGAGCATTCTGACGAGGAAGAGTCAGATGGGGAAGATGATTCGGCCGACATGTACACGACCAAATGGACCTGGAACACTAAATCCAAACCCGTCAGTTGCTTCGAGCTACGGTCGTCTCCTTCGAAGAGTCGGCCCAACGAGGTTAAGTACTCTTTTGATGTGACCAAATGCGATAAAATTGTTGACGCTAAAATGCGCCCTCACACTTGGGTCAGTTCGACGTCCAAAAGTACCATGAGGATACCGACGTCACATTACGACTACCCTTAATAGCGATAAGGGATGGTGGAGTCATCAGGCAATCAGATAAATAATTAACAATTTAAATCCAATTGGCCGAAAGTGTTAGTAATAAAGTAAGATAGACAAAAATAATGTAAATACCTGAAACCGGCCTATTCGGAGCCAATTCCAGACTACGGCAGCAAATTGGCCCGAAGGGTCCCGAAGGTACCTTCGGCCTGTATACCCGGTCAGACCGGGGTGTGCGAAGGGTACCCCGAGGCGAGGCTCCGAAGCCTGATGCGAAGAGCTCCGGGCAGTTGGACCGGTGAAGGCTCCCCAGTCGGACCGACAATAATGCCTCGATCAAACTCAGGCCTCATGCCAAGCGAAGCTAGACACGAAGTGGTCGGCAAGGGGAGGGGTACTTCGGTGCGGTAGAGGGCGTCGGGATAGCGAGGGGGCTTCGGCACGGCGGAGGGGCCCGGTCGGACCGGCGAAGGTGTGTCGGTCGGACCGGCAGTAGCAGATCCGATCTGCTAGGCTTCGACAACCCTTGTAGATGATGTTTGATCACCCCCAAACTTCTTGGTGAAGATTGTGAGGGCAATTGCTTTGCAAAAAAGCAAGGGATTAAGCACCAATTCGGCCAAGAGGCCGAATCACCAAGTATGGCAATAAAACCTATAAAAATAGATAGCAATCCATTACGTGGATTAATCGGATAATTCACAAGCGAATCAACAAGGGGTACCGTGATTACGACGTGGCGGATGGAGGGCTTCCAGTGCAAACCCACGAAGATGGATGAACTAATGCAAAAAGTAGATGAAAAGTAATGCGATTCAAAACTAGGGTTTTGAGTTGATCTGTGGAGATGCCTCATGAATCGGCCTTGCCCCTATATTTATAGGGGTTGGTCCGGTATATCCTAGCACAAAATTTGAGTAGGAGTCGTCCAAAAATCAGTTTGGATATGATTTGGATAAAAACAGCGTGAACCCCCCTTTATCTCTAATTTTCAGTGTAGACCGGTCTAACCGGACCCATTGGCCGGTTTGACCGGTCCTACATGGCCGGTCAGACCGGCCTACTATGTCCGGTTAGACCAGCCTATGCCAGATTTGACATACATTCGGTCAAAAAAATACCAATTTTAGTATTTTACCTATTTTGACCATTAATGCCATTTTTTGCTATACACACATGCCCCCCCTGCCTTTTAGCAAACTTAGTGAGCTAAAAGCACAACGGGCCAAGCGTGATACTCTCGATATCGGCCTTTCGGCACTTTTAAGCATTTTGCCACACATTTGGGAAGTACTTTTTCAAATATCTACCATTCAAAGCCCTTCGAAATCGCTCTCCTTGTATAGACTCTAACACATATGCATTGCCTAGAGCGATTTCGACTACCTTAAAAGGACCTTCCCAATAAGATGATCATTTACCAAATTTTGGGCTCGCCTAATGGAAAATCGTCTTCCAAACCAAGTCATTGACTTGAAACGATTTCGCTTTAACTTTCTTGTTGTAGGCTCTAAATACTCTTCTTTTATATTTTTCTATTGCCTCTAGAGCCTTCAACCTCTTATCGGTCACTTTTTCTAGATTATCTTTCAGAAGTGTCTCATATTCATCGACCAATAAGCCATTTTGTTTAAGAAACCTTAAAGAGCCAAGATCCACCTCTACCGGTAGAATGACCTCTTGTCCATATACCAACTCATATGGACTAACTTTAGTGGCACCATGCTTTGCAACTTTACTAGCCCATAAAGCCTTAGAAAGCACTTCATGCCACCTTTTCAGAAACTCTTCAATTTTCTTCTTGATTAACTTAATCACAGTTTTATTACTAGACTCGGCCTGACCATTGGCCTGAGAATAGTATGGAGAGGAGTTACCAATTTAAATCCATAGTATTCGACAAAGTCTCTCACTTCTTTAGCAATGAATGAAGTACCTTGATCTGTAGTGAGAGTTTGGGGAATGTCGAATCTATGTATAATGTGCTTCAAGATGAATCGATTACCTCATTGTGAGTCATGTTCTTGAGAGGCACGGCCTCGGTCCACTTGGTGAAGTAATCCGTCGCCATCAACACGAACTGATGCTCTTTTGAAGAGGGAGGATGAATTTTGCCGATGAAGTCTAAGCCCCAACCTCAGAACGACCATGGTTTGATAATAGGATTAAGCAATGATGCAAGTGCTAACTGAATATTACCAAACTTTTGACAAGCTTCATACCTTCTATAGTATTTTAAACAATCCTTAGTCATAGTCGGCCAATAAAAACCCGCTCTTTGAGCATCCAACTCATTTTTGGGGCCGACTAGTGATTCCCACAAAGTCCTTCATGGACTTCACCTGCAACGACTCTAGCTTGATCAGCATCCAAGCACTTCAAAAGCACTCCATCAATAGTTCGGTGGTACAACACGTCGTTGAGCAATACAAATTTGAACGCCTGTCGTCGAACTTTCCGATCAACTCTTTAACTGGGAT
The DNA here is from genome assembly GCA_019279435.1 of Zizania palustris. Taxonomy (NCBI): domain Eukaryota; kingdom Viridiplantae; phylum Streptophyta; class Magnoliopsida; order Poales; family Poaceae; genus Zizania; species Zizania palustris. The sequence continues at coordinate 48,145,126 of JAAALK010000287.1, forward strand.
CTTTTAAATATTGAATGATTGGAACCCTCCAATATTCCTTACTATTCGTAGGAGGGTTTGCCAATTCTCTATCCAAATTGGCCTCAACATTGTACAACTGAGCGTGCCTCCCGAGCCCCAAATGTCCCTGACAACCGTCGGTCGGACTGACTATGTTGGTTCGGTCTGACAAACTGTTGCCGGATAACCAACAAAGGTCGGTCTGACCATCCTGACATGGCCGGTCGGACCGGATGTATATTGGCAGTCGGACCGGGCCTATAAGGTCAGTCAGACCGATAGTATTACTCTCAGACGACACTTTTTCCCTGAGCATCGACCTTTCTTGCGTATAGAATCTGCCTCTTTTAACTTGGTAGCCGGATGCTTTCTGAGCCAAATCATTTGCCAATGAGTTGGCTTCTCTAGATACATGAGCAATCTTAAAGTCATCAAAAGTAGCGATTATGTCTAGACATTTGTCCAAGTAGCTATTTAATGAACTATTAAAGCATTGAGCGAGTTTAGCCACTTGTTGCACCACTAGTAGGGAATCACCATATGCATGAACATATTTAACACCCATGGAGTTTAACAATTCAAGACCTAGCAACAAAGCTTCATATTTGGCTTGGTTATTAGTTAAAAGAAATTCTAAACGGGCCGAGGCTTCAAAGCGCATATCACTAGGTGATGTGAGAACTACTCCAACACCTTGGCCATTCTTGCAAGCTGAACCATCAAAATAAAGTTTCATGGTACTACCTAAATTAGAGTAACATCGCCACTCCAATTGACATCTACGTGGTTATCCACTATAAAGTTAGCGATGATTTGGCCTTTCATTGCTTTCAACGGTTCATAGGCCAAATCATACTCAATCAATGCATACGCCCACTTTCCGATTCTACCACTTAGAATCGGCTTCTGCAACATGTACTTTATGACATCGGTTTGACAAGTGATAATACATGTGCTAGGGAGAAGATAGTGACACAATTTGGTACATGCATAATAAAACGATAAACACAAATGCTCTACAAACACGTACCTTGTCTCAGCATCTAGCAGGCGGCAACTCAAGAAGGTGATGATGTACTCCTTTCACTCAATGTCTTGAGTCAACACGGCTCCAATCACTTTCTCCTCCGCGACGATATAAAGCCAAAACGGAATCCCGGCTTTGGGCGCCCTCACTACTGGCGGCGTCGATAAGCACTCTTTGATTTTCTCAAAGGCGCGATGCTGACTTGCCCCCCAAGTGAACTCGGCTTCATTTTTTAGCCAGAGTATCGGGACAAATGCATCGATTTTTCCAGACAAGTTAGATATGAAGCAACACAAATAATTAACCTTGCCCAACAACTTCTGCATATCTTTCTTACATGCCGGCACCACACATCCTCTGATTTCTCAAGCCTCTTAGGATCAATCTCAATAGACCTTTTGTGAATCATGAATCCTAAGAACTTTCCTGCCGACACGCTAAAAGCACACTTAAGTGGGTTCATTTTCAAGCCATACTGTCGCATTCTTTCAAAAGCCACTTTCAAATCGGCCAAATGGTTTCTCATAGCATCCGATTTGACTACAACATCATCTATATAGACTTCTAACATAACTCCTAGCAAGTCATGAAAGATCAAGTTCATAGCACGTTGATATGTAGCGCCAGCATTCTTTAAACCAAAGGTCATCACTACCCACTCGAACAAAGTCGACAAAACCAGGGCAGCGAAAGGCCGTCATAAAAATGTCCTCTTCGGCCATAAAGATTTGATTATAACCAATGTTGCCATCGAGAAAACTTAGTACCTTGTGTCCCGAGGCATCATTGATCAACATGTCAGCTATTGGCATGGGATATTTGTCTTTGGAATGGCCTTGTTCAGATCTCTAAAGTCGACGCAGACATGAATCTTACCACTCTCCTTCTTTTCAACAGGCACAATATTAGCAACCCATTCCGTGTACCTGCATGGCCTAATAAAGCCCGCCACTAATAGACGTTCAATCTCCTCCTTAACTCGGTCATAAATGACCGAGTTAAAGTGGCGCGACGGCTATTTATAGGTCCTAAACCCGGGCTTGATAGAGAACCGATGTTCCACAAGCTCTCGGCTTAGTCCGGGCATCTCGTTATATTCCCATGCGAAGCAATCAACATACGACCGAAGCAATTTTATTACTTCGGCCTTCTCGTCATCATTTAAATTTTGATTTACAAAAGTTGGTCTTGGAACACTACCATCTCCTATGTCTACTTGTTCCAACGGATCGGCCGACGAGAAGCCTTGTCCTAATTTTTCTATTTCGCTAAAGTCTTCAATGGCTTCAGCAATACCGTCTTGAGAAGACCGATATTGTTCTACGCGAGACTTTAGCCACTCAAGATTACTAGCGCTATTCATGCTCCTAGTTTAAAAATAACCAAGCCACATCAGCCGACTTTACAGAGATGGGGACGAACCTCCCCTCAGATACGCTAACAAAATCGTAATCTGAGAGGTCGCGCCCTGACAAGCACTCTACCCTATCGTGGATGGCGTTGACGGATGCATCGGCCAAGTCAACATGGGCTGATTCATCTACGTGTAATGTCTCAACCTCGTCACTATCCCACTGTATAAGGCGCTGGTACAAGGTAGATGGAACACAACGATCGGCGTGAATCCAATCACGCCCTAACAACACATTTTATTTACCTTGTACGTTGACGATGAAGAAGGCGGTAGGCAGCGTCTTGTTCCCCACCGTCAGCTCCAGAGATAGCACGCGCTTAGCTTCTGTGGTGTCACCGTTGAAGCCGTTGAGCGTCACGTTAGTCTTCTTTAGGCCGTCTTCATTTTTGCTGAGCTTCCTTAGAAAGGAGTATGGATTAGATTAACAGTGGTTCCTCCATCGACGAGCATCTTTGAGACCGACTTTCCGTCAATGTGCCCTCTAATGTAGAGTGGCTTCAAGTGACGATCCGTATCTTTGGGCTTCTCGAAGACAGTGTACCATGCGACAAGATTCAGCTGAGCTATCCCGACCTCCTCCTATACTAGAGTGAACTCAAAAGGCATCATGACGACATTTATATCCATCGCTTGTGGAGTGGGCCCCTCGGAGACGGGCGTGTAGTCGCCGTTGAGCAGGTCGTCATCGTCGTCGCTCGGAATGGGAGATGGGTTGTTCGTCACAACTGGCTTGGGCTTCCAAACCTTCTTCCTAGCGGGCCAAGGGCAAATCTCGAAAACTACATCTCGTTCCTCCTTGGCCTTCTTCTCTCTCATCTCATGCGCCCGCAAGTGTTGCAACCTCCTTTTTATGATTTGGACATCCCTGGGGTACCCATGATGGTTGCGACTGAGTGTCGGGCACCATGACTCTATTTTTAATATTTCTGGCTGAATAGGACTCGCCTGGGTCGGCCTCAAACAATTTTCTCTTGCCGGAGCTGTCTTCCTGCGTCTTGCCGGTTAGACCTGGCTTACCGGGTTGGTCAGACCGAGGTGCGCTGGTCGGATCGGCCATGGTGGGCCAGTCGAATCGGCTTGTGCCGACAATTGTTGTAAGGTCAGTTGGACTGACTGCAGTAGGTGAGTCGGACCGACTCTCGAGTAGGGTTTTGGTTAACCCTAGCGACGTACCTTCGTGGCATTTTGTCGGGGTTCCCATCGGGACTAAGACCTCCTGGGACCCCACTTTGATGATGGTGGTCTCCGGGGCGTCTCCACGGTCACCTCCTCCGGCGTTGCCTTGTGCGGCTCGATTTTGGGGTACTACGGACAAACGATGGAGGATGTTCTCCCTTTGTTCTAGAATTTGTCCCTGCCAATCATAAATGTTAGACGGAGCAGTAGTGTTAGCAGTGGGGTGCCGCGCGGAGTCCTCTAGCGGCGAGGCCCAGATCGGGGCCACGGAGCCATCGTCCAACAGTACGGCGGTGGCATTGGAGGCTCTAGCGGCCACGCCCACTAAGGGCCAAACTCATTACCCTGCTGGAGGTTCGTCCATGTCGAGGGTATCTCAGACCATATCAACGAGGGGTCCTGCTAGGTCAGAGGTAAGTTGGCCCACTACGGAGGCGGGTTTGGCCACTAGGGACCAAACTCAGCCAGACGCTGGGCCTAGAACGGATGTGGGTTCGGCCATTGGGGGCCAGACCCACTCGGAGGCTGGGTCTAGGACGGAGGTGGGTTCGGCCATTGGGGGCCGAACTCGCCTTTCTGAGGGCTGGATCTTCTGGGGGTTTCAGCCGTCTCGGAGCCCACGGTGGAATGCTCATCTTCTCGGACCTCCTCTGGTGTTTGTCCAGAAGCATCTTTTATGTTACCTTTGGCTTTCTGCGGGTACTAGCCGAGGGTGGTGCTTTGACATTTTCTTTCCACACCCCTACTTCTGGGTTCTTCAGTATGAGTGTGCGTGCACGTGGTTCTCCTATGACGACCACTTTCCCTTTGGCTGACTCGACTTGTTCTAGCTGAATCAACACCTTCTTTTCCTCGAGATCGATGGTGTTCACGGGAAAGGGGTCCCTATCCAACTTCATCTTTAGACTAGCCTCAATTTTCAATCGTCCTTCCTCTATGGCCGATTGAACATGCCGATGAAAAACATTACAATCATTAGTATAGTGGGAATGCGAATCATGCAACTTACAGTATGGGTGTTTCTTCAATTCGTTGACGGATGGCATGACTTGACCTTTAGGCAGTCTCAGAAGTTGGCTTTTCAAGAGGAAGTCAAATATTTTATCACATTTAGTTACGTCGAATGAATATTTAACTTCATTGGGCTGACTCTTGGGGGGAGACGGCCGTAAATCGGAGCAGGTGACAGACTTGGACTTCGTGTTCCAAGTCCATTCAGCCACGTACAGGTCAGCCAAATCGTCTTCTTCTTCGGACTCCTCTTCGTTAGTGTGCTCCATAATATGGACTTCAGCTTTAGGTTTGCTGAAAGTATTGACGAATCTTTTATCTTTGGCTCGGCTTTCTTGGACCATAGCCCGTTGTAGGACTTGGCTGATGTCTAATAAATTATGGTTTTCTAATCTTTCTTTTATCTCAGAGCATAGGCCGTTAAATACTAAGTCTGCCAAGTCCCTCTCTAAAACATTTAAACTAAAGCATCGGTTCCGGGTGTCCCTAAAGCGCTTGACATACTCAGAGATGGTTTCGTTAGATTTTTTCTTGACCGATGTTAAATGGGAAAGCCTCGGTTTGGTTTCGCCCGCGTAGAAATAATCGTGGAATTTTTGCTCTAGTTGGGCCCATGTCTGCACGGAGTTCGGTGGCAGTGCCGAAAACCAAGTAAATGTGGTGCCGGATAGCGAAAGAGAAAATAGTCTAAGTTTTAGCGCGTCCAGCTCACTAGCTTCGCTACACTGCGCTAAAAATTGGCTAACGTGTTCTAGTGTGGTCTTACTACCCTCGCAATTGAACTTAGTGAAATCTAGGACTCTATAACCACGAGGGTATGGGACGATGTCAAAGTGGTCAGGGTATGGCTTCCGGTAAATCCTAGCCCGATCCCGAGGTGCAAAGCCGGTGCACTCCTTGAACAGTGCGCGTATTCGCTCTTCGATGTCATCTTGGTCTCCTGCCTGGGCGCGCCTCTCATGCAGCGGCAGGACGCGTGGTGTTATATCGACGTGCTCAGGTCTATATGGTGGTGCAGGAACGTACGATGTGGGAAATGGTGGCAGAGTCGGCGTAGGCGTAGGTGGTGGCAGCGCATGGTAAGTAGGGTTCGCCTGGTTGTAGGCATGGTGATGCGCCTTGGCCGTGGATGACGAGGCTGAGAACATGATGGATTTTCTAGTATTCCCGTCTGTTCTACTATAAATGTGCGGTGCCGACAGAATACTAGCTATCGGTGTTGGGGAATCACCTTCAGTAAAGCTGAATCTTTTAAAAGCTACCACTACTTCAGATATAACCGCGGATCCCAACCTATTGGCTAGTGAAGCGCTAACCGCTTGATCTACTGACGTAGCTATTCTATGATCAATTTTGGAAGAAGACGGAGGCGGCGATGATGGCCGTACCTGGGCGAGATCGGGGGTATTGACATCGCGCTTGACGAAGCCCGAACGCATCTTGATGTAGCTTCCAAGCATGATCTCTCGGATCTCGTTCATATTCGCCTCGATCTCTGCCCGTCCTTCTTCAGGAATTTCATCAAGGGTGGGCGTCATGATGTTGCAGCTATCGATGTCCGCACCCCCCGTAGTATCCATCGGCGATGTAGTCGAAGTAGACATAGTAGATGTATTTGTCGCCGCCGTAGATGTTCCCATCATGGTTGACGTGGTCCCCAGCGGAGTCGCCAAACAGTGTGTTGACGGTAAAATGCGCCCCCACACTTGGGTTAGTTCGACGTCCAAAAGTACCGCGAGGATACCGACGTCGCGTTCTGACTACCCTTAATAGCGATAAGGGATGGTGGTGTCACTAGGCAATCAGATAAATAATTAAATATTTAAATCCAATTGGTTGAAAGTGTTATTAATAAAGTAAGATAGACAAAAATAATGTAAATACCTAAAATCGGCCTATTTGGAGCCGATTCCGGACAATGACAAGAAATTGGCCCGAAGGGTCCCGAAGGTACCTTCAACCTGTATACCCAGTCGGACCGGAGGTACACCCTCGGTCAAACCGGGCTGTGTGAAGGGAACCCCGAGGTGAGGCTCCGAAGCCTGATGCGAAGGGCTCCAGGCGGTCGGACCGGCGAAGGCTCCCTAGTCAGACCGACAATAATGCCTCGGTCAGACTGAGGCCTCCGACTGAGCGAAACTATACACGAAGTGGTAGGCGAGTAGAGGGGTACTTCGGTACGACAGAGGGCTTCGGGATAGCGAGGGGGCTTCGGGACGGTAGAGGGGCCCAGTCGGACCGGTGAAGGCGCATCGTTCGGACCGGTAGCAGCAGATCCGATCTGCTAGGCTTCGGCACCCCTTGTAGATGACGTTCGATCACCCCCAAACTTCTTGGCAAAGATTGTGAGGGCAATTGCTCTGCAAAAAAGCAAGGGATCAAGCACCAATTCGGCCAAGAGGCCGAATCACCAATTATGGCAATAAAAACAGATAAAAATAGATAGAAATCTGTTACGTGGATTAAATGGATGATTCACAAGCGAATCAACAAGGGGCACCGTGATTACGACGCGGCGGATGGAGGGCTTCCGGCGCAAACCCACGAAGATGGGTTTTGAGTTGATCTGTGGAGATGCCTCATGAATCAGCCTTGCCACTATATTTATAGGGGTTGGTCTGGTGTATCCTAGCATAAAATTCGAGTAGGAGTTGGCCAAAAATAGTTTGGATATGATTTGGATAAAAACAGCCCGAATCACCCTTTATCTCTAATTTTCAGTTTTAGGTCGGTCTGACCGGACCTACATGGCCGGTCGAACCGGCCTACTATGGACGGCCAGACCGGCCTGTGCCAGATTTGACATATTTTCGGTCAAAAAAAATACCAATTTCAGTATTTTTCCTATTTTGACCATTAATGCCATTTTATGCTATAAACAAAAATATTTGATTTTCTATTGAGGAACCAGCTTCTCAGGTTGCCTAAGGGCCAGGTCATTCCAACCATGGATGAGTTGAATAAGCGTGTTTACTGAAAGTGTCACGACTCACATTCCCACTATACTAATGATTGTAATGTCTTCCGTCGGCAGGTTCAATCAGCCATAGAAGAAGGACGATTGAAAATAGATGCTACTCCAAAGATGAAGCTGGACAAGGATCCCTTTCCCTTAAACAACGTCGACCTCGATAGGAAGAAGGTGTTGATTCGGCCCAAGCAAGCCGAGTCATCTAAAGGGAAAGTGGTCATTATTGGAGAGCCCCGCACACGCACACTCGTGCCGAAGAACCCTGAGGTAGGAGTGTAGAAAGAGAACACCAATGTGTCGTCTTCAGTCGAGGCTCGCAAGAAGCTGTAGGTGACATACCAGATGCTGCTGGATAAACACAAGAAAAGGGCCGAAAGGGCGAACACTCAGCCAAGGCCATCGAGGAGGTCGAGCCCACTGTGTAGAGATGGGTTTGGCTCGTAGTGGGCTAGACCGTTAGAGCCACTGTTTCCTCTGCTGCCGTATCACATGCCGGTGGTATACTATCCCCCATGCTACCTTCCGCCTCCCGGGTACCCCGCTCCTTATTACATTGCTCCTTTCCTGCATCCCGGAATTTACAACCAGTAGGAACCTATGAATGCATGGAGAGGCGACGTCTTTGATCGACTGTCGGTGGTACCGCAAGGGCATTTCGAGGAGGTTCCTGAGATCATCACGGTAAAAGTGGGGTCCCAGGAAGTACCAATCCAAAATAGGGCCCCCTCAGAGCAAGCCGGAGCGAAGCGACAAGGAGTGTCCGAAGCCACCTTTGGTTTGACCGCCGCCCTAGGGCTGGTCAGACCACAGGCTCCTACTCGGTCTGACCGGCCTACTCTAGCTAGTCCAACCAGCCCATCCCAAGAGCTCGACATCGCTCGGTCTGACCGGCCCACCACGGCTAGTCCAACGGACACAACCTGGTCTGACCGGCCTAGCAAGGCCGGTCTAACCGATTGAGGACATGAAAATAATTCCGCCAAACGCAAAAATGCAGAGGCCGACCCAGGTAATTCCCATTCGGTCAAAAATTCCAGAAGTAAGTTTGTGGCACCCGACACCAAACCACAACCATCTTAGGCACCTCCGGGCATGTCCAAATCACAGAAGAGACGCCTCCAACATATGAGATCATAGGAGATGCACGAGAAGAAGGTCGAGGATGAGTGAGACACCATCTTTGAGGAGATCCGCCCTTGGCTAGTCGTGAAGCAAGTATGGAAGCCCAAGCCGGTTGAGGCAAACAACCCAGCTCTCGCTCCGAGCGACGATGAGGATGACATGCTCGACGACGACTACACGCCCGTCTCTGAGGGGCCCACCCCTCAACCGATGGATATCAACGTCGTCATGCTCCCCGTCGAGTTTGCACTTCCACGTGACGAGGCCAAGGTTACTCAGCTGAGCCTTGGCCCACGAGATGCTATATTCGAGAAGCCCGAGGATACTGCTCATCATTTGAAGCCTCTTTATGTCAAGGGGCACATTGAGGGGAAGCTAATCTCCAGGATGCTTGTTGACGGAGGTGCTACCATCAACCTAATGTCGTACTCTCTCTTGAAGAAGCTCGGCAAGGACAACGAAGACTCGAAGAAGACCAATTTAACGCTCAACAGCTTCAACGGCGAGAGTTTGGAGGCAAAAAGTGTACTATTTTTGGAACCGACGGTGGGAAACAAGACGCTCCCTACAGCTTTCTTCATCGTCGATGTGCAGGGTAACTACAGCGTATTACTTGGGCGTGATTGGATTCACAGAAATTGTTGCATTCCATCTACCTTGCACCAGTTCCTTATTTAGTGGGATGGCGATGACATAGAGGTGGTACCTGCGGATACTTCGGCCCACGTTACTTTGGCCGATGTGTCCATTGACGCCATCCATGAAAAGGTAGAATGTTTGTCGGGCCGCGACCTCTCGTAGTATGATTTTGTTAGTGTATCTGAGGGGAGGTTTGTCCCAATTTCTGTGAAGCTGGCCGGTGTGGTATGGTTGTCTTTAAACTAGTGTCATGTCTAGTGCTAGTAATCTTGATTGGCTGAAGTCTCGTGTAGAGCAATACCGGACTTCCAAAGACGGTATTGTCAAAGCCATTGAAGATTTTAGCGAAGTATAAAAATTAGGTCAAGGCTTCTCGTCAGCCGATCCTTTTGAACAAATAGACATAAGAGATGGTAGTGCTCCAAGGCCGACTTTTGTAAATCAAAATTTAAATGCCGATGAAAAGGCCGAAGTAATAAAGTTGCTTCGGCCGTATGTCAATTGTTTTGCATGAGAATACAGCGAGATGCCTGGACTAAGCCGTGAGATCATGGAGCATCAGCTCCCTATCAAACCCGGGTTTAGGCCTTATAAGCAACCGTCACACCGCTTTAATTCAACCATCTACAACCGAGTTAAAGAGTAGATAAAACGATTACTAGAAGCAGGTTTTATTAGGCCATGCAGGTGTGTCGAATGGGTTTTGAGAAACCAAGGGTTGGTTTCGGAGTCTGTGATGAGTGATTGACAGATTTTACCCTATGATTCGAAGGGGTCCCTCCGAAGGGGTTCAGAGGTTGTTTCACCGAAGGGTTCAGTGGGTCTGTTGGCTACAGCTGTTGCAGTGGAGTGTGCCTATCGAAGGGGTCCGACAGTACACGATGATTGGGTCGCACCGAAGGTCTCGGTACTTTGGGCGGTACACCGGAGTGTGTGCCAGAGGTTGTTTACCCGGAGAGGTCTCTGGGGTACTGGATACACTTGTCTATTTGTCTGTGGTGCGCAGGTGACTTCGGAGGCGACGGACGGTTCGTAGCAGGTGAACCTGGGTCAAGCGGAAGGCTTGATGCTAGGGGAGCAGGGAGCTCCGTCACGAAGGCTTGAAGGGGTCGAGGTCGGACCTCGGGTCGAGGTGCGCCAGGAGAAGACAGTAAGTGCGGAGTGTGGCTCCAGGTGAAGGTACCCTGAGACGAAGTCCTTGGAGGTGAGGCACTTCGAAGGGTACTCCGAATGGAGTGACTTCGGAGTATGGTGGATGAAGTCCTCAACAATGAGGCAAGGCATTCGAAGTGTGCTCCAGAGGGAGACACTCAAAGGTATACTCGACGAAGATCTCAGAAGTCGAGGTGCATCGAAGGCATGGTCCTGGTGAGGTTCATCGAGGAGTGTGCTCGGGGAGAGACACTGCGACGAAGTGCTCATGGAATGCTTCATGCGGAGGCCTTGGACGAAGGAGGGACTTCGAAGGGTGGTACTCCAAAGGTGGGGCTTCGGAGTGAGGCTGGCTTCGTAGTGAGGCTGGCTTCAGAGTGAGACTGACTTGAGGTACTTCGGCCAGGCATGGCTTCGGTACACGGGCTGACGGAGTTCGAGCTGGGAGAAGCTGCGAAGCCGTGGTGGTCCACTCTGGTGGTGTTGGTGCGAAGGCCCAAGGGCTTTGATGGCTTCGGCTCAAAACCGTCTCTGTATCGAAGGTTGACTTCGGTGAAGCGAAGGCCGTCAGGCTCAAGGCTTTTCACCGAAGCTACCACACCCCTCGCGTGCGAAGGGGGGCTTCAGAATGCTCCAAAACTACAAATGCTGACCGTGTCTGCTCTGCAAAAGCTGATGCTGTCCCCTCTGCGAAGCTGACAAAAGAAGCCTCCAAATAAAGTAGACTACCAACTGTACCCCACTGTTCTGATGAGACAAAAACAGTCTAAACCCTAGGGGTAAAGTAGTCTATTCACAGGGCTGAATAGTGCCTATAAATAGTGGAGGCTAGCTAGGTCACATCAACACTTTGAGTAGTCATTTTTGAGCTCCTGTGCTAGCCGCCACACACGTTGTATTCGATCTGTGAGTTCATTTTGTGTTCCCTGTTCAAGCAATGAAGTTTTGATTCTGTTTTCATTTACTGCTTGAACTTGTATGCGTACTTCACTGCATGCTTTGATCTCTCTGTGTCTCACTTCTTTTGAGTTGAGTTTGTGCACTGAATCTTTTCTGGAGAAGTGTGTGAGAAGACGGTTCGAGTGAAGTGTGAGTTTTTCAGTGTCTGTTCGCTCTGTGTAAACTGGAGGTTAGACCTCTCTGATTACTAGCGAAGCACTATTGTTGGCTTAGATCGAACCCCATTTTCTTCCCTTGTCGAAGTCCTTGGCGAAGTCTGTTCAGTGTGTGTTTAGACCTTCGAAGTACGAAGCCCAGCAATAGTTGTTGTTGCTGAGTATTTGGTCGAAGTCTATAGAGGGAAGTCTGATCTTGCGAAGGGTGAAGTGCGATGCCTGCTCAAAGGCACCCAGTGTGCTGAGCCTGCACTGACTTAGCAGAGCTGATCTAGTCCTCAGGGGGAGGTCCGCTCTTGCGAAGGGTGAAGTGCGAAGCCTGCTCGAAGGCACCCTGTGTGCGGAGCCTGCACTGACTTAGCAGAGCTGAATTTTCGGGGTTGTGGGTAGAGCGAAGTCTTCTTGGCTTTGAACTTTTGCTCCTTGCGAAGCCTATTTTCGGAGCTGTAAAATACCTCCGAAACAGAACTTTGAAGGGTGTGTTTGAAGCCTGTTCTGCATAAGACAGAATTAAAACAGAAGGTTATTTTTAGTCTGAAATTTTAAAAGCTCTCATTCACCCCCCTCTGGTCGCCGTTTCTGGTCCAACAGGTTTCTAACATTGTACCTGTTGAGAAGAAAGGGAGCGGCAAGATGCATGTATGTATTGTTCACATGTATTGTTACTTGTCAAACCGATGTTATAAAATACATGTTGCAAAAGCCGATTCTAAGTGGTAGAATCGGCAGGTGGGCTTATGCTTTTATTGAATATGATTTGTCTTATGAACCCTTGAAATCTATGAAAGGCCAAATCGTCGCAAACTTTAAAAGTTGATCACCATGTAGATGTCAATTGGAGTGGAAATGTCGCTCTAATTGAGGTCGTACCACGAAAACTTTATTTTGATGGTTCAGCTTGTAAGAATGGATAAGGTATTGGAGTGGTTCTCATATCATCTAGTGGTATGCGCTTTGAAACCTTGGCCCGTTTAGAATTTCCTTCGACTAATAATCAAGCCGAATATGAAGCTTTATTGCTAGGACTTGAATTGTTTGATTCCATGGGTGTTAAACATGTTCATGCATATGGTGATTCTCTATTAGTTGTGCAACAAATAGCTAAACTTGCCCAATATTTTAATGGTTTACTAAATAGCTACATGGATAAATGTCTACACATAATTGGTACTTTGGATGATTTTGAAATTTCTCATGTGTCTAGAGAAGCCAACTCATTAGCAAATGATTTGGATCAACAAGCATGTGGCTATCAAGTGAAGAGAGATAAATTTTTCACACAAGAAAAGCCGATGTTTGAAAACGCAGTGTCAACCTGTACATCACACTTCGGTCTGACCGACCTGGCAAGGCCGGTCCAACCGCAGGTGTACTGTCGGTCTGACCAGCCATGTTAGGCCGGTCTGACCGACCCTTGTCAGTCGTCTGTCAACAGGTGGTCTGACCAGTCCACCAAGGCCGGTTTAACCGACTTACACCAGAATGACCTAGGGCTCGGGAGGCAACTTCCGATTTGTGATTTGGATGCCAATTCAAGTGGAGAATTGGAGAATTCTACTATAATCCATAAGGATGATTGGTGGGTCCCAATCATCCGGTATTTAAAAGATCCTAGTCAAAGGGTTGATCAGAAAGTTTGGCGACAAGCATTCAAATTTGTATTACTTGACGATGTGTTGTATTGCCGAACTATTGATGGAGTACTTTTAAAGTGCTCGGATGCCGATCAATCTAGAGTTGCTACAGGTGAAGTTCATGAGGGACTTTGTGGTACACATTGTTGATATGAAAACGTGCCCCCACACTTGGGTCAGTTCGACGATCCAAAAGTGTGTGGATACTTAGGGACAGGCCTAAGCGTAACACAACACCGATGTCGCGTTCCGACTACCCTTAGCCGTGGTAAGGGGTGGAGTCGCCAGGCAATCAGATCACACAAAATAATCCAATTAGCGAAAGAAATATATTAAACAAAATAAAATCAGCAAACTGGTCAGAGCCTATATGCTTTGAGGTATGGTGCGAAGGGGGTCGCCGAAGTATACCTTCGCCGTCTAGTGTGAAGTGTCCCGCCGTAGGGTACCTTCGGCGTTCGAACTGATCTAGTCAAAGATGAGCTCCGAACGGATCTGGACGCTACGATCACCTCCGAACGGTGGGGTTCGGCGTGAAGTCTCCGATATGGCAAGATACAGAATAATGACTTGAGTGCCGCGCGCGGGCGTGACTTCGTCCAAAGCGAAGTACGAGCATGGCGAAGCCTGTCGTGACGAAGTGTGCTGGCGAAGTGTGCAGTCGAAGCAGAATTCTCGACGAAGGGTGTCCTGGCAACCTCCGAAATCGATCTCTCAGCTCCAGACACCTCCGACGAAGTAGCTCCGAACGTGGAAACCTGCAACAAATAGGATTCGAAGTACTAATTCGGCCTGAGGACCAAATCCTGCTAAGTGTTGCACTAGTAGCGAAGGTAGCAATCTGTTATGCAGATTAGCGGATACTTCACAAGCGAAGTAACAAGGCGACATCAATCTATTACGTAGATTAACGGATACTTCACAAGCGAAGTAACAAGGATTACCACTGTTCCGAAGTGGCCGGCGGAGGGCTTCCAGGCAAACCCACGAAGAGGTACATAAAGGTAAAGGTAAATAAATGTGATCAAAGCTAGGGCTTTGTGTTTGATTTGTGTTTGGGGGGCATCTAAGCTGGCCTCGCCTCTCTATTTATAGGGGCTAAACTTCTGATCTAATCTGCTATAATTCGGCTTTGAATAGAGATAAAGACTTAGCCGGAATTGTATCCAACTCTATCTTTGCCGAAGTGGGCTTCGACCAGGCCCGTCGAAGCCTGCTCCCCGGGCCGAAGCTTCGGCGGCATGGGCCTCCGAAGGCTTCCTGGACGAAGGCCGTGGGCTGGCTGGAAGCTTTTGGAGCCCATAGCCCAATGGACCTTCGGCCCTATAGGGATTCGGCCTGACCCCGGACATGTGTATTTTCGGCCCAAATTACCAAAATTGATATTTTGACAATCTCAACCATTGATGCCATTTTTTGCTATCAACACATGCCCCCTGCCTTTTAGTGAACTAAGTGAACTAAAAGCACAACGAGCTGAAGATGATATTGTCCATATCGGCCTGTCAACACCCTTTACGTTGATTGCCATACGCTTAGGAAATACCTTTTCAAGTATCTACCATTCAAAGCTCTTCAAAACCGCTCTCCTTGCAGAGATTCCAACACATATGCGTTGCCGTGGGCGATTTCGGATATTCTGAAAGGACCTTCCCAACTAGGTGACCATTTACCAAACTTGGGACTCTTAGTGCCTAAGGGCAAAATCGTCTTCCAAACCAAATCTCCTACTTAAAATGATTTTGGTTTAACCTTCTTATTGTAGGCTTTAGCTACTCTCCTCTTATCTACTTCTATGGCCTCTAAAGCCTTTAGTCTCTTATCGGTCACTTCCTCTAGATTATCCTTCAAAAGAGTTTCATACTCATTGACCAATAAGTCATCTTGCTTTAACACTCTTAAGGAGCCAAGATCTACCTCTACAGGCAGAACGACTTCTTGTACATACACCAACTCATATGGACTGACTTTGGTAGCACCGTACTTTGCAATTCTACAAGCCCATAGCGTCTCGGAAAGCACTTAATGCCACCTTTTAGGAAATTATTCAATTTTCTTATTAATGAGCTTAATCACGGTTTTATTACTAGACTCGGACTGACCATTGGCCTGAGCATAGTAAGGTGAAGAGTTTATCAACTTAATACCATAATATTCGGCGAAGTCCCTACCTCTCCAGAAACAAATGAACTACCTTGGACTGTAGTAAGAGTTTAAGGAATGCCAAATCTATGTATGATATGCTTCAAGATAAAATCATGTACCTCATTGTGATTCATGTTCTTGAGAGGCACGGCCTCGGTCCACTTAGTGAAATAATTCGTCGCCATCAACACGAACTGATGCCCTTTTGAGGAAGAAGGGTGAATTTGGCCGATGAAGTCTAAACCCCAACCTCGAAACGGCCATGGCTTGACAATAGGGTTGAGTGATGAGGCAGGAGCTAACTAAATATTGCCAAACTTCTGACACGCTTCACACCCTTTATAATACTTAAAACAATCTTCAGTCATAGTCGGCCAATAAAAACCTGCTCTTTTGAGCATCCAACTCATTTTCTGGGCCGACTAATGAGTGCCACAAAGTCCTTCATGGACTTCTCCCATAGCCACCTGGGAATGTTCATAGTCTAAACACTTTAATAGTACTCCATCGATGGTTCGGTGATACAATGTGTCGTCTATCAACACAAATTTGAACGCTTGTCGCCGAACCTTCCGATCAACCCTTTGGCTGGGGTCTCTCAAATACTGGACGATTGGAATTCTCCAATCGCCCTTATGGGCTTCAGAGGGTCTTGCTAGCTCACCCTCTGAAAAAATTTCTAAACTACTGACTTCGGGATGCCCCCGAGCCATTCCTGCTCCTGCCGAAGCCTGGCCAGACTGGTCGTTTGGAGTGTGCTGGGCCGAAGCCCTCTGGAGGGTTCGGACTCCCGGGAGCCCTCACCGTGCGAGGGACTTCGGCTTACGGCTTCCGGCGTGCCAGGTCCCTCAGTGGGCAGATTACTCCGGTCCAGAGACCTCGGCACGTAGTGGCCTTCGGCGACCGGAGGGCTCCGACCCGGAGGGTGCGCTTGCCCCCCGTCACTGGCTTCAGCAGTGAGACCACACATCGGCTTCTCCCATATAGAAAATTTTCCTCTCCTGACTTGGTAACCAGATGTTTGCTGAGCCAAATCATTTGCAATCGAATTGGCCTCTCTTGACACGTGAGTGGTTTTGAAGTCATCAAAAGCTGCAACTATGTCTAGACATTTATCCATGTAACTATTCAGCAAGTATAGGATCGAAAGTAGCGACCAGAGGGGGGTGAATGGGCGCCTAAAAATTCTTTCGAATCAATGGCCTGCTCCCAAGACCCAACGCACTTCAAAAGACGAAACATGAAAATGTAGACAGATCGTCAAAGCCTAAAAGTATATAGCCTATAAACGAACAGTGTCCTAGACAAAGAAACACCAACACAGTGCTAATAGGCAGATAAACAAAGCATTCAAAACATGGGAAGATCAAGGTTCACAAAAATAAACTATCACAGCAATTAATCTGAGTGCACGTAAAAAGAGATGAAGAGCTATTGTTCGAAGTTTGTCTCCTGTTCGAAACTCGACGAAGCCTGTGTGGTGCGAAGCCTGTAGTTGTCGAATCCGGCTTCGAAGTACACAGTGTCAAAGTCTGTAGTGGACGTGCTGAAGCCTGCTTCAAAGTTGACGCGCGAAGGCTGATGGAGTCGAAGATGGTTCAGAGTAGTCGTGCGAAGGTTGTAGATGTAAACTCCGAACCCTTCGAGTTCAAAGTTATGCAGAAGAGAATTCGAAGACTAGTGCAAAACTATGCAGCAGCGAAGCACGTAGCTATCGAAGCCTACTCTGAAAATCTCAGTACATAAGCCAAAAAAATAGACTTCGAACTTAACAAATAAAGCCGAAGCCTAGACATGCAAGATTCGCTTGTACAGTGAACAATTAGGAACCTGGTGTGAGGCTTCGGTGTACATAAAGCGAGGCAAGGAAACAGCGAGAAAAACTTCCGAAGTATGCGAGGAAAGAACCAGTCGAGGCCAACTTCGAAAGAGCCGAAGTCTATTAGAGCTTGGTTCAAGTAAAAAACTTCGTCTTCGAAGTACCTTCGAACTGGACTTCGAACGAAACAAACACGGAACAAAAACAAGCAATACCTCGAAGCTATGCCTTGAACTACATGACCCTCAAAAACACCAGTGAAGCATTTATGATTAATTTCAGAGACAGCAAGGTCTGTAGTGCAGCAAAGGTCACACAGCTACGACGAAGCAGTAGCCTTCACTCAGCCAGAGGGATACAAAAACGGAGCTTCGAAACACTAACCCGACGAAGCCTATACTCCGAAATGAAACAGCTCTGATAAAAAAACAGGACTTCGAACAGAACGCTGGGAGACAAACTACAGAGAGGCACCAGAACCCGAGAGAGAAAAATCCTACCCTGACACCAGTAGGAGCTAGACAAGAAAACTAGCACCTATACGCAGAACAAGAGCCAGCCATAACGCACGAAATAGTGCCCAGATTAAACAAACCAGTTCTCATCACATAAACCAAGGCAAAACGGAGAAAAGTTACACACGGGAGCGAAATTGCAAGGCGCGTAGAACGATGTACCTGAAAGATTCGCTGAGAAGAACGATTTTTCAGGAGCAGATTGATGAACAACAGCGAAGAGATCAGAATCCCAAGAACAAAAACACAGGCGGCGCAAACACAAGGACGAGCACAAAAAGTAACCCAAACTTTGAGTAGGATTAAACTGTATTTCAGAATGGGTAACCCTAACCGTAGGGATTGGGGCCCTATTTATAGGCAGCCCAATAGCCTAGGAATATTCCAACAGACCCTTAGGGTTTTTTTACAGACGCTGAAATAAATGGAAAGGACCAAACTGCCCTTAGGATATTTTTACAGACTCAACTGACTGACTGTGGGCCTAAGGACAAAATAGTAAACTCCTATTTACAGATGACTTATCTGGAAGCGGAGCTTTCATAGCGACTACGGCTTCGCTCCAGGACGGTCCGATCCAAGATCAGCGGTTGTTAGTTTTGCGCCGAAACTGACAAAGCGTCCACCAACTTTGCACCAGGTACCCGGATTGGGCCGGCCTGATTCCGCGGCTCTCTCAGCCCGGCAATCACTCGCCACCCGTGTACCTGAATCAATCCTGGTCAACAGCCCAGTGGATCCTCTGCTGCTTCTAGCCCATGTACCCGGATTGGGCCAGCCCGACTTCGCGGCCCCTCTGCCCGACAGTCGCTCGCTGCCCGTGTACCTGAGTCACATGCGGCCTAGACGCAGCAGGTCTTCTCCTCTTTTCAGTCCTCTTTGACTACCGTTGACAATGACTCATCACATCTGGAGCCATGAGGCCCACGCTCTTTAGCATGGCTCCTCAATCTCCCCCTTGATGAGTGCATTGTCAACACTTCTCTTTTTCAGCTCTCTAGTACCTGCGAGCACATGTGGAAACACAAAAACAAAGCACAAGAAAACAGAGAAGAAGAAAATAAAGAAAAAGTTTAACCCTAATGACCAAAAGCCAAACAACAGCAAGAAAGGGGTCATTATGGTTAACCAAAAGTAAAAGCTCAAAACGAGTGCAATCTTAGAATTATCAACAAGGATATCCAAAGATTAAGGACAAACGGGACAAAAATTCCCCCTGAAACAAATCCCAGAGAAAGCCAAAACTCCCCCTTAAACTCTTCTCCCAAAATTTCTCCCCCTTGTTGACAATTGGGCTCATCAAACGAGACTAAATGCACTCTAAAAAGACACATACTCCCCCCGAAATGCAACTCCCCCTCAAAATATGCAATGAATGCAACTGGGGTGCAGGTGGAGTGTAGAAAGCATGCTTCTCAGATATGATTGACTGCAATTACAACATCTAACATGTATAGCAAAAGACATGCTATCTAAGACACATGCATGATCAGTGCAACAGATGATATCTAAAGAAAGTCATTAGCACACATTTTTCAATTTTTGCAAACAAAAGCATCACCACATTTTCCAGTTTACAAGCAAGGTAAAGCATGAGATACAAAAGCTAACTGATATCTACCAAGATAAGCATTGTCCAAAACAAAGTGCTTCAGCAAACTTTGATATCTTTTTAATTTTCAGGCTTTTTCTTATTCCCTTTTCATTTTTGCCAGGGGTTATTTGCATGTCAAACCTTATGCTGACCGACCAAGTCAAGCTTAGGCCAAAACTGGACCATTAGAAGCTTAAGACATTGGTCTTGGCATACATTACACTGTCCTAGTTCATACCAAAGTGCTATGGTAAACAGTCCAGAACAATGCAATGCGACAAAGCAAACCCACCTGGATCTTTTCAACGCAATCATAAGAAGGCACGAAATTTTCATTCATTTTTTATTTTTATCATTTTTATAGCACATTTTCCATCTTAAAGCATATAGATGTCCAAGTTGCATATTTGCATCTAAATAAGGAACGAGCTACAAGGCATGTAACAGATAGCAAAAGCACTCAGCCTACATGCTAGTTACCAGAAGCAATGGTGATCATTTTTCAATTTTAAAACATAAAATCCATGCATATGACAAATATCAGACATATCATGTGAACTGAAGCAAAGCATGATAATCGACAAGTAATCAAAAGCATGTACCAGCTGGAATAAGTAAAGCAGTTCAATCATATAACAGAAGCAAGCTCAAAGTGTGATATGTGAATATGCATGATATGAACACACACAAAAAGACTCAAGAAAAAGTAAAGAAGAAAGAAAACTGACGCAAAATATCCTAGAAAGGATACACAACACCCAAATCCCCTCGTAAACGCTCAAAAGTAGACTGATCTAGGGGTTTGGAGAAAATGTCAGCCAACTGATGATGAGTATCAACATGAACAAGGTCAATGACACTTTTCTCATATTGATCCCTCAGAAAATGAAAGTGCACATCAATGTGTTTGGTTTTTGAATGGAGACAAGGGTTTTTCCCTACACTAATAGCACTCGTGCTATCGCAAAACAGAGGGGTGATCACGCTGAACTGCTCGGGATCCCTGGTGATCTGAAGTGATCAGAGATCCGCCCTCGTCCTCAGTCGAAGTCTCAGAAGGTGTGGGTTCTACAGGCAGTGCAGAAGGCCCACCCTCATCAGCAGCTGGAGCGTCATCATCTTCCTCGAATATGGACTCTCCGAGCTCATCATCTCCAGAAAGCTCAAAAGAAGGAGTCAAAGAAGGCAAGGACTCATCAAACGAAACCTCGCAAGTCTCAACAAGCTGCTGGGTCGAGGTTCCAAACACGGAATCCTCGAGAATGCAACGCATAGCCAAGAAAACTCCATCCCAGCAACGAGACTCAAACTTGTCCAAATGCCCTTCCTTCTTGAGCACAAAGCACTTGCAGCCAAACGCTCGCAAGTGGCTCACCTTGGGCTGTCTGCCAAATCGCAACTCATATGAAGTCTTACCAAGGTAAGCTCTAAGGAAAATACGGTTGGCCAGATAGCAAGCCGTGTTCATGGCTTCAGCCCAAAAGCGCCTAGGAGTCCTATGCTCATTGAGCATCGTCCTGGCCATCTCGACTAGCGTGCGGTTCTTTTGTTCCACAATGCCATTCTGTGGGGGAGTGTAAGGAGCAGAAAACTGATGGTCAAGACCCTGATCACTACAGAAGCTGACGAACTTAGAGTTCTTGAACTCAGAGCTGTTGTCAGAGTGAATTGCTCGCATCCGACCATTGTTCTCATTTTTCAGCTTCAAAATCAGGTCATGAACAAAATGAAAAGTCGCATCCTTAGACTCCAAAAAGAAAACCCACGAAAAATGAGAAAAATTGTCAACGATAACAAGCGTGTACCACTTCCCACCGACTGAGCATACCCGAGCTGGACCAACAGTGTCCATGTGTAACAGCTCGCCCGGATACGAAGTCATCACCTGAGTCACCGGTGAGTGAGAAGCGGCAACCATCTTCCTGTGACGACAGGGATGGCAAACTAGATCCTTCTCCATTTTAAGCTTGGGCAATCCTCGGATGAGGTCCATAGAGCTCAACCTGAGTAGCAGATTAAAACTCAAATGACCTAACCTTCTATGCCACTTCCAGAGCTCAGAAGAAGATCCAGCAATCAAACAGCGAGAAGGGCCAAAAGAACTAGAGAAGTCAATTCGAAAAACTTTACCAAATGGTAAGATCTAGCAAATCAAAGACCCTCTAGAATCAAACACAGAAGAAATGCCCTTCTTAAAACGCACTTCCAAACCATCCTCAAGAAGTTGAGAAATAGAAAGAAAATGGCACCGGGTTTAGCAAAAGAACTAAACCAGTGTCGAGCCATCTGCTCAAAAGACGGAAAGTAGAAATCATCATGAGAGTTTGGACCAAAACGCGACTCAAAGCGCGGTCCATGGTTCTGCCTCAAACCTCAGCCACGAGGTCCAGGACCGTAGCCAAAACGGCCTGGAGCTCTGCCGGAATGAACACCACCATCTGGAGCACGGGCATGAAAGTCGTCTCCTCTACCACCACCTACACAACGCGGCCTGGCCTCCAGCCTCTCCCCGCGTCGAGGAACTCTCAGTCTACCACCCTGCTGGTAGAACTGCTCCTGGCCACCACGAGCTCTCTCTGCTCTCTCAACCCGCAAGATGCCCGTCTCTCTGACAATGCTCACAATGGTAAGTGGGATTCTTGGGATGTGGTTGAGGCTTGGGGTTCTTGGGATTCGTGGTGTTAGGTGTAGTCTTCTTAGTGTGAGAGGGTCCAGGAAGAGAGTCTAGAGAAGTGCGGAGGTGTTTGGGCTTTGGAACCCAGATGGGCTTCTTGGGTGGAGCTTTGGGCTGTTCTTGGAACACACCATCCTTGGGCTGACTAGCCTGGAAAGACTCAGTGGAGTGAGTCTTGGGGTATCTCTGCTCAGGAGTCATTTTACTCCACTCCACTGCCCGACTAATGGCACTCTCAAAGTCAGCCTTGGTGTATGTGTAGTCTACCCCAAACCCATCCTGCCTCTTAAACTGCTGGATCATCATGCCGAACTGTGGCTCTCTGGCACTCACCCAACTCAAGATTGAATGGAGGTAAAAGTTCTCATTTTGGACATCAGCTAGCTCCTCTCTCAAAGAAGCTAGAACCTCCACCTGAGACAAGCAGGTCTCACACTCTCTATCAACCTGGACAGACATTTCGGCTTTTAGCTTGATCAACTCCAATCTAAGAGACAAGCAATTCTCACAGACAGTGGGTGAAACTGACAGTGTCTCAAGCTCTAGCCTAGTCTGTGTCAGCTCAACTCTCACTCTCTCCAAATCACCCAATTGCTCATTGCCCTTGGCTATCAGCTCAGCTAAACTAGCTAGATGAGATGGGCAATAAGCACAGGGCACGACGACAGTGGCAAGAGCAACTTCAGCTCCAGCTGAGCGCTCTCAAGCTTAGTGGCCAAAACGTCTCTCTCATCAACTCTTTCTGTGTACCTGGACTTTAGAGTCGTCAGGTCACACAGAAGCACCTCACACTTTGGGCACTCACTGCTATCACCCAAGCAAGGGGAAGAAGATAGACTCTCAATTCTACTGTTGGCCATGGCAAGCTCACTCTCCAGTTCATCTATCCTCTTTTTAGCCCCTCTAAGTAGTTTTTCTCGATATTTCAACTCCTGACGATTATTTTCAAGTAAATCAATGATTTCACGTTCATAAGATGATACCTTCTCATTTTCGTCATCGTCGGAGTCATCGGAGGAGCCCTTCTCTTCCTTATCCCCAAGAGCCATTGAGCAGAAGCTCTTGCGGGATCTTCGGTGTTGATGTGAGCGGCTCTTCGGTCTGTCCCCGAAAGCCATGAAGCAAAGGCCCACCGGATCGTCCTTGTCCTTCCCCTTCCTGATGACAATCTCCTCATCGCTTGAGCTCGATGAAGAGGAAGAAGACGTGGACCGCTTGGAGTAGCTCTTCTCCATCTCGGTGAAGAAGGCCTTTTCGCGCTTCTTGTTCTCACGCCGGTAGTCCTTCAGGGCCTTTCTGAAGAACCTGGTCTTCGGCTTTCCCTTGGTGAAGGAGGAGCTGTCGTGCTTGCCGGAGTCATGGAAGCCACCACCGGTGCCCTTCTTGTGACCATTGCGCTTGGGGCAGTCGACGATGAAGTGTCCTGGGTCACCACACTCAAAGCACCCAGATTTCGTGCCGTGTCTTTTGAACATTCTCTTGTCATAAACATGATGCACCCGGTTGTTAAAAAGACACAGGTCATCATCTCCTAACGACTCGAGCTGGTCCTTAGTGATAGACATCAAAGAGAATCCAGCACAGCTCACAGAGGAGGGGTCAGCAAAAGGTGTAGCAAGGGCCAGGGTTTTTGATCCAGAGCCAGTGAGATTTGATCTCAACTGGGTGTCAAACTCAGTGGCCTTCAGCTTGCTAAACAACTCAGAAATTGTCAAGGTATCATAAGATGTGCTCTCAATGATAGAGGATACCTTGATCTCCCAGATCTTAGGGTCCAAGGTATGGAGAACCTTGAGCGCCTGCTCATGATCTGAGACTAACTGAACACCCTCAGCCTTATTGGCCCGAAGCTTGTTTATGATCGATTGAAAACGACCAAACAACGCTTCAACAGATTCACCCGACTTTTGTGTGAAATTCTCATATTCACGCCAGTAGGTCTGATAGAGCCGAGCCTTGACCTGGGCTGTAGCCCAGATCTCTCTCGCAGTGGTGAGATGGCTCACATGCTCAAATTCAGTGGGACCTAAACCAGAAAACAAAATATTCACCGCTTTGTTGTTGTTCTGATGCTGGGCAATAATATCTGGAGTAGTGCGCTCAGCAACAGGCAACACAGTGAAAGTAGCGTGAATACAAATGTCCCAGATGTCCGAGCTTTGGATGATGAGATAGGCTCGCATGCGAGTCTTCCAATAATTGTAGCCATAAGCTTCCAAGGATGGGACCTTTCCAGGAGACGTCATGATCACTACTGGGGTTTAGAACCGGTAAAGGTATGGAAAACCCTAACCAGGCTCTGATACCACTTGTAGGATCGAAAGTAGCGACCAGAGAGGGGTGAATGGGCGCCTAAAAATTCTTTCGAATCAATGACCTGCTCCCAACACCCAACGCACCTCAAAAGATGAAACAGGAAAACGTAAACAGATCATCGAAGCCTAAAAGTATATAGCCTATAAACGACTGGTGTCCTAGACAAAGAAACACCAACACAGTGCTAATAGGCAGATAAACAAATCATTCAAAACATGGGCAGATCAAGGTTCACAAAAATAAACCATCACAACAATTAATCTGAGTGCACGTAAAAAGAGATGAAGAGCTATTGTTCGAAGTTTGTCTCCTGTTCGAAACTCGACGAAGCCTGTGTGGTGCGAAGCCTGTAGTTGTCGAATCCGGCTTCGAAGTACACAGTGTCGAAGTCTGTAGTGGACGTGCCGAAGCCTGCTTCGAAGTTGACGCGTGAAGGCTGATGGAGTCGAAGCTGGTTCGGAGTAGTCGTGCGAAGGTTGTAGATGTAAACTCCGAACCCTTCGAGTTCGAAGTTATGCAGAAGAGAATTCGAAGACTAGTGCAAAACTATGCAGCAGCGAAGCACGTAGCTATCAAAACCTACTCCGAAAATCTCAGTACAGAAGCCACAAAAACAGACTTCGAACCTAACACATAAAGACGAAGCCTAGACACGCAAGCTTCGCTTGTACAGTGAACAATTAGGAACCTGGTGTGAGGCTTCGGTGTACATAAAGCGAGGCAAGGAAACAGCGAGAAAAACTTCCGAAGTATGCGAGGAAAGAACCAGTCGAGGCCAACTTCGAAAGAGCCGAAGTCTATTAGAGCTTGGTTCAACTAAAAACTTCGTCTTCGAAGTACCTTCGAACTGGACTTCGAACGAAACAAACACAGAACAAAAACAAGCAATACCTCGAAGCTATGCCTTGAACTACATGACCCTCAAAAACACCAGTGAAGCCTTTATGATTAATTTCAGAGACAGCAAGGTCTGTAGTGCAGCAAAGGTCACACAGCTACGACGAAGCAGTAGCCTTCACTCAGCCAGAGGGATACAAAAACAGAGCTTCGAAACACTAACCCGACGAAGCCTATACTCCGAAATGAAACAGCTCTGATAAAAAAACAGGACTTCGAACAGAACGCTGGGAGACAAACTACAGAGAGGCACCAGAACCCGAGAGAGAAAAATCCTACCCTGACACCAGCAGGAGCTAGACAAGAAAACTAGCACCTATACGCAGAACAAGAGCCAGCCATAACGCACGAAATAGTGCCCAGATTAAACAAACCAGTTCTCATCACATAAACCAAGGCAAAACGGAGAAAAGTTACACACGGGAGCGAAATTGCAAGGCGCGTAGAACGATGTACCTGAAAGATTCGCTGAGAAGAACGATTTTTCAGGAGCAGATTGATGAACAACAGCGAAGAGATCAGAATCCCAAGAACAAAAACACAGGCGGTGCAAACACAGGGACGAGCACAAAAAGTAACCCAAACTTTGAGTAGGATTAAACTGTATTTCAGAATGGGTAACCCTAACCCTAGGGATTGGGGCCCTATTTATAGGCAGCCCAATAGCCTAGGAATATTCCAACAGACCCTTAGGGTTTTTTTACAGACGCTGAAATAAATGGAAAGGACCAAACTTCCCTTAGGATATTTTTACAGACTCAACTGACTGATTGTGGGCCTAAGGACAAAATAGTAAACTCCTATTTACAGATGACTTATCCGGAAGCGGAGCTTTTGTAGCGACTACGGCTTCGCTCCAGGACGGTCCGATCCAAGATCAGCGGTTGTTAGTTTTGCGCCGAAACTGACAAAGCGTCCACCAACTTTGCACCAGGTACCCGGATTAGGCCGGCCTGATTCCGCGGCTCTCTCGGCCCGGCAATCACTCGCCGCCCGTGTACCTGAGTCAATCTTGGTCAACAGCCCAGTGGATCCTCTGGTGCTCCTAGCCCATGTATCCAGATTGGGCCAGCCCGACTTCGCGGCCTCTCTGCCCGACAGTCGCTCGCTGCCCGTGTACCTGAGTCACATGCGGCCTAGATGCAGCAGGTATTCTCCTCTTTTCAGTCCTCTTTGACTATCGTTGACAATGACTCATCACATCTGGAGCCATGAGGCCCACGCTCTTCAGCATGGCTCCTCATCAAGCCATTAAAGCATTGAACATTTTTAGCCACTTGTTGCACTACTAACAAAGAATCACCATATGCATAAACATGTCTAGCGCCTACAGATTCTAGTAATTTGAGAAACCAAGGGTTGGTTTCAGAGTCTGTGATGAGTGATTGACATATTTTATCCTCTAATTCGAAGGGGTCCCTCCGAAGGGGTTCGGAGGTTGTTTCACCGAAGGGTTCGGTGGGCTCTGGTTGCTGCAGCTGTTGCAGCGGAGTGTGCCTATCGGAAGGGTCTGACAGTACACGATGACTTGGTTGTACCGAAGGGTTCGGTACTTTGGACGGTACACCAGAGTGTGTATCGGAGGTTTCTTACCTGGAGAGGTCTTCGGGGTACTGGATACACTTGGCTGTTTGTCTGTGGTGCGCAGGTGACTTCGGAGGCGACGGACGGTTCGTAGAAAGTGAACCTGGGTCAAGCGGGAGGCTTGATGACAAGGAAGCAGGGAGCTCCGTCACGAAGGCTGCGAAGGGGTCGAGGTCGGACCTCGGGTCGAGGTTCGCCAGGAGAAGGCAGCAAGTGCGGAGTGTGACTTCGGGTGAAGGTACCCCGAGACGAAGTCCTCGGAGGCGAGGCACTTCGAAGGGTACTCCGAATGGAGTGACTTCGAAGTATGGTGGACTAAGTCCTCATCAATGAGGCAAGGTGTTCTAAGTGTATGTAGGACCGAAAGTAGCGACCAGAGGGGGGTGAATGGGCGCCTAAAAATTCTTTCGAATCTATGGCCTGCACCCAACACCCAACGCACCTCAAAAGACTAAGCAGCAAAGCGTGAACAGATTGCCTAAGTCTAAAAGTATCTAGCCTAGAAAAGACTGGTGTCCTAGACAGAGAAACACCAATACAGTGCTAACAGATAAACAAAATATTCAAAACATGGCAGATCAAACTTCTCAGCAGATGATCTAAGTGTACATGAAAAGAGATGAGAAGTTACTGTTCAAATTTGTCTCCTGTTCAAAACTTGGCGAAGCCTGCTTAGCTGTTGTAACACCCCAAGAATTAAAAGGAAATAATAGAAAAATATTATTAAAGATATTTCTGAATTTATTTTTTAAGGAAAAATCCTAAAAGAGCCCTATTAAAGCCAAACAGGGAAGAATATTCAAAATATGGACTTGAAAAATTTATGGAATAAACTAGAGGCCAAAACATAATTTCAGGAATTTTTACAATTTTTTATCAACAGTTATTCAACCCTTAATCAAATATATGAATTACTACAATTATTTTAATCAGAAAACATTTATAAGTCCTAATGGGCCGCAAACCTCCAATCTACCCCAAGCCCAGCCCAGTCCAGTCTTGGGCCAGTGACAGGTGGGACCCAGGTGTCGGCGCTGCCTCCCGCCTCTCTCACCCGCCCGCGCCCGCCTCGGCCCCACCCGATAGCCACCTGCGCCCTCTTTCGCCCTCTAACCAGTGTGGCCTGCCTATCGGTGCTGTTGGCTTCACGCTCGGTCACTGACAGGTGGGGGCCACCTGTCACATCCATCGTCTCCGATGGAAGGGGATCGTCCCCTTTCCTTTCGGTGACTCCCTTTCCAATTCCTCACCGCCAGCCGCCCGTGATCGCCCGAATTGTCCCCGGATCACTTTCCCCGGACACCGCCGCCCCCTTTCCATCTATTGCCGACGCGTTTTCGCATTCATGGAAGCTATTCGACGCAAATAGAAACCTCGCCAGAGAGATTAGGAACCCTTCGGGTTTCCTCCAATTCCCTTGCCAAAACCACCGCCGGCGACCCCTATAAATACCCCTCTCCGTCACCGCCCTCAGCCCACACCTCCGCAGACGAGCTCGAGTCGACCAGAGCGCTCTCCCTTCGCTTTTGGGTTTTCCCTCGGCTTCAACTCCGGCTGCTGCTCGCCGTCGATTCCGGCCTCCCCCGCCCTAGCCACCACCACCATCGAGACCGCCAAGACCTGCCCGTCCTCGGCCACGCCTCCGTTGGCCGTGGAACCCGCCGGATCATCGTCGCCGACGAGCACCCGAGGAGCCTCGTCGTCTACCCTCGCCGCCGGTCACCGTCAGTCGTCCTCCGTCGCCATCACCGGTACCATCACACTCCCCTCGGTCTCCGCTTTCCATTTTTGCATAAAGCTAAGCACTGTATACGCTCGCCGCCTCCATCGCCGCCGCACCTGAGGTCGCCGGAACCGGAGACGAAGGGGGCTGAGTACCCCTTACGTCTGTGCCGTGCCGGACGAAACCCTAGCCGTCCGATCACGATCGGGGGGCTAAGATTAAATCCTTTCGGGATTTAATCCCAGCCCTCGGATCCGGTCAAACTGGTACCCAGCAATCTCAACCGTTGATCGCAACTTAAAGCCTGGGCTCGATCTGGTGCGTCCACGCGTACCCGTTCGATACGTTATAATCTTGGCCGTCCATTTTCACTTAAGCCTCCCGCCTCACGCCTGGCCGCCAGATCTAGATCCAACGGCTCTGGATCAGCCGGTCCACGCGCACAGTACCGAGGTACACCGTGAGCCTGGCTCACTGTGGTCTAAAATCCATTTTCTGTTTAAATACAATTCCAGAAAATTGTTTAAACTTTGAAAATCCATAACTTGCTCATTTTAACTCCAAATTTCACCATTCAAATTTTGTTAAATTCAGTATATTATTCTCTACACATTAATGCCATAAAAACAGTATGTTATTTTGGCACAAAATAATCTTAGCAATTAAATAAATAAAAACCCACTAGGGTTAAAATTATTAATTCAGAAAATAAATTAGGGAAAACCTTAAAAGATAAGTTTTACTGTTTATCACCAAACTTCAGAACATTAAAACCTTATTTCACATAATAAAACCCATAAACATGTATGTTTATTATTTGGTGGTTTTTTAGCTGTTTATTGAATGTATTGTTTATTTTTCCGTATCGAGAAGACTACGAGTTCGTCGAGGAGCCGGAGTTCTATCCTGAAGTTCCTCCATCCCCATTTGCTGATCAAGGCAAGTCATCGACCACCCCTGTGGAAACAGTTGATCATCATTGAGCCCATGTTTTAATAAATTATCGCTATAACTCATAGGTTAATATTGCATTAGTCAAACATCAAGCCCTACACTTATATTTATTAGATCCCCGTCCTTGTGTGCAAACCCAAGCCATGCTTATTGAGCCTTAACTCCTTGTCACTCTACTGTATTATATTAGCTAGTGCCCAATGTACCAGCACAACTGCTATAGGATATAAAGAATGAGTCGTAGATAGATGGATTCTGATATATGAAATTCCCAGTTATTCTTGTCTCTGGACTCTGTTGGAGTTGGCTACGTTAAGTATGGTGGGTTCCGGGTGCAAGCTCGGGAACTGGTTGGTCGCACCCGGGGCACTATAAGGACCAGTCTACGGGATCTGTTGCAAAGCACTTCCGTACCAACCATAAGTCTAATGGGTAAGTCCTAACTGGAAGTGTGGAACACTCCGACTCTATGCACCATAGTGGAGGGGTACAAGGGGCAAGCCTACGGGTGACTTGTACCGACGATGGCTCAAGGGGGGTATGGTGAGAACTCGACACGTCGAGACACGATACGAAACCCATAAGAGGGTGTTGTGGAGTCGGAGAGGACCATATGGAAGGTTTTGGCACGAGTTCCCGTGGAATGGGTCATCTCGTTACACTTTGGTGTAAGTGATGAGTGCGTGCCTTGTGGGTACAGTGGTACATCTCTGATCAGAGTAATTTAATCTTTTCGAAAAGCCGAGCCCACGATCAAGGGCGGGTTGTGTGACTACTTGCAGTTAGTTTACAAATGTTTGAATGGTGAAGTTATTCATGGCATGTAAGGACTGTTGTGCGAGGAGGTAAAACATACTCCTCGAGTTAGAAGATGATGATGCATACACATGTTTACATTTCAGTACTAATAACTTGCTCACATTTAATTGCTTTACAATTATGCTTTTCCGCAAAATTAGCCACTATCCCCCTTGTTATTATCTTGCATTATATTTGCATTCGGTGGCTTGCTGAGTACATCTGTACTCACCCCGTTGACTTACAGCATCAGAGCCCGTCTACTACGAGGAGGATGAAGGTCTGGAGTAGCGACCCAGTCAAGGCGAGACTGGAAGGAGGCGTTCATCTAGGACCCTTGATTTTATTAGTTTCTCTTCACTTTCATTCACTTTTGTAATAATGCGGTCTACGAACCGTGGATGATTTCCCGTATTGTACGTGGTCGCATGATGAACGTCTTGTTTTTATTGATTTTCTATGGATTATCAATAAAAGTCCTGATTTATTAAATCGGGGCGTGACAGTTGTGTCGAAGCCTGCTTCGCAGTGTCGAAGCCTAGCGAAGGTTGTCATTGAAGTGTCGAAGGTTTGTTGAGACTAGCCTAGTTCAAGTGTGGCAGAGAGCGAAGTATGCTTCGAAGCGAAGTATGAAAGTATCGAAGCTTGCTTCGAACAGTGTACTTCGAAGCCTAGACTTCGATCAGAAAGCTTCGAACAAAGTTCATAGAAATGCAACCTTCGAAAGTGAAGCGAAGCCAAACACACAGCGGCAAGATCAAATCGAAGCCTACACTCTACCTTCGAAGTTAGCTTGAGCGAGGTATAACTACCGAAGTGGTAACCTTCGAACCACAGACCAACCTCGAATCGAAGTCTGCTGATGCTCTCAAAAGAAATCGAAGCCTTGATACAAACTTCGAGAGACAAGCTTCGAACTCACAAACTAAGATCCACAGAAAAGACAACAGGAGAGAAACTTCTCAGAAAAACAAACTCCGTGCGAAGTCTACCAGAGAGACATGCTTCGAAGCTAACTTCGAAGCCTGTAAAAGTTTGCTTCGCAAAAGTGCCGAAGTATGTCAATGAACAGAAACTAAGCACAGACCATACTTCGAAGCTAGATTCATAGTTCGAGTTCAGAGTTGAAGGTTCTAGCGAAGCCTTCGAAGATGTCAGGTCGAAGCCTGCTTCACAGAGCTGAATGACTTCGAACAAACAAGGGGGCTTCAACAGAAACAGCCAGAGAAAGACTAGGCTCTGTCTACTCGATCAAAAAGGCTATGTAGGAAAAAGCAAAGCTAGAGTACTAGTGTACTATTGCTACAGGGAGTAGGTACTACTTGCTACAAGCAAGAACTAGTACTACTCATGTGAAGAACAGAAGCAACAGAGAAGCTTTCACTCAGGAATAAAATGGCCACACGCAAAACGAAACTGTAGAGCTGTTAACGAAATGCTGCACACACAACAGCAGGAATAAAATCATCAAGACTAGAGAAGAATCAAGATGAACTCACGAAGAAACAAAATGACCCAATCCTTGATTAAAAAGTGATTTCTTGAAAGGGTGACCTAACCCTAGGGATTGGGGCCCTATTTATAGGTTGCCTAATAGCTAGGAATATTCCACCAGCCCCTTAGGGTTTTTTACAGACGCTGAAATAAAACGAAAAGACTAAACTGCCCTTAGGATATTTTTACAGACTCGACTGACTGACTGTGGGCCTAGGGACAAAATAGTAAACTCCTATTTACAGATGACTTATCCGGAAGCTAAGCTTTCGTAGCGACTATGGCTTCTCTTCTGGACAGTCCGATACAAGATCAGCGGTCGTCAGTTTTGCACCGAAACTGACAAAGCCTCCACCGACTTTGCACCAGGTATCCGGATTGGGCCGGCCCGATTCCGCAGCTCTTTCAGCCCGGCAATCACTCACCGCCCGTGTACCTGAGTCAATCCTCGTCAACAGCCCAGTGGGTCTTCTGCTGCTCCTAGCCTAGGTACCCGGATTGGGCCAGCCCGACTTCGTGGCCCCTCTGCCCGACAGTCGCTCGATGCCCGTGTACCTGAGTCACACGCGGCCCATGACACAACATATTTCCTCTCTTCTTCTGTCCTCTTTGACTATAGTTGACAATAACTCATCACATCTGGAGCCATGAGGCCCACGCTATTCAGCATGGCTCCTCAGTGTGCTCCGGAGGGAGACACTCGAAGGTATACCCGACGAAGGTCTCAGAAGTCGAGGTGCATCGAAGGCATGATCCAGGTGAGGATCGTCGAGGAGTGTGCTCGGGAAGAGACACTGCGACGAAGTGCTCATGGAATGCTTCATGCGGAGGCCTTGGACGAAGGGTGGTACTCCGAAGGTGGGGCTTCGGAGTGAAGGAGGCTTCGGAGCGAACCTGGCTCTAGAGTGAGGCTGGCTCCGGAGCGAGGCTGACTTGAGGTACTTCGGCCTTGCATGGCTTCGGTACACGGACTGACGGAGTTCGAGCTGGGAGAAGCTGCGAAGCCATGGTGGTCCACTCCGAAGGTGTTGGTGCGAAGGCCCAAGGGCTTTGACGGCTTCGGCTCAAAACCGTCACTGTATCGAAGGCTAACTTCAGTGAAGCGAAGGCTGTCAGGCTCAAGGCTTCTCACCAAATCTACCGCACCCCTCGCGTGCGAAGGGGGGCTTCAGAAGGGTCCAAAACTACAAAGGCTGACAGCGTCTGCTCTGCAAAAGCTGGTGTTGTCCCCTCTGCAAAGCTGACAAAAGAAGCCTCCAAATAAAGTAGACTACCAGTTGTACCCCCCTGTTCTGATGAGACAAAACAATGTAAACCCTAGGGGTAAAGTAGTCTATTCACTGGGATGAATAGTGCCTATAAATAGTGGAGGCTGGCTAGGTCACATCAACACTTTGAGCAGTCATTTTTGAGCTCCTGTGCTAGCCGCCACACACTCTCTGTATTCATCCTGTGAGTTCATTTTGTGTTCCCTGTTCAAGCAATGAAGCTTTGATTCTGTTTTCTTTTACTGCTTGAACTTGTATGCATACTTCTCTACATGCTTTGATTTTTCTGTGCACCATCTTCTTGTGAGTTGTTCTGGAGAGGTGTGTGAGAAGTCTGTCTGGGTGAAGTGCGTTTTTCAGTGTCTGTCCGCTCTGTGTAAACTGGAGGCTAGACCTCTTTGATTACTAGCGAAGCGTTGTCTCTGTGCTGAATCGAAGCCCATTTTCTTCCTGTATCGAAGTCCTTAGCGAAGTCTATTCAGTGTGAGTTTAGACCTTCGAAGTATGAAGCCCAGCACCAGTTGCTGTTGCTGAGTATTTGGTCGAAGTCTCCTGAGGGAAGTCTGCTCTTGCGAACGGTGTAGTGCGAAGCCTGCTCGAAGGCACCTTGTGTGCGGAGCCTGCACTGCCTTAGCAGAGTTGATCGAAGTCCTCAGAGGGAAGCCCGCTCATGCGAAGGGTGAAGTGCGAAGCCTGCTCGGAGCACCCTGTGTGCGGAGCCTGCACTGACTTAGCAGAGCAGAATTTTCGGGGTTGTGGGTAAAGCGAAGTCTTCTTGGCTTCGAACTTTTGCTCCTTGCGAAGTCTGTTTTTGGAGCTGTAAAATACCTCTGAACCAGAACTTCGAAGGGTGTGTTCGAAGCCTGTTCCGCAGAAGACAGAATTAAAACAGAAGGCTATTTTTAGTATGAAATTTTAAAGGATCCCATTCACCCCCCCCCTCTGGTTGCCATTTCCGGTCCAACAATTGGTATCAGAGCGGGTTAAGATCACCAGTTGACCTTAACCGGTTTTGTGATCTGTTGGCGACATGGACAGAGTTAGTAAAATACCTCTGTTCGATGGGACTGATTTTGCATACTGGAAGGTGCGCATGGTGGCTTACTTGTTAAGCCAAGGAAATGCAATTTGGGAGATTGTGGACTCACAATACTCCATCCCTGAAACTCACACCTCTCAAACAGAGAAGGATTAGTATAATGCCAACTCCAAGGCTAGAAATATATTGTTCATTGGTTTGAGTAGAAGTGAGTTTGATAGGGTGCAGCACCTTAGGACGGCTAGGGAGATTTGGACTACACTCACTATTTTTCATGAGGGCTCTACACAGATTAAGGCCAGGCGCCAAAGCACTTACAATCAACAGTATTAGCTGTTTGTGCAGGCACCTGGTGAATCTATAGATGCCATGTTTTCTCGTTTTGATGCGATAGTGAGTAACTTGCGGTCCAACGGGACGCTTGCTTACAATGATCATGATAGGGCTATCAAGCTTCTCTATGCTCTTGATCGTAGCACATGGGAAGTGAAGATATCCAGCATTGAGGAGTCCGCAGGTTATGATACATTGACCTGTGATGAGCTTTTCAGCAAGCTGAAGTCCACAGAGATTGCCAAGGTATCTCTTGCAGTGCATAGAAACTCTTTGCCACAACCATTGGCATTGGTTTCTAGCACTAGCCGTGGCACCACTGCAGAACCAAGCACATCTGGCACTTGTGTTCTTGCAGATGGTTTTGCCTTGTCCTCCCTGGTCTCCATCACTAAGGAGCAGGTGGATACTCTGGATGATGATGAGCTTGCTCTCATTGCCAGAAGGTTCACCCGTTTTCACCATGAGAGACGGGATCAGAGGAGAGGTGGTTTTAGTGGTTGCTTTGAGTGTGGCGACACTTCTCACATCAAGGCTAATTGCCCAAAACTCAAGAAGAGAGATGAGAGTGAGTGCCCCAAATACCACAAAAAGGAGAGGAAACCCTTTGTGAAGGGCAAGCGCGGCAAGGTGGCTAAGAGGGTAGCCAAAGCCGCTTCCAGAGCATTTGTTGCTGCTCTCAGCGACATCGACACTTCCTCAAATGAGGAGTCGAGCTCTGAGGAGGAGTCTCCAAGGAAGGAGGAGAAGAAGGACAAGAAGGGACGAGATTTCACCGGCCTCTGCTTCATGGCCGACAGCGATCACAGCGG
This sequence comes from Zizania palustris, assembly GCA_019279435.1. Classification (NCBI taxonomy): domain Eukaryota; kingdom Viridiplantae; phylum Streptophyta; class Magnoliopsida; order Poales; family Poaceae; genus Zizania; species Zizania palustris. The sequence continues at coordinate 48,180,352 of JAAALK010000287.1, forward strand.
TGATGAGCTTGACTCATCTGAGGTACCTCTATCCTATGACCAGCTTTCAATTAAACTAGATGAGCTGAATGAAGTAGTTCTTGGTCAGGATAGATTACTTGTGCAAGCCGCTAGAGATAGAAAAGACCTTAGACTTAGGCTATAATCTGTGTCTACTGATTATGCCATGCTTAAGTCTAGGGTTAATGATGTTGAATGTGAATCTTATACTGTTGTCATGGGTGAGCTTGCTCAGTTGCGTTCTGTGCATGCTCAAACTCTTTCTGAGCTTGAGACTGTACAGAAGCAGCTTTTGATGGTTGATTCTAGTCCTCATGATATAATTGAATGCTTGAACTGCCCCTTATTATGTGAGAGCATTGATTTATGTGATAAGCATGTTCAAGACTTAGAGGCTAGATTGGAGAGGGCCGATAGTTCTAAAGATGTTCAACCTGTATGTGACACATGCATAACCCTTAAGGACCAACTAGGAACGGTTAGAGAGCGAGCTGAGAACCTCATGACTGAAAATGAGTACCTTCTTTCTGTGGTTAACAAATGCACTGAGGGAAAGGGTAGGATGGACTTGCTCTTGGCCAAGACCAAGATGTGTGCTAACAGAGCAGGGTTAGCTCTAGGATTGGGTTTTGAGAGGATTCCTTCAGACAGTGTAAACAAAACTGTTTTTACCTCGCCCACTACCTTAGAGAAAGAGAGAGCTCTGTTAGACACTCCTTCAGCCAAAAAGCCTACCCGAACTCCGAAGAAAATCACTTCTCTCGCAAAGAAAATTCCTCCTAAGAAAACCACTCAGCAGAAGCTCAAGGAGCCTATGAGGATTGCTCCTATGACCCATGAGAGTGCCCCTAGGACAATTTTTCATTGTTCCTACTGTCAGAGGGCGGGTCACTTGGTTGGGTTCTGTTTTCGTCGCATCAAGGATGAGCGACGCTCTCAGGCGATGAGGTTCTAGAACATGCACTACCCATCTTTAGGTATGCAAGAGTCTGAGTTGTACTCATGTCCTGTTTTCGAGGCTCCTCGTGCTTCTCGGAGAGGTTTTGCTCCTCGAGTGTTCACCATGTTCCATATGGTGGTAGACCCTGGGCGAGTAGCTTTGTACCTCGTCAGAGTAGGAGACCTCGTCATGCTTTTAGATCACAGCATGTAGGTAGACCTCGCACTTTGCATCATTCTGATTATCCTGTGTGTAGACAGTCTACTTTTACTGTGCCTACTACTCGTATCACTCAGTGCTCGATGCCTCGTCATGTATTCACTCACCCCAGCACTGAGCGATCGAGATTTTCTTATCATGTGTAGGCACCAGATCGAGGCTTGGAGGGCACGTGGATCATGGACTCCGGTTGTTCGCGCCATATGACCGGAGATGCAGCATGGTTCTCCAGCCTCACCACAACCAAGCAAAGGGAACATATCTCTTTCGGCAATAATCGAAGGAGTAGAGTGAAAGGTAAAGGTCTGGTAAGAATTAACTCGAATTTCACTCTCAAAGATGTTGCTTTGGTTGAAAACTTGGGATACAATTTGCTTTCTGTATCTCAATTGCTTGATGAGGGCTTCGAAGTGCGATTTCATCGCGATACTTCGCAAGTACTCAATTCTGATGGCGTTGTGGTTTGTAATATCTTTAGAGTTGGGAGAGTTTTTGGAGCTGATTTTTCTAAGTCATCTGGTTCTTCTCATTGTCTTGTTGCACATTCTACTTCTGAGCTTTGGAAGTGGCATAGGAGACTAGGGCATATGAGCTTTGAGTTGCTCACTCGTTTGAGTGCCCTAGGTCTGATCCGTGGATTGCCCAAGCTCAAGTTTGAGAAGAATTTAGTTTGCGCTCCATGTCGACATGGAAAAATGATTGCCGCTTCGCACTCGCCAGTCACCACGGTGATGACTGAGCAACCCAGAGAACTTCTCCACATGGACACTGTAGGTCCTTCTCGGGTTAGTTCTTTAGACGGCAAGTGGTATGTGTTAGTCATTGTCGACGATTTCTCTCACTACTCTTGGGTCTTCTTTCTTGCCAGCAAGGATGAAGTGTTTTCACACTTTCGGAGCTTGGCTTTGAGACTTTTCACTGAACTCCTTGGTGCATTGAAATTCATTCGAAGTGATAATGGCACTGAGTTCAAGAACAGTCTCTTTGTTGACTTTTGCATGGAGCATGGCATAGAACATCAATTCTCTGCTCCGCGGGTTCCTCAACAGAACGGTGTTGTTGAGAGGAAGAACCGCACTTTGGTTGAGATGGCTAGGACAATGCTCGATGAGCATAGGACTCCTAGAAAATTATGGGCTGAGGCCATGAATACTGCATGTTACATCTCAAACCGAATCTTCTTGCGCTCAATTTTGAACTTGACATCTTATGAGCTACATTTTGGGAGACAGCCCAAGGTCACTCATCTTCGAGTTTTTGGCTGTCGTTGCTTTATCCTAAAATGTGGTAATTTGGACAAATTTGAGTCGCGTTCTTCTGACGGGATCTTCTTGGGTTACACTACTATGGTCATTCTTATCGTGTTTACAATTTGGAGACTAACACTGTCATGGAGTCATGTGATGTGACTTTTGATGAATCAACCCCTCTATTAGTTCTACTCTTGAACAGGCAAATGAACACGACATGGAACAAACTATCTTCAAAGAAGAAGATCCCGGAGATTTCGAGGATGAACCCCTACTACCCTCGACATCGACTCGTGAAGCCGACCCCGCTTCGACCACTTCGGCACAAGGTCCCGAAACAACTACCTCGACATCGGTCATCTTGGACTACTCCAACGCACACGTTGAGAGGGAGACTGCATCTCGTCGTGAGGCTCCACACCATGTTCAAAGGATGCATCCTCCCGAGCAGATCATTGGTGAGCTTGATCAAAGGGTAACACGTTCTCATGCTCATTTCATTGATTCCGCTTTTGTTGCTTCTTTCAAGCCCTTAGATGTTAGTCATGCACTTTCTGATTCTAGTTGGATCAATGCCATGCATGAAGAACTTGAAAATTTTGAGAGAAACCAAGTCTGGACTTTAGTTGATCCTCCACCAAATATTCATTTCATTGGAACAAAATGGATTTTCAAAAACAAACAAGGGGAGGATGGGACTATAGTTAGAAACAAGGCTAGATTTGTAGCTCAGGGTTATTATCAATTAGAAGGGATTGATTTTACTGAAACCTTTGCACCTTTTGCTCGTATTGAGGCCATTAGGATTTTGCTTGCCTTTGCGACATCCCGGGGATTCAAACTCTATCAAATGGATGTCAAAAGTGCTTTTCTTAATGGTTTCATAGGCGAAGATGTTTATGTAAAACAACCCCCTGGCTTTGAAAACCCTAAATACCCACATAAAGTTCTTAAACTTCATAAGGCTCTTTATGGACCCAAGCAGGCCCCTCGGGCATGGTATGACAGACTTAAGTCTTTTCTGCTTGAGCGGGGGTATTTGATGGGATCTGTTGATAAAACCCCGTTCACTCTCAAGCATGGCAAAGATTTCCTCCTAGTTCAGATTTATGTGGATGATATCATCTTTGGTGGCTCTTCTCATGCTTTGGTTGCCGAGTGTGCAGATGCCATGAGCAGGGAGTTCGAGATGTCCATGATGGGCGAACTCACTTTTTTCCTTGGTTTGCAAATCAAGCAAAGCAAACAAGGTACTTTCGTCCACCAGAAAAAGTACACCAAGGACCTGCTCAAGAAGTTCAACATGGCTGATGCGAAGCCACTCGCCACTCCAATGGCTACATCTGTAGCATTGGATCCTGACGAAGATGGAGAAGTCGTAGGTCAGAAGGAGTTCCGAAGCATGATCGGCTCCCTCCTCTACTTGACTGCTACGAGGCCGGACATACACTTTGCAGTGTGTCTGTGCGCTCGTTTTCAGGCTTCACCACGAGCTTCGCACCGCCAAGCGGTAAAGCGCATTCTCAGGTATCTCAAACATACCTTAGAATTCGGCATTTGGTATTCGGCGTCTTCCTCTTTGTGTCTTCGAGGTTATTCCGATGCGGATTTTGCTGGGTGTAGGATTGATAGTAAGAGTACCTCTGGTACTTGTCATTTTCTTGGTACATCACTGGTTTGCTGGTCTTCCCACAAACAGTCTAGTGTTGCACAATCGACGGCTGAGGCCGAATATGTTGCTGCATCTAGTTGTTGCTCTCAGATTTTGTGGATGGTTTCCACTTTGCGGGATTTCGGGTTAGATTATAAGAGTGTTCCACTTTTGTGTGATAACACTAGTGCTATTTGTATTGCAAACAACCCGGTTCAGCACTCCAGAACCAAACACATTGATGTGCGATATCATTTTATCAGAGATCATAATGAGAAGGGTGATATTGAACTTCAATATGTTGATACCCAACACCAGCTAGCCGATTTTTTCACAAAACCCCTCTATGCTTCTCGTTTTGCCTACTTGCGTGGGGAACTTGGTGTTTGTCACCCTTACGACATCTTGTGAGGGGGAGCAGATTTTTATTGACTTGCATAGGCTCACTGTGTGTGAAATTGCATTTACATCTTTTTGCACTTATATGCCTGTTTTTAATTCATGAAATCATGTCAGCTCAGCTCTATTTAATATGTCTGAAACATTATGTGCATGATTCTTCTTTCCAAAATCAAATCATGTGCACTGCTTAATCTTGAATCTAGCATGTTTAGGCAGGACTGCTTTAGCTATCTTTTATCTGCTTGATAGCAAGATTTCTTTTCTCTAGATGCTAAACCTTGCAACTTGAAAAATTGTTCTACTTACTCATGGTTATTCATCAAGTGATAAACAAATTGTTCACTTTATCAAAATTCCAAAAATCCATGGTTTGCATGCTTCAAAGCGAAAAGATCCAGGTGTGTTTGTTTGTCGCACTACTCTATTCTAGACTGCTTACCATTGCACATTGGTATGAACTGAGATAGTGTAGTGTATGCCAAAATCACCGCCTTAAGCTTCTGATGGCTTTCATGCCTAGGCTTGGCTTGATTGGAAAGTATAAGGTAGACAAACAAATAACCTCTGGCACTATGAAAAGAACAACAACTTAATTGATCATCAAGTTTGCTTTCAATGCTCCACTTGAACTGGACTTGTCTGTCTAGAGTATAAATTGACTAGCTTTGCGCAGTCCCTGCTTTTACTTGTCTAGTTACCTTGATTGAGTGGTGATGCTTTTATTTCAAAATGATAAAATCACATGCTGTCATTATGTTTTTTAGAGAAAGTTAAATTGAGCTGAGCACATGATAATTGGTATTAATGTTGGCATATTTTTTCTTTATATGTCTTTGCAATTCTGCCCATTTCGAAGCTTTGCATATTTTAAATGCTCCTTGATGCTTGCATTGCCAAAGGGGGAGAAATTTTTTGAGTTCTCTACAGCAAGGGGATAAAATAACTCAGGGGGAGTTTTTATCTTGCAAAGGGAAAGATTTGCAGAAGGGGCTTTTACTCTTTTGAAAAGGGGGAGGAAAATTCTTTTGTCAAGTGACATGGTTTGGCTCGTCTCTGAGTTTTTATGGTCACTTGTGTGCTAAAATTTTTCAAATTTTCTTGAACTTGAATTTGGTTGTCAATGCACTCATCAAGGGGGAGATTAAGAAACCAAGGGTTGGTTTCGGAGTCTGTGATGAGTGATTGACAGATTTTATCCTCTGATTCGAAGGGGTCCCTCCGAAGGGGTTCGGAGGTTGTTTCACCGAAGGGTTCGGTGGGCTCTGGTTGCTGCAGTTGTTGTAGCGGAGTGAGGAGCCATGCTGAAGAGCGTGGGCCTCATGGCTCCAGATGTGAAGAGTCATTGTCAACGGTAGTCAAAGAGGACTGAAAAGAGGAGAAGACCTGCTGCGTCTGGGCCACGTGTGACTCAGGTATACGGGCAGCGAGCGACTGTCGGGCAGAGGGGCCGCGAAGTCGGGCTGGCCCAATCTGGGTACATGGGCTAGGAGCATCAGAGGATCCACTGGGCTGTTGACCAGGATTGACTCAGGTACACGGGCAGTGAGTGATTGTCGGGCTGAGAGAGCTGCGGAATCGGGCCGGCCCAATTTGGGTACCTGGTGCAAAATCAGTGGAGGCTTTGTCAGTTTCGGCGCAAAACTGACGACCGCTGATCTTGTACGGACTGTCCAGAAGAGAAGTCGTAGTCGCTACGAAAGCTTAGCTTTCGGATAAGTCATCTGTAAATAGGAGTTTGCTATTTTGTCCTTAGGCCCACAGTCAGTCAGTCGAGTCTGTAAAAATATCCTAAGGGCAGTTTGGTCTTTCCTTTTATTTCAGCGTCTGTAAAAAAACCCTAGGGGTATTTCTGCATTTTCCCATTTATTGGGCTGCCTATAAATAGGCCCCAATATCCTAGGGTTAGGGTTACCCTTTTCAGAATACACTTTCCTAATTCCAAAAATTGGGTCAATTTTTCACTGTGTTCTTCGTTTTCCGCCGCCAGTGTTTCTTCGGGCTTGGAAATCGCCGCCGCCGGTTATTGTTTCCCACTGTCTCTTCAAATCGCTGGCCACCGGTATTATTTCTCCGTGCACTGTTTTTTATTCTCGTGGCTGTGATGTTCTACTACAAGCACTTCTTCTTTTTGGCTTTGATCTACGCTGGAAACTAGTACCTACACCTATATTCTAGCTCCTAGGCTTGCAACACAGCTTTTGGCTCTGTTCTTTTTCCTGAGAAGCATTAGTACCCTAGGCATCTAGCAGCCTGCGCACTAGTAGCCTAGCCAGCTTTGTTTGCCATGTGCAGCTGCAGCACCTAGATCTACAGGGTGGCTGCTACGGTGCGTTGCCTAGGAGGCGGCAAGGGCTTGCGCAGCTACTTGCAGCAGGCTGTAGAGGTTGGAAGCTAGAGCTTCTAGCCCTGTTTGCAGCGCAGTGCGGCAGCCAGCAGCGGAAGTCCTCCGAGCAGTCACGCGAGCAGCTACGCGAAACAGGAAGCCGCGACTCGGAGCTCGTACAGCGAGTGAAGAAAAACAGGAATCGGCGCACGCAAATCGAGTTCTTTTATTTCAGAATGCTCTAAATATTCATTCCTTTAGATTTTCGTACTACCCTTACCGAACACATTCTTCAGATCATTGTTGTTTTACATGCCGTGATTAAAATCCATTCATAGTGCTTAATTGAACATGTTTCTTCCGATATTTGTTCCTACAGTATATCTTGTGCTATTTTGATGATAGATGAGTGAATGATCTGTTCAACTGCAGTAGCGTATCAAGTGCTTGGACTTATGAATATACTTTTGTTGAAATATGTTGGTCTGATCCGTGAGTAAAATTAATTTGCTGGTATATCTGTTGGACCATTTGTGATCTCAGTTTATCATTATCATGTGTGTTGGTCTAATTAAATGCCTATGAGTTAATTAATCTTTTAATTTGCCTTTAAGCACTGTGTTGGTGTCTTTTCAATTAGGACACCGGTCGTTTTTAGGCTAGATTATTTTTAGCTTTGTTGATCTGTTTTACTTTTAGTTGTTTATTTGTTGAGGTGCGTTGGGTGTTGGGAGCAAGCCATTGATTCGAAAGAATTTTTTAGGCGCCCATTCACCCCTCTCTGGTCGCTACTTTTGGTCCTACACGGAGTGTGCCTGTCGAAGGGATCCGACAATACACGATGACTTGGTTGTACCGAAGGGTTTGGTACTTTGGGCGGTACACCGGAGTGTGTATCAGAGGTTTCTTACCCGGAGAGGTCTCCGGGGTATTGGATACACTTGGTTGTTTGTCTGTGGTGCGCAGGTGACTTCGGAGGCGACGGACGGTTCGTAGCAAGTGAACCTGGGTCAAGCGGGAGGCTTGATGCCAAGGGAGCAGGGAGCTCCGTCACGAAGGCTGCGAAGGGGTCGAGGTCGGACCTCGGGTCGAGGTGCGCCAGGAGAAGGCAGTAAGTGCGGAGTGTGACTCCGGGTGAAGGTACCCCGAGACGAAGTCCTCGGAGGCGAGGCACTTCGAAGGGTACTCCGAATGGAGTGACTTCGAAGTATGGTGGACTAAGTCCTCAGCAATGAGGCAAGGTGTTCGAAGTGTGCTCCGGAGGGAGACACTCGAAGGTATACCCGACGAAGGTCTCCGAAGTCGAGGTGCATCGAAGGCATGATCCGGGTGAGGATCGTCGAGGAGTGTGCTCGGGGAGAGACACTGCAACGAAGTGCTCATGGAATGCTTCATGCGGAGGCCTTGGACGAAGGGTGGTACTCCGAAGGTGGGGCTTTGGAGTGAAGCAGGCTTCGGAGCGAAGATGGCTCCGGAGCGAAGCTGGCTCCAGAGTGAGGCTGGCTCCGGAGCGAGGCTGACTTGAGGTACTTCGGCCTTGCATGGCTTCGGTACACAGACTGACGGAGTTCGAGCTGGGAGAAGCTGCGAAGCCGTGGTGGTCCACTCCGAAGGTGTTGGTGCGAAGGCCCAAGGGCTTTGACGGCTTCGGCTCAAAATCGTCACTGTATCGAAGGCTGACTTTGGTGAAGCGAAGGCCGTCAGGCTCAAGCTTCTCACCGAAGCTACCGCACCCCTCGCGTGCGAAGGGGAGCTTCAGAAGGGTCCAAAACTGTAAAGGCTGACAACGTCTGTTCTGCAAAAGCTGGTGTTGTCCCCTCTACGAAGCTGACAAAAGAAGCCTCCAAATAAAGTAGACTACCAGTTGTACCCCCTGTTTTGATGAGACAAAAATAGTGTAAACCGTAGGGGTAAAGTAGTCTATTCACAGGGCTGAATAGTGCCTATAAATAGTGGAGGCTGGCTAGATCACATCAACACTTTGAGCAGTCATTTTTGAGCTCCTGTGCTAGCCGCCACACACACTCTGTATTCATCCTGTGAGTTCATTTTGTGTTCCCTGTTCAAGCAATGAAGCTTTGATTCTGTTTTCTTTTACTGCTTGAACTTGTATGCATACTTCTCTACATGCTTTGATTTTTCTGTGCACCATCTTCTTGTGAGTTGTTCTAGAGAGGTGTGTGAGAAGTCTGTCTGGGTGAAGTGCGTTTTTCAGTGTCTGTTCGCTCTATGTAAACTAGAGGCTAGACCTCTCTGATTACTAGCGAAGCGCTGTCTCTGTGCTGAATCGAAGCCCGTTTTCTTCTCGTATCAAAGTCCTTAGCGAAGTCTGTTCAGTGTGAGTTTAGACCTTCGAAGTACGAAGCCTAGCACCAGTTGTTGCTGCTGAGTATTTGGTCGAAGTCTGCTGAGGGAAGTCTGCTCTTGCGAAGGGTGTAGTGCGAAGCCTGCTCGAAGGCACCTTGTGTGCGGAGCCTGCACTACCTTAGGAGAGTTGATCGAAGTCCTTAGAGGGAAGACCGCTCTTGCGAAGGGTGAACTGCGAAGCCTGCTTGGAGCACCCTGTGTGTGGAGCCTGCACTGACTTAGGAGAGCTGAATTTTCGGGGTTGTGGGTAAAGCGAAGTCTTCTTGGCTTCGAACTTTTGCTCCTTGCGAAGCCTGTTTTTGGAGCTGTAAAATACCTCCGAACCAGAACTTCGAAGGTGTGTTCGAAGCCTGTTCCGCAGAAGACAGAATTAAAACAGAAGGCTATTTTTAGTCTGAAATTTTAAAAGCTCCCATTCACCCCCTCTCTGGTCACCATTTCCGGTCCAACATAATTCAAGCCCTAGCAATAAAGCTTCGTATTCAGCTTGGTTATTAGAGGAAGGAAATTTCAGACGGGCCGAAGTCTCAAAGTGCATTCCATTAGGTGATATGAGAACCACTCCAATACCTTGGCCACTCTTGCAAGCCGAACCATCAAAATAAAGTTTCCATGGCACTACCTCAACTAGAGAACCATTGTCACTCCAGCTGACATCTATGTGGTGATCAACTATAAAGTTAGCTACGATTTGGCCTTTTATTGCTCTCAGGGGTTCGTAGGCCAAATTGTACTCAATCAACGTGTAAGCCCATTTTCCGATTCTTCCACTTAGAATCGGCTTCTATAACATGTTCTTTATAACATCGGTTTGGCAAACGACAACACATGTAGTAGGGAGAAGATAATGGCATAATTTGGTGCACGCGTAGTAAAGTGATAAACACAAACGTTCCACAAACGCGTACCTAGTTTCGGCATCTAGCAGGCGGCGGCTCAAGAACATGATGATGTACTCTTTTCCCTCTACCTCCTGGGTTAGCACGGCCCCGATCACGCTATCTTCAGCAGCGATGTATAGCCGAAATGGAATCCCGGCTTTGGGTGCTCTCACCACAGGCGGTGATGACAAGCACTCCTTGATTTTCTCAAAGGCACTTTGCTGGCTTGCCCCCCAAGTGAACTCGGCTTCATTCTTTAGCCGGAGTATGGGGATAAAGGCATCAATCTTGCCGGACAAGTTGGATATAAAGCGACGCAAATAGTTCATCTTGCCTAGCAACTTCTGTACATCCTTTTTGCACGTCGGCGCTGCAATGTTTCTAATCTTCTCAAGCCTCTTAAGATCAATTTCTATGCCTCTCTCGTGAATCATGAAACCTAAGAACTTACCCGCCGACACACCAAAAGCACACTTGAGTGGGTTCATTTTCAAACCATACTGTCGCATTCTATCAAAAGCAACATTTAAATCGGCTAAATGGTTTCCCATAGTGTCCGATTTGACTACAACGTCATCGATGTAAAACTTCTAACATAACCCCTAGAAAGTCATGAAAGATTAAGTTCATAGCGCGCTGATACGTGGCGCCAGCATTCTTCAAACCAAAAGTCATAACGACCCACTCGAATAAACCGACAAAATCAGGGCATCGAAAGGCAGTCTTGTAGACGTCCTCTTCGGCCATAAAGATTTGATTATAACCAGCATTGCCATCAAGAAAACTCAGTACCTTGTGTCCTGAAGCATCATTGATTAGCATGTCGACTATCGGCATTGGATACTCGTATTTCAGAGTGGCTCTGTTCAGATCTTTGAAATCAATACATACCCGTATCTTGCTGCTTCCTTTCTTCTCTACAGGCACAATGTTAGCAACCCATTCCATGTACCTGTATGGCCTAATAAATTCAGCCTTGAGTAGTCGCTCTACTTCTTCTTTAACTCAGTCATAGACGGCTGAGTTAAAGCGACGAGGAGGTTGTTTATAAGGCCTAAATCCGGACTTGATAGGTAGACGATGCTCTACGAGCTCGCGGCTTAGTCCCGGCATCTCGCTATACTCCCATGCGAAACAATCGACATACGATTGAAACAACTTTATTACTTCGGCCTTTTCATCAGGCTGTAAATGTTGGTTTACAAAAGTCAGCCTCGGGATGCTACCATTACCTATGTCAACTTCCTCCAAGGGATCGGCCGACACAAAACCTTGTCCTAATTTCTCTACTTCGCTAAAGTCTTCGATGGCTTCGGCAATACCGTCTTTATTAGATCGATACTGCTCTACCCGAGACTTTAACCAATCTAGATTACCCTTGCTAGACATGACTATTAATAAAAAAATAGTCGTGCTACACCAGCCGGCTTTACAGACACTGGTACAAAACGCCCTTCGGATACGCTAACAAAATCGTAATCTGAAAGATCTCTACCTGACAGACACTCTACTTTGTTATGAACGGCGTCAACCGACACATAGACCAATGCTACTTGAGCCAAAGTATCCGCGGGAATAACCTCTACCTCATCATTGTCCCACTGCATCAGGCACTGGTGTAGAGTAGAAAGAATGCATCAATTCGCGTGAATCCAGTCGCGCCCGAGCAACATGTTGTAGTTACCTTGTACATCGACGATGAAAATGTTGTTGGCAATGTCATGTTGCCCACCGTCAACTCCATGGAGAGTACGCCCTTGGCCTCGGAGCTCTCGCCGTTGAAGCCGTTGAGCATCAAGTTAGTCTTCTTCAGATCATCCTCGCCCCTGCCAAGTTTCTTCAATAATGAGTAAGGCATTAAGTTAACGGTGGCGCTGCCATCGATGAGCATTCAGGAAATCGGCTTTCCATCAATGTGACCTCTGACGTAGAGGGGTTTCAGATGTCGAGTCGAGTCCTCGGGCTTCTCGAAGATGGCATTGCGCGGTCCGAGGTTCAATTGAGCGACCTCGGCCTCATCCTGCGGCAGGGCGAACTCGGCGGGCAGCGTGATGATGTTGATGTCCATCACCTGGGGTGCGGGCCCTTCGGAGACGGGCGAGTAGTCTTCGTCGAGCATGTCATCGTCGTCGTCGCTCGGACTAGGAGTCGGGTTGGTTATCTCAACTGACTTTATCCTCCATACATGTCTTATAGCTGGCTGAGGGCGAATTTCCTCGAAGATAGCATCGTGCTCATCCTCAGCTTTCTTCTCGCGCATCTCCTGTGCCCGTAGTCGTTGTAGACATCTATTATGGGATTTGGACATGCCTAGAGGTGCCCAAGACGGTTGCGGCTAGGTGTCGGGTGCTACTGCCCGGCTCCTATCAACTTTGGCCAAAATGGTATTGCCCCCTTCGGCCTCACATACCCTGCATTCGGAGGGGCCTTCGTCGTGACCTCGGCATTTGGACCGGTCCTGTTCAGTCGATCCAACCAGGCTCCGACGCGGACTTCGACCGAAGTATGGGACTCACCTCCGTCAGACTTCGATGATAAAGCCTTCGGGATTGGGACTTCCTGAGATCCTACTCTGATGGTGATAGCTTTGAACTCCATTTCCTCGGCCTTCTCGCGCCTGTACTCTTCGGCTTCGCTCTGCATGGTCCGATTCGGAGGTACCACGGATAGCCTATGGACGATGCCTCCCTCCATTTCGTCTGTTTGTCCCTGCCATCTGTAACACTCTGAAGGAAAACAAGGTATAGTGTTAAGTTGCGGAGGGTACCCCGGCTGTGATATGTACGGAGCCAACGGAGTCCTTGCCCAGTTGTACGGTGGGGGCATCGGCTGTTCTAGTGGCCTCGCCCACTGTGAGCCGAACCCATTACCCGGAGAGGGGTTCGGTAGAGTCGATGGCGCCTCAGACCATATCAGCGAAGGGTCCTACCAGGATGAAGATACGTCTACCCAGTGCGGGCCGAAGCCTCCCATCGGAGAACTCATCCAAAACAGTGCGGGGTTCGGCCATTGGGGGCCGAAGTTACTGTACAGGGGGTTCAGCCATTAAGGTTCGAAGTCACCGTGCGGAGTGTTAGGCCACTGTGGCCCGAAGCCACCGTGCGGAGGGTTTGGCTGCTTCGGTCCGGAGCCACCCTCCGAAAGTCTTGGGCCCTTCAGCTGTCCCAGTCTTTTAGCGCGGGGACCTGCTTCCTTGGCTTTTCTCCGATGCTTGTTCAACAGCATGTTGTATGTTACCTTCGGCCTCTTGTAAATTTTAGCCGAAGGGGTGTTAATGTTCTGTTTCCACACTCCTACCTCGGGGTTCTTTGGTATGAGCATGCGAGTGCACGGCTCTCCGATGATTACATCCTTCCCCTTAGTTGACTCGGCCTGTTCCGGTTGAATCAATACCTTCTTCTCGTCGAGGTCAACGACGTTAATGGGAAAAGGATCTTTGTCCAGCTTCATCTTTGGATTATGGTCTATCTTCAATCATCCTTATTCTATGGCCGATTGGACCTACCGTCGAAAAACATTGCAGTCGTTAGTGTTATGTGAGTGCGAATCATGCCACTTACAGTATGGATGCTTCTTCAACTCATCGGCAGATGGAATGACTTGACCTTTAGGAAACCTGAGAAGTTGGTTCTTCAAGAGAAAATCAAATATTTTATCACACTTAGTTATATCGAACGAGTACTTGACCTCACTAGGTCGATTCCTGGTGGGAGATGGTCATAATTCGGAGCAAGTGATAGGTTTACTCTTAGCGTTCCACACCCATTCGGCTGCGTACATGTCGGTCGAATCCTCCTCTTCTGATTCCTCCTCGTCGTAGTGTTCCATGATGTGGATTTCATCCCTAGGCTTGTTAAACGTCTTAACGAACTTTTTATCTTTGGTTCTGCCTTCTTGGACCAGAGCCTGCTGTAAAACTTGGCTAACTTCTAAAAAGTTCTGGTTGTCTAATCTTTCTTTAATCTTGGGATGCAACCCATTAAACGCTAGTTCTGCCAAGTCTCTTTCTGAAATGTTAAGGCTGAAACATCGGTTTCTAGTATCCCTAAAACGCTTGATGTATTCAGAGGCGTTCTCGTTAGATTTCTGCCTAACCGATGTTAAGTGTGAAAGCCTAAGCTCTGTCTCACCCGTGTAAAAGTAATCATGGAATTTCCGCTATAAATCATCCCACGTCTGAACGAAGTTTAGCGGGAGCGCCGAAAACCAGGTGAAAGCAGTGTCGGATAGCGAGAGAGAAAATAGTCTAACTTTTAGAGCATCTATCCTGCTAACTTCTCCACATTGTGCCAAAAATTGACTAACGTGCTCTAGTGTGGTTTTGCTACCCTCGCCGTCGAACTTAGTGAATTCAGGGATTCTATAGCCGCGGGGGTATGGTATTGTATCAAGATGGTCGGGGTATGGCTTACAGTAAACCCTAACCCGTCCCTTGGGCATGAAGCCGGCACACTCTCTAAATAGTGCGCGGACCCGCTCCTCTATGTCATCTTGGCATGTCGCCTGCGCGCGCCTCTCATGCAGGGGCGCGACACGCGGCGGGATATCGGCGTGTCGGCCATGGCTCTCTTCCCCACGTGCCATCCATATGACATGCTCGTGTCCGGGTGCCTGCGCATGTGGTGCGGGCAACGCGGGTACCGGTGCAGGTGGTGGTGCATGGTACGCAGTGCTAGTTTGACCGTAAGTATAATGATTAGTATCGGCCATAAGTGTTGAGGCCGGAGACATCACAGTCGTGCTAGTGCTGCCGTCAGTTCTACCGTACACATGGTTTGCCGGAGGTGCACTAGCAATAGGGACCGGAGGTATGGCCTTAGTAAAGTCGAACCTCCTAAGAGTTGCCTCTACCTGGGAGCTGACTGCCGAATCTAAATGGTTGGCTAGCGAAGCGCTAACGGCTTGATCTACTGATGCATCTATTTTTTGCTCAATCTCTAAAGAAGATAAATGAGGCGATACAGGTGTTACCTGGACCTAAGCGAGGTCGGGGGTGACGATGTCGCGCTTGATGAAGCCTGCGCGTGTCTTAACGTAGCCCCCAAGCATCACGTCTTGGAGTGCCTTCAACTTTGCCTCGATCTCTGCTCAGTCTTCTGCGGGGATATCTTCAAGCGTAGGTGTCAGGATGTTGCGGTTGTCGATATCCGCGCCTCCTATGGTGTCTATCGGCGGTGTAGACGTAGTAGTTGTTGCAGATGTACCGATGGCCGATGTAGACGTACCCGTCATGTTGGCGTAGCTCTTCCCCAGCGGAGTCGCCAAAAAGTATGTTGACACAAAAACGTGCCCCCGCACTTGGGTCAGTTCGACGATCCAAAAGTGTGTGGATACTTAGCATGTTTTGAGGGTGAGTTGTGTAGCACTGCATGAGCTTATGTTATATGAGTAATTGCTTTTACAAGTACATGCTTTGTTATGCCTTTCAAGTATTGTCTTTAATACTATTGATTTCACTTGGCTTGTGTACATCTGATATTTGTCATGAGCCTGGCTTTTATTTGTGAAAATTTGAAAATGATCACTACTTAGTCTAGAAACTAGCATGAATAGGTTGAGTGCATTTTTTATCTTTTACATACATTTTAGCTAGGTCCTTTTCACTTGGATACTAATACACAACTTGATCATTTCAAAAAATATTGTGCTAAAAATTAAAAAATGAAAATGAAAAATGAATGAAAATGAAATGAGAATGATTGATATTCATGTTGTTTTATGCTGAAATTGAAAAGATCTAGGTGGGTTTGCTTTGTCGCACTACTGTGTTCTGGACTGCTTACCATGGCACTTTGGTATGAACTAGGACATTGAAGTGTATGCCGAGACCTTTGCTTTAAGCTTCTGATGGTTTCAACCTAGGCTTAGCATGGTAAGTTAGCATAAGGTTGACATACAAATAACCATTGGCACTAAAATGAAAAAAATCAATCAAAAAGCTTGAATCGATTGCATATCAAGTTTGCTGAAGTTCCTTGTAGTGGGATATGCTTATCTGGTTAGTATTTGATGAGCTTTTGCATCTCATGCCTTGCCATGTCTAGTATGCTAGCCTGAGTAGTGATGTTTTTATTTTCTAAAATGTGAAAATGCTTGCTCATGCTTTTGTTTAGAATGTATTCATCTGAGTATTTCACACGGTACTTTTAGACAATATTCAAGGCAAATGCTTGTTTGTACTGTAATTGGAATTACTCATGTCTCAGAAGCTTGCATCTATACTCTACCCTCACACTCCTCTTTGTATCTTTTTATCATCTTGATGCTTGCATTGCCAAAGGGGAAGAAATGGTTTACATGATGTGTTTGCTTGGTTAAGGTGGAGTAATGGCTTTCATGATGTATTGATGCTTTTGCCAACAAAGATGCTTTATGTTTGCTTGGTTAAGTGGGAGTAATGGCTTTCATGATGCATTGATGCTTTTGCCAACAAAGATGCTTTGTGTTTGCTTGGTTAAGGGGGAGTAATGGCTTTCATGATGCATTGATGCTTTTGCCAACAAAGATGCTTTTTTATGCATGAGTTTTTGCCAAACTCACCTCTTTGTCGGAGATCAAACTGATGTAGCCTAGCTCTGAGAGCCCGAGTCCCGCCGGATTACCTTGGGGCACAAGGGTGGCGATGCGCCGATTGTTGATTGAATGAGAGTTAAACTAATCCTAACATAAGGGATACATATTTATAGTTTGTAGACTTGTCGTCCAAGTAATCTATCCAGCCAATTTCGGATGAATCTGTAACCATCTGTTGCTCTTATCTCCATCGGCCCCCTTCCGATCATACAGTTGTTGCAGACGAACTTCTTTGACTTTCTTTGACCGAAATCTTCCTTGACCTTTTGTTGACCATGCGGAAACTCATACTAGGCTTCTGGGCCTTACAAAATCTTGGCATCAACATGTGCCCCCAATTTCAGAGCGCTCAAGGATTACTGATGCTTCGAAATTATCAATCATAATCACCCCTACTAGCATGTCTTTTCAAATGTCCTTACCAATTTATTTCCAATAGCCGAAAACTCTTCATGTTCCAATGCTTCATATATGTTGCAAGGGCATCGGCTCCACTTTATCTTCTTCCTTGTACCTTTCTTCTTTCTTTGGACATTAATGACTGTGATGGATGTCGCTTGGTCTGACTCATCTACTTTTTTGTGGCGGCGTCGGATCAGCCTTCATCCCACATAGTCTAGCACTGGTGTTCTTTTAAATCAAAGGTCTTGTTTTCCCGTGATCCTGCAATGATTTTCGGCCTATTTAAAAATGTACTCATGATTACCTTCTACCGAATGTTGGGAACGGCCCTACCAAATCGCCCGAAATCACTTTGACTCGACCGCTGAGAAACTTCTTCTCACTCTATAAGAACTGTCGAGCACCTCTCCTTTCTTTTTATGCCTTTCGCACAATGTTTCCCTTTCCTCGAGCTCAGCACTATTCTATGGTCCCTGCGCTCATCGTCTTCTCCGATAGTCTCTTTCTTCATCAACCTCCGATGGCAACCAACGATTTTGTCCCCGAAGTAAGTCATTGGCTTTTCTATCCTTCATTTCTGATTACTTGCCAATTTTCTTAGTTCTTCTGCCTTTTTCTTATCATTTTTTCCTTTTCTGCAGAATCTGAAAAACCAAATCTTGATCCATCTATCCAAATACCCATCTTGTTTCTTTCTAGGCCCGTGCAGTGATCCTGATCCCACCAATTTCATCAACGCTGAAACCCAGTGCATCCCTTTCAAACATTCAAAAATGCTTCTTTCCAATTGGCACCAAAGTTTTAGGGCATTCCCCTCTCCGCTTCCTGGGTGGCGCGACTGGTTCCTTCGGATCGCTGCATCGAAACAGGGTGTTTGGGAGTGCACCGGGATCGCACAATGCACCGGCCTCTCCCTCGCTCTTCCTTTCAAAAATGAGCCGATGCTAGCGTCCTCCTGCTACTTTTGGTCCGATACGTTGAACGCATTCCTTTTTGGCTATGGGACGATGAGCCCTACCCTTCTTGACGTAGTGGCCCTGACCTCCCTTAACATCACTTCCATGGCCAACCCCTTCCATTTTTGCTCCAAAGCTTCCCATCGCCTTGATACCAAGTCTATCAGCGGTTGGGCCAAATACGTATCCATTCACAACAAACAAACTAGCACCGTCACCGACCGGGAGCACGTTGCCTTCATTAACCTCTGGCTCGAGAGGTTTCTCTTCTGTGGGTCCACCCTCAGGCCCACCTGCCACCTTCAGTTTCTGGTTGAACAACTGTCCATTGGAGTCGTGGTCCCTCTTGGCCGATACCTTCTTGGCTCTCTATATTTCCTCCTTCATCAGGCATCGGCCTGACTATCGGTCGGTGATACAGTGGGTCACCTTGGTGGTTCTTGGTGGTTCCTTCAGTTGTGGCTCAATGTATATACGGCCAAGTCTTCTCCTAGACCCTTTTTTGACACTCTCTGTTTTTCGTCGAACCATCGTGAGTCCGAGCCTCCGACCACATACCCATGTTTGTCCTTGGGCGAGGCCACCGCCTGTCGGCCTGGGGCCAAGATGTTCACCGATTTCTTGGCATGCTGGTTCAAGGCTTTCAATTGTGGCTTCGTAAGTGACTATGTAGTTTGGTATGCCTATGAGTCTTTACCCAATTATGAATATCCTCACCCGCTGTCCTTGGCCGATGTGCTAGTGACACCGGAGAGCGAGGCTGTCTTCCTTGCTTGTATCTCCCCTTTTCTTCTTCCGACTAACTTCACCACCCCTTCGTGCAAGCCATCATACGAATTTTACCATCCGACGATTTGTGCCCGACAACTTGGCTTTGGCTAGTTGCCGATTGATCTTTTCTTTGCCGGTTGGATCTAGATTCATGGCGAAGTCACGAGTTGAGTGGAGTTCAATCGGTTGTTTTCCATGACCGATGCCATCCCTCTCGAGGAGTTCCCTTCGTGGACCGTGTGCAGGGTGGCATCGGTCCCCTTCAAGATATGGTGGTTTGAGACGAGTTAGCACATCTTCAACCGCCGCACCCAACACTTCTGCCTCTCACTAGATCCATCGTTCACTGACATCGACCCCGAGGTTTGCTTTGGTTCTCGTACCTTGGTCTACTTTTAGTTTTGATTTCTCTTGTGCCTTCTCTTGTTGATTGAATGAGAGTTAAACTAATCCTAACCTAAGGTATACATATTTATAGTCCGTAGACTTGCCGTCCAAGTAATCTATCTAGCCAATTTCGGATGAATCTGTAACCATTTGTTGTTCTTATCTCCATCGGCCCCCTTTCGAACATGCAGTTGTTGCGGACGGACTTCTTTGACTTTCTTTGACTGAAATCTTCCTTAACCTTTTGTTGACCATGCGGCAACTTGTAGTGGGCTTATGGCCTTACCAAATCTTGACGTCAACAACTGTTCATCCATGAATTTATGCACCATAATTACCATAATTGAGACTGCCTTAGACCCTACTACTACCACTTGAATCTTAGTGGTTTGCTGGTGTAGGTGAGATGTGATGCACATCTCATAGTACTATCTTGAAAAGTATTGTAACAATATTTTTTTAAAAAAAAATAGTTAGACAAGGCTTTCTGCATAGATGATCTAGTTAACCACTGACATGTGCAAATAACTTACCACTGACTTCTTATTGATGATTGTATTATTTATTGTGCAGACATATAAATTAGTCTCAGAGGATAAACCTACTAAGATATCTTGTAGGAGAGTCTTTATTGCTAGAGTTATATCTGTTGGATTGCCAAAATAAAAGATGTATTTTAGTTGCTCCATTTAGTCGGTGTTGACCTCTCTACTACCCGCTTTCCCTTCATATTCATAATATTGCTATGGCCCTCCCATGACATTATAATGAAACTATGTTAAGCACGTAAATAAAACATGCATGTCTAGTAAGTAATGTCAGTTCTATATATATACCACTATCGTTGTACTCTACTTTTATGGTCGTTGGAGTCTTCTCATCACGAAAGTTAGTATAAAATTTGATCATAATTATCAATGGGGAATGTCCCATTGTTATTACTAGATAGTCCCATTGTGTGAGGTCGCCTCTTTGACTAAATTCAGCTCATCCTTTGTGGAGGTATATCCTGCCTCCACAGCTCGCAAACTCAATTTCATTAGTGCACCCATCTCTTGTTAATATATTAAGGATGTCACCAACACGAATGCTATTGATATCGCCAAATCTTTTTGATTAAAAACTAAAATAATATCACATCAATTTGTTAGATTTATTATCACACAAACAATATATACAATATAAAATGTATAAACCCAGTGACACCACCCACTAACTAAATGATTGATCTTTATTAGATAACTACCAAGAACATTAGTTGGTACCATAGGGAGCCACCTACTTGCCATGTCTTAATTCATGTTGTATTTGAAATGATGAAAAAAAATACAATAATACCATATGAATGTAACCTAATGTATGTTGAACATGATTACTCTCAGAAGTCGGGCTACCAACTTAATGCCCTCCTCGCTACTAGGCTATAATTTAATTCATCGTTCTATGTGACAACTAATTCATTAAGTAATAGTACCATGCAATAATAATAGTAAACATGTAATAAAACTATGACAGGCACATGATGAAAGAATATTGTATGAATAAAATAAAGGAACCATAATATTAGCATATAATGAACCTAAATTTTCGCACACATCCTCATATTTCACAAATAGCATTATCTTCATTGAGCAAATATTTTCACAAAATATCCACATTCTGTCATATTTCCATATATTCATCACATTTCTGCATATTCATCACATATCCACATATTCGGAGGAGGAGGAGGAGGAGAAGGAGAAGGAGGATGAGGAGGAGTTTGTAACTGAGGTGGCGATGAGTAGGGTTGGCAACGCATAACAGAATGGACAATGGAACGGAAGCCATACATGATGGAACGGACGACGGAACAAAGGTCATAGGGACTGAACGGATGGTTGGGATAGGGCGGACCATCATGGTGCCGGTGAGGAGCATGACAAAGAGGCGACAACGGCAGTGAGAGAACATGGTTAGGTTTGTGTCAACTGAAAGCATGTCGATTCACTCCGAAGACCACCAATTTATGTATCCATAGACGTCGTCACTAACGGATAATAATTGCTACCCGTCATTGGATTTATAGACATTAGTGATGGGCAGAAACTACACTCGTCACTGAATCAGTAGTGACGAGTGATAGGTTCCACCTATCACGCCCAATAATGACAGGTGGCAATTCAATCCATCACTAAAGAGGGACACCCCTATTAGTGATGGGTCACAATTCAACCCATCACTAATAAGGCCAGATCACCAACGCGTTCAAAATGGTCTGCCACTAATTAAAAATGTATTAGTGATGTGCATCAATTATCTGTCAGTAGAGCTACATCACTAAAGACTTATTTGTGGTAGTGATGGCATGCAAATATCACATATCATAACACCATAATAAGTCTTGTGTTTTTAGACTTTATTTGAATTTTTTAGAATTAAAAATCCATTAAGCTCCACATTGACAATCGAGTGTTGTACCTTAGATTTTTCAAAATTTATTTCCATTTAGTGGGTACAACCTACAAATAGACTCAAAAAATATGAATATGATTTATCTACAAATCTTGCTTTATTATTTCATAAACTTATAGTTCAAATTTGACATGTTTCAATATAAATCTTAGAAACATACTTAATGCATTAAAAATAGTAAACTGATCAAAAAAGATACAAAATTTTTATATAAGATAAGCTTTTGATCATAGAAAAAGTTACAAGTTCAAACAAAAATTTAACCATAAATTTTCTTTTAAATCCAACTCATTTCTTTTTAAAATCTTAATTCGTCTACGGAGAATCTTCATCTTTCTTAACATTATACATTACAACTTTTCAAAATATTCTTATATTTTTATCACATTATCTATGTATCATATCATAACACCATGACATGTCTCATATTTTTTAGATTTCATTTGATTTTTTGAATTAAAAAATCATTAAGCCCCATGTTTCGGTCGGGTGTCGAAATCTAGATTTTTAAAACTTTGTTCAATTTAGTATATAATAAATAAAGTTGGACTAAAAACATGAATATAATTTTTCTATAAATTTTTCTTCATTATCTAAAGCACCTACAGTTAAAATTTCACATATTCTAATTTAAATCCTAGAAATATACTTAATGAATTAAAAACGGCAAACATACCTATAACAATAAAAAAATTTAAATGGAATATGATATGTGGTATTTTGAGTGCTTAAATCAAATTGCAAATTTCACATAGTCTCTTTTGGATTTACCAAATTATACTTGAAGGTAATCTTTTCAACCTTAGGCAGGTCAACCATTCCCCTGTTTTCCACCCTACCCAAGTCAACCCTTCCCCTGTTCCCACCCCCAGCCACCCAGCTTATCCGTGAGGCCAACTCACCCAGCGCTGCCACTAGTCCGAGGCTCCGAGCCCCCGCCCTCGCCATGATTCCCTTGTGTACATGTACTTTTGTATTAATTTTATTTACGGTAATTTGTGTAATGTGAATTTGTACGTGGAGTTATATATTTGTGATGATTTATGTGATGTGAACTATTACTTGTCACACATATATTATGATTGTGAATAAAAAATTATATTATTGGCGATATTCGGTAAATAGTCGTAACTGTATTCGTATTATCCGCTCTGTATTTGTAGCCTATAATATCAAATTCTGTATCCATATTGAGAGTATCAAAATCTGAATATAAAAAATATATAAAAAAGATATGATATCATCAATATCCGCATGTATCATATCCGTTTTCATCCCTACGCCGCACATTTACTATCGAGTTTTTAATAATAATTCTTATAATTAGGTTGTCTTTTAAAAATCACAAAAATAAACTTATTTGGATATTTAAAGTATCGACAGAGAACTATTGACAGATCGAATGCTAATAAGACGACTATCGACACTTGAAATGTCGATAAGATTTCTATCAACCATTAAATGATCTATAAGGAATAAATTTTTCTCCATCGACCAACCATTGATTGTTATGCATCCACATACATTAGCTAGCGAAGACACAACGTGCTCCGTCTATGGGTAGGCGTGGCAGTTTAGTTCGCGGCTTGCGAGCCAGCTCGGGCTTGGCTCGGAGGGCTACTGAGCCGAACTCAAGCCAGCCTTTTAAGCTCGCTAACTGGCCGAGCCGAGCCGAGTCGAGCTGAGCCGGCTCGCGAGCGGTTCAGTGGCTCGGTCAAACACTTGTCAATGCGAGCAAGCCCACCACTCAGGCATCCACGACTCCTGAAGCCTCGCTTGCCCCATTGCCTAAGCCCCGAGGTGTTCACCCGCCGGCCACCGACCGTCGTTCCTTGCTCGAGGTTTTCGTCAAAGAGCCGTAGTCCCAGATCTACACCACTGACCCGCCGCCCGTTGGAGTCTAGAGGTCACCGCCGTAGGAAGCCTTTGCCCAGAAGTCCAGGTCTCCAAGAGCCATCACTCGTCTCTTGAGTCCTGCCACAGGAAGCCACTTCCCCTCTAACACCGGCCATGGGCCACCAGCCGCCACCGCCGTCTAGGCCCGTCGATCATCGGGTCATCGTCGCCGCCCTTTTCTCGTTGCCACCGTCCACACCCAAGCCCTAACAGGGAGGTGCTATGTTTTTTTGCGATTTTCCGCACCATCACATGCCTCTTTCCCGAGCCGAGTCGAGCCAACTCGTGGTCGGCCGAGCCTGAGCCGAACCAGCATCCGGGCTCGCTAAGACGGTTGAGCCGAGCGAGGCTCGGCTTGTTGCCAGCCCTACCTATGAGGCTATCTATGCCCACACTACTGTGACACACTTCCTCTTGGGTCCACTCGTCCGTATACGTCCAAGACTATCAACCGTTGGTTAGTTGATGAAGAAAACTTTATCCATACTAATTTTGTCAATATTTAAAATGGCAACAGTTGGTCAATATTTGAAATGACAGTAGAGGATCTATCGATATTTAATTAGTATAATTTTTTTATCGACACTTTAAATATCAACGATGATGTTTAATTTTTTATATTCGGAAAGGGCATACTCAGATTTGAAATTTGAGAAAAAGAAATATTATTTTTAAAAAATTCTCTACCGGTCTTCTGTCTACCACCAGAGCCACCGCGGCACCGGCTTATCTGTCCGCCTCACACTGTCCCATCCCACCGCCCCGGACCGGCGTCCTCCTTTCCCTCCCGCACCGAACCCCCAACTGCCTCCACGGCTCCGCGCCTCCGCCCATCCCCATCCGCCGGCGCCGATGGCTTCACCCCTTGCCGTCTCCGTCGCCAAGCCTGCCTCGTCCCCTCCCGTTGCCGTCGTCGCCGCCGCCATCGCCCCGCTGCGGTGTCACCTGTTGCCGTGCCGGGGCGTCCGCGCTTCCTCGCTCCTCCTCCGCTCGGAACGCTCTCGTGGCGCGTTGGCGGTGTGCGCCGCCCAGGGTCAGGAGACCTCCATCCAAGGTATATGCGGGCTTGCACTTCGTGTTTGGAGTTAGTACCTTGCTCGCGTTAAATTGATGCGTCGATCTAGGGTGAATTGATGCTGTTCTAATTAGGTCGTTGGTTACTTACTAGCGTTGGGGATCATACGTTTAGACTATTCAGACCGTGATCTATTTTATTGGTTTGGTTGAGCATTATATTATCGAAAAGAGAAAATTAGATCTGTACCACTTAGAATCATTCAGTACCTTAAAATACCACCATTATTTTGTTCCTTCCCAAATACCACAGTTTTGTTTTGAACATTCTACGTGGATGTAATAATTAGCTGACCAAAATACCCCTTGAGCTTGCCGAAGAAGATGAAGAAGACTCACCCAGCAAACCCACCGCCATCAGCATGTAATCCCAATGATCGGTGAACGAGAAAAGCTTCAGTGACAGCACTGTCTCTCCACCACCTTGTCATTGCCGCCACCGCCTCCATCTTTGCCGTCACATGATTCTGAGTGGTACAAATCTAAGGGTGAACAGTACCGCACGGCAGGCCGGGTTGTTCCTTGATTAGGGGGATTAGTTTCCCCAGATAGCTATTCTTGTTAGTTAAAATTAGTTATTTCCCTTTCTTATCTCTTAGACACTATAAATAAAGATGTAAGCTCTTTTAGCAGAATCAGGCAAGAAATAAAGATCAATCTACAAAACCTACCTCAGTTTTCTAAAGTTTCCCTGTTCTCCAACATAGCTCAGCAAGGGGATCAATCATGTGCTAACCTATCCTACCATTACGATCTACGTAGTCGAGGGCCCCTAACCCTAGGGATCAACACCCTTGACAACTTGGTATCAATATCCAGAAGGTCCTCTGCCACTCCTTATGCCGATCAGCCTGTCCACGCCACCACAGCTGCCATCATGTTCGGGTCTGAGGATGCCCAACCTACCCTTGCCGAGATGATTTTCTAGCTCAGGAACCTCACCGTTGTCGTCCGAGAACTGGCCGCCACCACCATTGATAATTCCCAAGCGATCTAGCGCCTTCAGCAGACCGACGATCATCACACCGATCGACCCCCACGATTCTAGAAGATGGACTTCCCCAAATATGACGTCAAGGGCGATCCACTACCCTTCCGCAACCATTGCGAATCATACTTCGCCAAGTAGCGCATCATCGAGGAAGAGAAGGTATGGATGGTATCATACAATCTCACCGATGCTACACAACTCTGGTATATGCAGATCCAAATAGACAAAGGCACCCCAACATGGCGAAGGTTCTCGGAGCTCCTGAACTTGTGCTTTGGACCATTCCTCCGCTCCAATTCACTAGGCGAGCTCACCGCGTGCAAGCGCACGAGATCCGTGGAGGAATTCCAAGACCGCTTCTAGGTGCTCCTGCCACGCACAAGTGTCCTCACTAAGCAGCAGTGTGTCCAGCTATTCACCATTGGCCTACAGCCCTCGCTTAGCCTCGACGTCGAACTGCATAACCCGTAGTCCCTCACCGTCGCCATGAGCTTGGCACGCAAGTTGGAGCTACGTGATCAGTACGACACTGCCCTAGTCTCGACCCCAATGACATCACATCACCAGGCCCGTGGCCTTCTTCCCACACCGCTGGCCCAATTGGCACCACTGACCTCTACGACAAATCGGTCTCGGTGGAGTATCGGGTGGTAAAATGATTGTCCTAAGAAGAGGTGGAGGAGCGTCGTCATCTCAGGCGTTGCTTCAAATGCAACAAGAAATTCGGCCCCAGCCACAACAGGGTGTGCCCACACATCCTCCTCGACTTGGCCATCGACGACGAATCCGCCCTAACCGACCCCACGAACACCGAGCCGCAAATCGCTCTCCACGTCATCACTGGTCTCCGTACGTGCAAGACAATGCAAGTGCGTGTGCAGAAGGGCATCACCTCACTTCTTGCCCTTCTCAACTCTGGCGCCACCCACAATATCAACTTCGAGAAGGCGGCTGACCGTACCAACTACCAAATGCAGGTCAAGATGGCCACCAATGAGTGTGTGCCATGCCCGGGTGTGTAACATGACACCATTTTCAAGATCGGCGACAAAGCTTTCCAATCGGATTTCTATGCACCGCCCCTAGTCGACTACGATGTAGTGTTGGGAATGCAGTGGTTAGCATCACTCGGGCTAATCACCTAAGATTTTAGTACACTCTCCATGTCTTTTTGGTGCAGGGATCACAGGGTCTACTGGCGTGACCTTGCCTGCCTGCCGCATAGGAAGATGGCGATAGTTCCTCACCTGCTCTGCCAGCTCGAGGATGAGCTGATCTTCAAGGGAGGGGGAGATGCTATGGGCCATGACCACAAGGCCCAAGGGTGAACAGTACCATGCTGTACTGTTCACGTGAACCGTACCTGTGTAGCAGGATGGGTTGTTCCTTGATTAGGGGGATTAGTTTCCCCAGGTAGCTATCCTTGTTAGTTAAGATTAGTTATTTCCCTTTCTTATCTCTTAGGCACTATACATAGAGATGTAAGCCCTTTGGGTAGAACCAGGCAATAAATAAAGATCAATCTACAAACCCTACCTCAGTTCTCTAAAGTCTCCACCGTTCTCCATCATAGCTCGGTAAGGGCATCAACCTTGCGCCAACCTATCCTACCGTTATGATCTACGTAGTCGAGGGTCCCTAGGGATCAACGCCCTTGACAAGGCAACTTTTTTTTTCACTCCAAGAATTTAGTTTTTTTCATGAATCTGGGTTGCGAGTTCAGTTTTTAGTTTTTTCAGATGAGAAGCCAGTTGAAAAATCTCAATCAAACACACCCTATGTCAATATAGCCTTATGGTGAAGTTGGGTCTTTTGGAATTATTTTGGGTTAGGTCTTTTATTCAGTTGAATTGTGGTGAGGATTTTTGTACGATTTGAGAGTTGTGCAACACTCTAGCATGGTGTAATGAAATCATCGTGAAGGTAGGAGTGTGCATGAATCCTTGTACAAAGGCACATTTTATGCTTCCTCTGCTGCATTAATCTGTGAATAGAATCACACTGCTTTACCTGCCACGTGTTGGCATGCAATGCATGCAACGAACAATATGTGCACCATTGCATGCACACATGCATGCTTGTGTGTGTAAAGATCACCAAGATATGTATTATGTAAGCTCGTGTATGTGCCGGCAACTAGCAATCACTTAATCAGGGCATGTCTATATATGTCCTTCAAGTCGAGGCATGTCTATATATGTCCTTCAAGTCGAGGCATGTCTGTATATGTCTTTTATGTTGCATCTGCATGTATGCAAGAGTGGAGAAGTTGTGATATACCTAATAGCATCACATAACATTTCTTTTATTGTGCTATTGTATGGAAAATGATGCATACCTGCCTTGTGTACACACAATTGGCCAGCTATATAGCCTAGATATGCGGAATCGCGGATACGGATACAGATATGGCGATACTTCGATACGACATTTTCCAAAAAACATGGATATGATGATACGCGTATATATATATATATATAAATTAGTAATCCATATAAAAATAATAACCACAAAAACATAATAAAGCGATTCTTAGTGTAATATTTAACATACAAATAGATACACACAAATAGATAAGCAATGTTCTTAGACAATAACATTCTCATATGACAATACAACATAATTAAGTAGCAAATCAAGATAAGTTTAAGTGTTCAAAAATCAAACTAATATAACACTAGAGAAGAACTATCCGTCAATCTACAAATTCAACATTAACACAATAAGTGCACAGACAAGTTTAACCAAGGATTGCAATTTTGACCTTAATTTTTACAGTTTCTAGATTTCTCTATTAATTAAAGCACTGGGCGGGCAGCTTAACAAAAGCAACAAAACTGAGATTACTTTTATTTTAAAAAGCTAACATAAAATCAGATCGGCCCAATTGAAAATACCATAATAAAAGAACTGATGCTCAAGAGAATGCTTTTTCACCTGCTCGGATGGAGAATAAAATAGAAAGCTTTTTTAAGAACTGCTCGCCTACTCTTGGAGGATGCACTTACTCGGATGGAGGATGCGCCGATGTGGTGGATCTGCTCGTGGAGATGGAGGATGTGGTGGCCGGTGACGACCCCAAGCCCTAGCGGCGCGACAAGCCGATGAAGCGAAGAGATCCATGCGGCTGTGTGCGGGAGACGACACGGTGTAGGTTGGCGGCATGGCGACGGCCGGTGGCGAGGCAGCGGTCAGTGGCGAGATGTGAGGCGGCGGCACGTCTGGACTCTGCACGAGACTAGGCTGGGGAGAAGGGCAACGTATGGACACTACGCGTCATGGGTGACAGGGTGAGAGGAAAACTCCCATGTTGTGTGTATCCGGCCGCACGGAATATGTATCCGATTAAATTTATTTATTTGAAAAAGAGAAAATAACTAGATACGAACCGGATATGTATCTGGCCATATCCGATACGTATCCGTATCTGGATATGTAATGGACACTGATACGCAGCCTGCCATCTGTATCCAGGTAATGCAGTTGGAACCAATTTTTTGGGTGGAGTCAGGAGGAGCTCTACAATTTCACTAATCAGATGAGGAACCAAAAATATTAGAACGCATCATTTCTAAATTGTACTGATGGATTGGTGAGTGCAACATGTGCATTGGATCAGCTATGTAGGGCTTAAAAAGTTTTATATAGCCTTAGCACTAGCCACTAGATGCATGTATTGAAACATTGCTATATTTGGAGAGGTTATCTGTTTCACTGAGAGGCATGATTGGAGAGGTATCTGGGTATAGGTCTCAAAAGAGAGAAATTTGCAAACATGTCACCGCCTTCGGTGGGCTTCGCAAGAACGGCACCCAACAACGGCAATTGCAAAAATGACATTATAATAGTGAATGGTTTTTACATTTGGGGTGTGCTACCGATTTTGCCCTTGCTCTTTTCTTCTTCCAGAGAAAGGTTTTCTTCCAGCCACGAGAAATCTTCAACCTCCGGCCGTGCTCTCTCCCCGAGATCTCCACCCCACCCCCACTGGGTGCCTCGCCGATGTCGCCGCGCCTCCGCCCTCCGCCGCCCTCCGGCCCCGCGCCCTCTGCCCCCACGCCCTCTGGCCCCGCGTCCTCCGCCCCCGTGCCCTCCTTCACCCCCGCGTCCTCCGCCCCCGCACCTCTGGCCCCGCACCTCTGGCCCCGTACCTCCAGCCTCAGCCACCGCCGTCCGCCCCCGCCTCTCCGCCCCCGCGCCTCTGCCCTGCCCTCCGCCCCGCCTCCGCCAGCCCTAGGTGGGCGCTGCTACGGGGGCCCCAACTCGCCGCCTCCGGGAAATCGACTTCCTCCCCGCAGCCTCTCTCCGCCTATCGCAGGACGCTTCATTTTGCTTCAATAACACCAAGGTAACACTGTTAGTGGCCATATTCTCTTGTACTTCACTTTGCTGTGAAATGCTTAAAGAACTATATGATCATTGTTATTGAGCTAGCTATGGATGAAGAGGCATGTAATGTGCAAGGTCATGAGTGGGCATTAACTTGCGTTGGAGATGATCGTGAGACAAACACTGTTAGTGGCCATGAAATCGACTGGGATTCAATTATTGTGGAGGAAAGGTCGAGTGAAGAAGGAAGACAAGATGTTACTAGTGAACAAGCACTGTACATTCAACTTGGTTTGGGCACTGAAGTTGAAGAAGCATTTATTCAAAGGGAAGATGGTGTTAGTGGTCCAAGTCATGGGAATACCAGGAATGGAGATCCCAGGAATCATTGTGAAGATAAAATGGGAGCAACCATTCCGTGTTCAGATGTACTGTTTGATGAGACGAGGACCATATTTGACATAAACAATCCAGTAATGGAGCCTAGTAGTTTGTATGCAAACATGGAACAATTTAGACTTGCAATTAGACAATTCGCGATAAATAAAGAATTTGAGCTTGGAATTGAGGCTACGAACAAGTATAGATTTAGAGGGTACTGTAAATGGCCAAGTTGTTCGTGGAGTATTCATGCTCGACAGGAGATGAAAGGGTCACCAACAATTCAAGTAATGTCAATCATAATCTTTGTTTTAAATAGGTCATTCATTATTTTTTCATGGTTTAGGGTTTAACTCTTTTCTACAATTTTTAGGTCATTTTCTTCAATGATACTCATACTTGTACTTCAGTTTCCTGCTGCAGCTGGAGCTGCTGTGGCCAACTTGCTGGAGCTCTAGGGCACGGTCCATTTTCTCCACAAGGAAATTCCAGTCTAAATTCTAGGGCACGGTCCGGAGCTCCAGGGCACGGCTGGCTGTGACTTGTGAGCATGAGATCCAAATCTTGTGGGTCTAAATTAATTATTCGAGTCAACGGATGTCAATAATGCACATACTTAGTACTACTACTAGTCTACTATGTGTCTGTTTAACTATAGCAACGTAAGAATCTGGTCAACCGAAAGCACAAATTGCACTCTATTTCTTTAGTCATCAGTACAGTACATTAGCAAGCTAAAGATTACTTTGACCCTTTCAAAATTCATGATAACCAGTACATGGTAGAAACTTTGGCATCACAGAATGATTGTTCCAAGGCAGTCATTTTACATTTCTCTAAAAGTTCGATTACAGTCATACATAGGGCAGTATTACATAGATCTATCCCACATCTCTTCAAAGTCGAGGTCATACATAACATAGTGCTCCCCAAGTGTTTGTGCTTCAAACATTCTATCTAGTTCTTCATCAAGGAATACATCTGCCCACAACGCGCTGTCCTCACTCCTATAACCTGATTCGAGTAGCGAGTTAGGGTCCATAAGCTCCACTTGGCAATTCAGGGATGTTTGATCCAGAATTTCAGCTAATTCATCTACCCTGCGAGCCACCCCTGTCATCAACGAACCATCCGCATGGTCTTCATCCGTGTAGCAAAAAGACACAGTCTCTTGAAGCTTCTTACATATATCTTGCATCTGAGACATAGCATACTTGAGTGTTTTTGCCAGTTTTTTTTCATCTGAGACACAACCTAGGTGTCAAGGGCGTTAAACCCCTGACTGGCCGGACCTCGGCTACGTAGCTCGTAGCCGCTGTCCGTCTTCTCCGGTGAGGTTAAACCCCTCAACCGCAGGCTTTAGAGAGAGTGGAAGATAGAAGATATTCTTATTGCTTGCTTCTTCCAGGACTGCTTACATGCTTATATAGCCAACAGCCCCCCTAATGCAAGGAAAGAGCTGCTAACTAGGAAAGGACTATAGATAGAAGGCTATCCCTGATTATGTGGCTATCAGCCCACTTATTTAGAAACTAACTAAAGGAAAGCACAACTAATTAGGAAGGGATTAAAACAGCAAGCTATCTGCTAATTAGGAAGGGATTAAAATAGCAAGCTATCTGCTAATTAGGAAGGCATTAAAACAGCAAGCTATCTAGTTTCCATCTCAAGCACTTGCCCTGATTTCCTCCTGTGCGCCAGCCATGTGCGACGCGCGTGCTGCTGCGCGACGCACGTCGCGCGCCCGGTGCCGTCTGGTGTATGTCTGGCCGTAACGTCTGGACATGACATCTCTCCCCTCCTCGAGAGGCAGCTCGTCCTCGAGCTGAAAGGCTGGGTACCGGGCTTTGAACGTGTCAACATCTTCCCAGGTGGCTGATGCCGCAGACTGCCCCCTCCACTGGACCAGGACTTGCCGAATGCCCTGAACGACGCGCCGACGGACAGCACGGTCAGGTTCTGGAGCAATGGTGCCGTGAAGGACCGGTGGAAGCGGTGGAGGTGCCTCCGGCGGTGCGCCATGGAATTTCTTCAGGAGACCCACGTGGAACACGTCGTGTAGGCGAGCCTGAGGTGGGAGAGCTAGGCGAACAGCCACCTCGTTGATCATCTCAGTGACGCGGTAGGGCCCGAAGTAGCGCGGCTTGAGCTTGCCAGAGGTGGCCTGGGGCAGTGACGCCATCGGACGCTGACGAAGACGGAGCAGCACCCAGTCACCTACCTTGTACGCCACATCCCGATGGCCCTGGTCGTAGTGATGCTTCTGAACCGCCTGCGCTTGCTCCAGGCGAGCGCGGATGTCAGCGAGGAACTCCTGGCGTTCTGCCATGGTCTTTGCAACGGCCGCCACGCGTGTGTCACCAGGCTCATAGGACCGGATGGATGGTGGGTCGCGCCCGTACACGACCCTGAACGGGGTGTCCTGAAGTGAGCTCTGGTATGCCGTGTTGAAGACGAACTCCGCCCATGGAAGCCACTGTACCCAGTGGCGTGGCCGATCGCCCGTGAGGCAGCGAAGGTACATGATGATGACTCTATTGGCCGCCTCGGACTGCCCATCCGACTGCGGGTGGAAGGCAGTCGTCATATGTAATTTGGTGCCCACCAAGCGCATGAGCTCGCGCCAGAATGTCGACGTGAAGACCGGGTCGCGGTCGGACACGATGGACTGTGGCACGCCGTGCAGACGGACGATGTCGGCGAAGAATGCTTGGGCAACGGACTCGGCGGAGTACGGGTGCGCGAGCGGGATGAAGTGGGCATATTTGCTGAATCGGTCGATCACGGTGAGGATGACCGACTTGCCCCGTACGCGAGGAAGCGCCTCGATGAAGTCGATGGCGACGTCCGTCCACACTCCCTGTGGCACTGGCAGAGGAAGAAGACCGGCCGGCTGCAAGTGCTCCGATTTGTATTGCTGGCACGTGACGCAACCGCGGACAAAGTCTTGTACCTCCTGTTTCATGTTAGGAAAATGAAAATCGCGCCGGAGTCGGTGGAGAGTGCGTTGTACCCCTTCATGGCCTTCGTCATGCACAGCCCGGAGAACCTCGTGCAGGGGGGATGTCGGCGCGATGTAGAGGCGGCCCGCGTACTGCACCATGCCATCGACCACCGTCCAAGGAGCCCCACGGGAGCCCGCGCGTACCTCGGCGTGGATGGCGGCGAGTGCCGGATCAGTGAGTTGTGCTTGCCGAAGTCGTGCAATGAAGTCGAAGCGTGGCCCGGACAGGACCAAGATAGTCCCTCTGGAGTGTCGCGGCGGGAGAGAGCATCGGCCACGACGTTCGCCGCCCCGGCCTTATACTCGACGGTGAAGTCGAAGCCCAGAAGCTTGCCCACCCAATGATGCTGGGGAATTGTCGCGAGGCGCTGATCAAGTAGGTACTTCAAGCTGTAGTGGTCAGTCTTGACGAGGAAGCGACGCCCCCAGAGGTAGGGCCGCCAATGCCGGACCGCCTGCACTAGTCCGATGAGCTCACGCTCATAGGCGGCGAGGGCGCGGTGACGGGGCGCTATCGGCCTGCTGAAGAAGGCCACCGGATGGCCGTCCTGGACGAGGACGGCGCCGAAGCCGTGTGATGAAGCGTCACATTCGACGACGAATGGCTTGGTGAAGTCCGGCATGGCGAGGGTTGGAGCGGAGGAGACGGTCGTCTTGAGGGCGTCGAAGGCCGCTGCTGCCCCGTCGGACCACTGGAAACCATCTTTCTTGAGGAGGGCAGTTAGGGGGGCGGCGATGGTCCCGTAATTCAAGACGAACTTGCGATAGTACCCTGCCAAGCCGAGGAAACCGCGGACCGCCCGAGCCGAGCGGGGGGTTGGCCACTCATGGATGGCCCGCACCTTGGCCGGGTCCATGGCGACGCCCGCCTCGGATATGACGTGGCCGAGGTACGCGACCGAGGCTACGCCGAAGGCACATTTGGAGCGCTTGACGAAGAGTTGTTGGCGCTGAAGCTCGGAGAAGACCGCACGGAGGTGTCGCAGATGGTCGGCCCATGTCTTGCTGTAGATTAAAATGTCATCAAAGAAGACGAGGACAAACCGGCGGAGGAACGGTCGGAGAACATCGTTCATGAGCGCCTGGAATGTGGCCGGCGCGTTGCAGAGGCCGAACGCCATCACCAGGAACTCGTACAAGCCATCATGCGTGCGGAACGCCGTCTTGTGCACATCTTCGGCCCGCATCCGCACTTGATGGTACCCCGATCGTAAGTCGAGCTTGGTGAAGAAGCGCGCGTCGTGGAGCTCGTCGAGGAGTTCGTCAACCACCGGAATGGGGAAGGCGTCTTTGACGGTTAGTGCATTCAGGGCGCGGTAATCCACACAGAAGCGCCATGCCCCGTCCGGTTTCTTCTCGAGGAGGACTGGTGAAGAGAACGGCGAGTCGCTGCGGCAGACGATGCCCTTCTCGATCATGGCGGCACACTGTCACTCTAGTTCATTCTTGTGGGCGACCGGGTACCTGTACGGGCGCACTGCCACCGGGGATGCGTCAGGCTTGAGGATGATGCGGTGGTCGTGGCCCCGGGCTGGCGGAAGGCCTGTTGGCTCCGCGAAGATGTTGGCGAAGGTACCCAGCAGCCCATCGAGGAGGACATCCGCGGCTTCTACGATGGTTGTATGAAGACGTGGCGCGGTCGGTGATGGCACACCTTGCCAGCAAATGGTGCGGCCTTCGTGCTGGAAGGACATGCATTGGTGAGAGAGGTCCCAGACGATGGGCCCCCTTGCGCCGAGCCACTTGGTGCCGAGGACGACGTCATATCCTGCAAGCGGCATGACGAAGAGGTCTGCTGGGAACGGGTCACCGGCGATAAGGAGGGGTGCGTCACGGATTACGCCCTCGCAGGTGATCCGTTCGCCATTTGCAACCATGGCCGTAAGACGGGGTCGGCGTCGTAGTGGTAAGCCGGTGCGCCGCGTCGCCTCCTCCGAGATGAAGTTGTGCGTGCTGCCCGAATCGAGTAGCGCGACGAGGGATGTGGCCCCAAGTGTTACCGCAATCTGCATGGTACCTGCCGTGGGCACCCCGGCCAAGGCCTGCAGCGAGAAGCAGGGTGCCTCGGCGTCAGCCCCAGCGGTGGTGTCTTCGGTGTCGTCGATCTCTACTCCGTCGACGAAGAAGATGCGCCTGCAGAATCTGTTGTGGCCACGAGTGTATTTTTCGTTACAGTTAAAACAGAGCCCCAGACGCCGCCGTTCCGTTTGTTCCTCCAGAGTTAGCCTTTTCTGGTTGCTCGAGCCGTGGGCCGGGGGAACGCCCACTGGGGGTGCCGGGAGCGCGAGCTGTAGTGGAGGTGCGGCGATCGCTGGCCGTGGCACCGGCGGAGGGAGAAGACCTCGCGAGGTCGGCCGTGTTGGAGGCGGGGCCGACTGGTCGAGCTCCATCATCTCGACCTGGCGAGCGAGGCTCATTGCAGCCGCGAGCGTCTCCGGGTTGTGGATGCGGACCGCGTGGCTCAACGGCGGAAGCAGCCCGCCTGTGTACAGCTGGACGCGCTGGATCTCCTCAAGGCGACCGGCGCGAGGAAGAAGAGCCTGGAAGCGGTTTGAGTACTCTTCCACGGACCCTGTGCGCCGGCACTCGGTGAGCTCAAACAACGGCGCCGAGCGGAGGGGTGGCCCGAACCGCAAGTTGAGGAGGTCCTTGAAGCGGTTCCAGCGCGGCGTTCCCTCGTCCTCCTGCAACTGGATGTACCATAGCTGGGCCACATCCTTGAGGTTGTAGGAGGCCATCCATACCTTTTCTTCCGCCATGGTTCGCTGTTGATGGAAGTAGGACTCGCAACGGTTGATGAAGATGAGCGGGTCAGACTTGCCATCATAGCGTGGGAAGTCCATCTTTTGGAACCTCGGCGGACGGTCGTTGTGGTGCTCGCCAGTCTGTTGGTGATGGTCGGTGGGGGATGACTGGTCGGTGGATAGGGCTTGGATTGCCCTGGAATTGGCCTCGGCGGTGGCTTGGAGCGCCTGAACGGCCTTGGCGAGGTTCTCGATGGTGGCGCGGAGGTCGTCACCCATGGCCGGAGCGACGCAGGGCGTGGTGATGCTCGGTGAAGAAGGGTCGGCGGCCGGTACTGTAGAGGCAGCACAAGTAGGCGAGGATCGCCGGGATCGTGATACCAAGTTGTCAAGGGCGTTAAACCCCTGACTGGCCGGACCTCGGCTACGTAGCTCGTAGCCGCTTTCCGTCTTCTCCGGTGAGGTTAAACCCCTCAACCGCAGGCTTTAGAGAGAGTGGAAGATAGAAGATATTCTTATTGCTTGCTTCTTCCAGGACTGCTTACATGCTTATATAGCCAACAGCCCCCCTAATGCAAGGAAAGAGCTGCTAACTAGGAAAGGACTATAGATAGAAGGCTATCCCTGATTATGTGGCTATCAGCCCACTTATTTAGAAACTAACTAAAGGAAAGCACAACTAATTAGGAAGGGATTAAAACAGCAAGCTATCTGCTAATTATGAAGGGATTAAAATAGCAAGCTATCTGCTAATTAGGAAGGCATTAAAACAGCAAGCTATCTAGTTTCCATCTCAAGCACTTGCCCTGATTTCCTCCTGTGCGCCAGCCATGTGCGACGCGCGTGCTGCTGCGCGACGCACGTCGCGCGCCCGGTGCTGTCTGGTGTATGTCTGGCCGTAACGTCTGGACATGACACTAGGGCACAATTAGCATCCACAACATTCGTTACTTGCAAGCCATTGTTTACAATGCAAACCTGACGGGAGGAAGCCAACGAGTCCTTGGTGCAAATGGCGGCGGCACGACCCTGATTAAATGCACATACAACCTTCTTTTGGACATTGACCACGGATTCAACAACATCATTACCTAAAGATTGTGTGGCGCAGAGGTCACCAGTGTCACGAGCAGCATCAACAGCCGCGGAGCACTTCATGGCACAGAGCTGCACGACCTCTTCCATGGCACAGAGCTAGGACCAGGAAGCTAGGGTTCGCGGCGGCAGGCAGTAGGAGGGAGGGCGGAGGCGCGGGGCGGAGGGGAGGGGGTTGTTGCCGAGGGCGGAGGGCGGAGGCCGGAGGCGCGGGGGCGGAGGAGGGCGGAGGGCGGGACGGGGCGGAGGAGGGCGCAGGGGCGGAGGCTGGGGTGGGGCGGAGGGCGGGGCTGGGGCGGAGGGCGCGGGGGCGGTGGACGGCGGAGGCCGGGGTGGGGTGGAGGGCGGGGCGGGGGCGGAGGGCGGTGGCCGGAGGTTGAAGATTTCTCGTGGCTGGAAGAAAACCTTTCTCTAGAAGAAGAAAAGAGCAAGGGCAAAATCGGTAGCACACCCCGAAAAAGCTGTTTAGTGGAGTCCAATGCCAAATGTTCAAACCATTCACTATTATAATGTCATTTTTGCAATTGCCGTTGTTGGGATGCCGTTCTTGCGAAGCCCACCTAAGGTGGTGCCATGTTTGCAAATTTCTCCTCAAAAGAAGATGGAGTGACGAGGTGGTGTAGCTGCAGAAGTAATGGAACCTTGCCTGAAGAATCTGAGTTGCTTGCAAATGCTTAGATGCCTTCTAGTACTTCTGGTGTTTTTGACTGGTAAAAGAGGTTATGTATCTGTTGTGTAAAGTCACCACCTAAATTAGTAATCCTCAAGAAAAGTTTCCTTATGAAGTCCTAAAAAATATTTTCCTTACCTCACTTTGATCAGAAATTCTCAACTATTAAAATCAAGGAACCTCCAATGGATATGCAAGCGTGATTTATAAATGTATGCTTCCTGTAATGTTTCAGTTTCCATATTTCCATAGTTCCATTTAGGAATTTATGTAATAGGCTATACCGCTATAGTATTTCATTTCTGTTTACAGGACTGTTCTATTAGCTATGACAACACTTCCTGGGTAATGGCATGGTTGATTATGTTTGCAAACTAAAACTAGACTATTGTAATGTATAGATGACTAGATGAGCCTTTTCACATTCTTGATCAGATTATAATTCCTTCAACCATCAGGTCTAGGTATATAATAAAACATTTTATTAGACTGACAATTTTTAGAAGGCCTATTTGCTATTTAGAGTTTAGAATACTGACAGAGAAAAGACAAGAGAATATCTTGCATGGTATGTGAATTTGGACAGATCTATTTGAAAGAAACAAGTGAAGAAATATATACATGGTAGAAACAAGGGAATAATACAAGAAGAATTCTCCCTGATGTAGAAAATTAAATTGATTACACATACATTCTCCCAACTATTTTTTAATGAAAGAGGGGACATTCTCTCAACTCATGATTGTAGAAATTTTATGTTGTCTTGGGCCTATTTAATTTCATCAAATAGTATTTGTTATATCCCTATTATATGTCGAGACTAATGTGCTAGCTAGTGTGGTTTTAAACCTATTTCTTTTGCAGTTCCTGATGTGACTAAGTCAACGTGGCAGTCACTTGTTGTGGAGAGTGAGCTTCCAGTCCTTGTTGAGTTCTGGGCTTCGTGGTGTGGACCATGCAAAATGATAGATCCTGTCATTGGCAAACTTTCAAAGGATTATGAAGGGAAACTAAACTGCTACAAGCTCAACACTGATGAAAACCCGGACATAGCAACCCAATTTGGGATACGAAGCATTCCCACAATGATGGTATTCAAGAATGGTGAGAAGAAAGACACAGTGATTGGAGCTGTGCCCGAGAGTACCCTGGTCAGCATCATCGACAAATATGTAGAGAGGTGAAATCGCAGAATGAATAAGTTGGCCTTCAACTTTATGCCTAGATGGCTAGATGGATATATTGTCATGTTTGAACTCTTTTCTTTTCGAGAACAGGCAAGAGAATCGTATACTATGGAACCCCCCATTTAGTAGTTGGATGTACATAATAATGTGATAACCTCCAATATATGCAATTGAAGGTTCAGTCCTGAGTGGTCTTTTGGATGAGAGCTATAGAAGGTTGTTTCATGTTTCATTCGTTGGATTGTATACTAATGTATGTAGATATGATAATCAATTACTCGTATGTCCGAATGGTCATCACTTGTCAGTCATCGTCAGATTTTGTGGATGGATGTTGGCAAGGCGTGTGGGCATGGACATGTGTTCCGAACGGGTCCTTGCAGGTTGGAGTAACAACTAACAACCAACCAGCCGCTAGGCTATTCCACCTTTTCTTGTTCCAGCAAGCTCAAGTACGATTTTTTTAATAATATTGTTTTAAAAAAATTCAAATATGGTAGACGAATTTTAAAAATTGTAAAATTACACTCTCGTGGGTAAACCATTGGCCGAATCTAACCACATTAAGGTTTGGCTGATGAAGTACCGAACCTAACCTAATGACTAGTCTAGTCAGCGCGCAATGGCTACTTCGACCGAACCAGGTCACGTAAGCCTGGTTCGGCAGATTAACGGTCGAACTAGGGTGACTTGGTCTAGTTTGACCGATTAAGCGTCGAACTTGGCTCTATAAAAATAGTGTCAAACACCCCCTCCCCCACGCACAGGCTGCCTCACCCTTCACCCCTTAAGGTAATTTTTCCCCTTTTTATATTCAGTTTTAAATATTTTATTAGTAGTTTAGGAGTAGTTTAGTAGTAGTTTAAGAGTAATTTAGTAGTAGTTTAAGAGTAATTTAGTAGTAGTTTAATAGTAGTTTAGTAGTAATTTAGTTATACTTTAAGTGTAATTTAGGAGTAATGTAGCAAGATCTGACTGCATCCGTTGTATCCTATGTTGTGTTGTTCTAAGTATTTGCACGTATTTTATTTTAGTTTGTTATATATTTATTGTAGCGATAATTTCAACATGATTACCGTTCTATGAAAAGCTTGGTGATGTGGAGTCAATGTTGAATACTTAATTGTTTTAATCATATTGTTTGGTGCTTTACTTTAGGATAGAACTTAATTTTGGTGTGAATTTAATATTTTCAGGCATTATGGATAGAACATCATTTGGGATTTACTACGAAGATGGTCAAGTAGTTATTGGTTATGACGATGCTGATTTTAGTAGTTTTCAATTTACCGAGAATAGTTTAAGTCGGATGGAGGAGTGTGACATTGACAATATTAAGAAGTGGATGTATCGTATTTTCGGTTAGATATGGAGCAGTGAGATTTGCATCTATATGCTCGATGCAGTCGTATGCCCGAAGGGTATTTTTTGGAGGTGGCTCCTATTACTTCGAGCAATATGTGGAGGGGTGTGTTAGAAGAGCGTTAGAGAAAGGTTGAGAACAAAATTTTCTATTCTACTTCACTCCTCATGTCCTTCCAACTCTAAACCCAGCACTAGATCAAGTTGCTGAATTAGACGTGCAATTAGAGGTCGGCCATAGTAGCAAACTCTATGAGAATATCCCCGAGATAGATGTAGTTGCTCCAACTTGTACTATACAACGGGCTACTGGAGGACAAGCTGATGAAGGGGAGGAAATAGATGACATAGTTGAGTTGCTTGAGAGAGAGCACCAAGATTTCGAGGAAGCTGTGGAGCAGAGTGGAGATGGGAACTCTAATAAAGAAGACAAAGCAGTAGATGGCAATAATGGCAAGAAGAAGATTTTGATGTTCTTGCTATCAGTGATGGGCGTCAGACTCGTTGGGAGTATGCATAGAATGAGGTGCACATGGATGATGTGTATCCTACTAAGGATGTAGTGCAAGATATCATCAAAGCATGGTCGTTGTTACTCGGTGATCATTTCGAGTTAAGAAGTCAAACCGTACGACCTATGACGTTGTGTGCGAGAATCATGATTGTCCATGAAGAGTTCATGCACATAAACCGAATTGGGTAATTCATTAGGTGTGCTCAATTGTGGTCCAACATAAATTCGTGGTTGATATAGTTATGATTAGGCACAAGAATCTAAGTGCAAGTTACATTGCGAGGGTGATATACTCTGAGATCATTGAGAATCTCAGTTACGAGCTTCAGACCTTAATACTTATCATAAAGAGAAGATTTCAGTATACAGTCAACTACTCTAAGGTATGGAGAGCTAAATAGAAGGCACTCGAGATGAGATTTGGTACATTTGAGGACTCATACCATAACCTACCTCTTTATTTGGAGATGGTGCAGACGCGCAACCCTAGCATGTACTACACTTTTCAGGAGAAGGATGCAACATTCCTAGAAGGTACAAATATTTTACACCAATTATTCTTTGCACTTGGTTCTTGCATCTGGGCAATCTAGTATTGTCATCTCATTCTTTGTGTGGATGGAACATTTCTAACCGGAAAGTATAGGGGTCAGATATTGACAGTTATTGGTGTGACGACAACAACCAGGTTGTCCCAATTGTCTTTGGTTTCATGGAAAGTGAGAACTACGAAAGTTGGTTGTGGTTCTTACGACAATTGCATATTGGAGTTGTTCAACGCAGACAAAATGTTTGTGTGCTGCATGACCACCATGTTGGGCTTATAAAGGTAGTCCAACATATGAAGTATGATTCAGACAAGCCTTATCCTTGGAGGGACATTCAGTCCCGATGGTGTATGCGTCATTTAGGTGTAAATTTCTACCGTCACTTCGGGAAGAATAAAGAATTGATTAATCTCTTCAAGAGACTATATATCCAAAACCAAGAGAGAAAGTTCAAGACCTTGTGAACAAAACTTGATGAGTTGACTTCCAAATATAAGCATGAGAAGGCCACAGAGCTAGAGCTAGAGCCACTATGTTCACTACCCATGGATGATCAGCAGACTACGCAAACGGAGGAGGACAAAAGTTCGCTGCTTCTCAAACTGGATAAAATTCAAGAGTAAAGAGTAGTTGTCTCTACTATATGACAACTAACTTTGCAGAGGTGTACAATTGGGTGATGCGGGGTATGTGATGCTTGCCTTTAGTTGGTATTGTGAAGGGCATAATCCGTGGAACTACCCAGTACTTCGTCGACCGACATACTTTTGCTTCGGTGGTTCATAGGGATGAGTGGTTTCTATATTGCAAAAAGATTGAAGAGTACTTAACATAGAAAAGTAAGAAGGCAACACATCATCATGCCATTAAGACAAGTTCCCACGAGCTCCGTTTCGAGGTAACATGTCATGACAAAAGCAGTCAAGAAACAAATTAGGATGTTATTATTCATGAGTGCACAGTTACAGACACTTGTCGGTGCAGCTGCAACAAACCATCCCTATACCACATGCCATGTAGTCATGTCATGGCAGCGTGCACTACATTTGATATGCTGGAGTGTACTTGTTTATTTATTTCAACAAAGAGAACATTTTTCAGACTTAGAGCGGTGAACTACGCGGTTATGGAGTTGTCAGCTCATTCATGACAGCTCCACCAATTGGCGCATATCGTTGGGTTCTGGATTTCGAACGTGTCAACTCAAGGGTTGGAAGAAGGAAGACACGACACATTTGAAATGATATGGATGAATCAGAAGTAGGCCGATGAAAGAAAAGTGCTTTTTGTGCAACACAACCGGACATACGTACAAGAATTGCACACAAGCCGGCACAAGCGAAATAGGTCCCACATGAAACATTTATTGCAACACAACACAAATTGTACATAGTTATAACATGTATGTATAGTTCTACCGTCACAACAATCTTTCCTCATATGTTTTTTCAACCCACTAATATAGTTTATGTTATTGCAGATGGCGGGTAACGATGCTTGGCCCTACGAGCTTATCTCCCCTTCAGTTGATGCCTAACATCGGACATGAGCACTCACATCCCCTACTGAGGGTGATCTTGTGCCTCCGAGAGTCTGGACACCAAAATATTCCTATAGCATCCATCCTCGATGGGTTGGAAGGTCAATTAATTTTGTATAATGGTGGTTCGATGATTTGTTTTTAACCTGACTAACATCTTGTTGCATCTAGGTTGCGTAGTGCTAGGTTACTCCCTCTAGCGAGATTGGTCAATGGAGCCAGCATGTTTCCATTCGACTGATCTCTTATCATAGTCTAGTTCGACAGGTGGAGGCCTGAGACACATACTTTTCACATGCCTTGCGGGGAGGTGACAATCACGTTGGAGGATGTATCGATGCTACTAGGACTTCCATTGTGGGGAGCAACAGTTATTGCATATGATGTTCACCCAACACGACGAGAAGACATGCTTGCACGGTTCATAGGCGTACATCTAATCTTGCCATATGGAGATGACTTGCAAGACTTCACATTGGCACACAAGCCGATGTAGAGTTGGTTGTATCAATATTATGTGATGACTGTGTCATGCCCAATCCAAGCAAGGTTATTGGACAATCAATCCAATTGGAGTACCATCGTGGCTTCAACATCCAAAGTGTGACTATAAAGAACATTGCTAGGTAATGACTGCGACGTCAAGATGAAATGCTTATAGAAGATACTTCATATGTCCGGGCATCGTTGATGACTTCATGGTGAGAACGAAAAAAATAAATTAGTTTGCCCCTCCATCCATTTATTACAAAAGTTGATGTAACTAACTTCAGTTGTTTGGTATTGCAGGATAAACCAAGGAAGTATCGTTTCACCCAAAGGATCGATGATTCAAAGCAACGATTTGCTAGACTGCATGTAAGGAAAGCCGATACTATGGAGGGGTACACACGGAGGAAATAAGAGCATCAACTTAAGGTCGAGCATGCTAGTTCAAGTTGGATGACAAATCCTCTAGGAATTCCTAAGTAGGAGCAATGATCTACGTGTGCATGTGGCAGTCAGTGCATTATACAGACATCACTTAGAGGCAACTCAAGGAGAAGGAGAGAATTCATGTGCCCCAACCTATATGAGCATGTCGTGGTAAGTGATAAATTAAATTCTTATAATTTTTTAACGCAATATTGATCTCACTATTGATTGTGATAGCAAAATGTTAGGATATGTTCATTTTGTCGCTGGATAGATGTCACGCCACCTACGTATGAGGATGTTTCTATCACAGAGGTGAAAAGTCACTCGAAGTATAAAACTAAAATGCATGAAACCGATGAGCGAGCGAGGACTGCAAGATGGAATGAAGAGGACATACAACAGAGGAAAATAATAGACAACGACAACTTAGGTTCCGGGAGGAACGAAGAGAGACAACGAAGAAATCCGTAGGACGGTAGGTCAACAAGATTTGCAATGTAATGAACTATTTATTACACATAGTTTCTGTTGTTTTTTATTGAACATTTTTTAATATTATATTGTGTTCATAGCAACTATTTGCTCATAATTACGTTGTTTTCTGCACTGCCTCAAGGAAAAACATCTACACACAATTTTATCATAAAACTCGTAGCACCACAAAGTAAGAAATACATACTAATTATTTAATAGTCCAACACAAACAAC
Source organism: Zizania palustris (assembly GCA_019279435.1). Classification (NCBI taxonomy): domain Eukaryota; kingdom Viridiplantae; phylum Streptophyta; class Magnoliopsida; order Poales; family Poaceae; genus Zizania; species Zizania palustris. The sequence continues at coordinate 48,224,889 of JAAALK010000287.1, forward strand.
ACATAACTAGATACACGACATAACACGACACAATACATTACAATTGACAAATGCAAACTATACTAGGTGACTACTAAGTGCAGGGAGGATACTTTCCCTTTCTTATGACCTCTGATCTTGCTTCATGTGCACGATGAGCCCTCTCACACTTTTTCTCTCTATCAGTCTCACACTCCTTTCTTGCCTTATGCTCAGTCTCCTCCCTCCTCTTATATTTTTCCTCGCGCTCACATTCCCTCTAGTATATCATCTCATTAAGGTCTCTGTTAAGCGTCTTGTGCCTCATAAGAGAGGCTCAGTCCTCCGGATCCACCTCTTTATCGATTCATTCGACAAAATCACATGGCAGAGGTGACGACGGTGGAGGAGTTATCTACACGCACAAATATTAATAGACATGTTGAAAGTGATTTATTCAACAACAGTAAATAAATGAATAGTAAAATTTATATTCTTACCGGTCTATTAGCACGTGGTCCGTGCTTTGGCATTGGCTTTGGCTTTTTAGGAGTCCACGAGTAGTTAGTACATTTCCAATACCTCATCTCATATGTGAGGTCATCCATGCTTCTCTAAAATTTACATGTGTCTTCACAGAAACACATAGGGGGTTCGACACCTTCCGGCAGATGGTGACGAGGATCGTAACCATGAGTCGATATATCTTTTTTCACCATCTACCATGGTATGTCAACAAAAATTCAATATATTCATAATATGTATATATTTTCTCTAAACTACACATAAATTAACCGCACATTACTCTAATTGGTCATGTAAATCTTGATTAAACTATCCCAATTACTATTAACTATACTTATCATAATTCAAAATTACTACTAATCTAATTCTAATGTACTCCTTAATAAATTATTCTAACCTGGGAGGAGTGGGTAGCTCGGGATGTGTTGGACAAGTGCAGCGGGTATGCTGAGAATGGGACATTCGCCCCCCCTTTTTAAAGGGTCGGGTTCGGCATTTAATAAGCCAAACTAGGTCATGTCAGCTTGGTTCAGCTGTTGATCGGCCAAACCTGGTTGACGTGGCCAGGTTCGGTCGATCAACAGCTGAACGAAGCATGACATGGTTTGGTTCGGTTGATGGTCTACCGACGGGAGCCCAATTTTACAATTTTTGAAATTCATCTACCAATTTTTTATTTTTTTTTAAAAAAATATTATTAAAGAAAATTCCTCAAGTACGATAGATCTGGGGAAAATTGATTATATGTCCCGAAGTTGAGCGACGTTGTATAATATGTCCAAAGTTCATTAAAGTTGTATAATATATCCTACAGGGTTTTTTTTGCAATAAATATTTATGCAATGACATCTTTCTATAACAAATGACTTATTTGCCCCTATCATACCCCTTTCATTTCCAAAACTCTCTTGGATTCCCCACTGACGGTGCCGCCCAAGGGTGCCTCGCTGGCCGCCTGCCGCCGTCACCTGAGAGTGCCTCGCCGCCCTATGCCACCTCACTGCTCGACACCGTCCCGACGACCCCAAAGACGCCACCCCCGCCCCGCCGCCGCCGCCCCTGACCCCCCCCCCCCGATGCCGCCGATGCCCCCGCTCCATGCCACTGAAGCCCCGCCTACTAAAGCCGAAGCCCTCGCTCGGAACCCGATGCCGTCGACGTCAACGTCGCCGCCGCCGTCTCCCAAAGTCATCGCCGCCTGAAGCCCCCGCTCGAAGCCCTTGTTCGAAGAAGCCACCGACGCTCGAAGTCGTCGCCATCACCGGTGCTGAAGCCGCCGCTGGCGTGGGATACAGAAGCCACCGCCGCCGAAGCCTCCCAAAGCCCCCGCCGCCTAGGGCGCTGTTGTTTGTGCGGGAGGGTAAGGTTGTCTTTTTTAGAAGATTTTTTACAAGAGAAACGTTGTAGATATATTATCAATTTAGATCCTAAACTCACGACATTTTATATAACAATGATGAAGTTATGATATATTATACAATGTCGCTCGTCTGGGCAAGTGGACATGGAAATCAACCGGCTTCCACGATCTGGAACTTGACTGGATCTCCCTCTGCCCGAGACTCTAGTCAGAAAGCTACGGGAAAGTGACCACAGATCACAAATCAAGCTAACGGGAGCTGGGCCATTGCGATCGTGCTGGCAGTGGCGCACACTGTTTTAAGTATTATTTGCATCTGAGATTGCATCACGTCACGTCACATAGCGCCCCAGGTACCACGACCACGGATCGATCGGCATTGCTTGCTCGTGAACTTTTCGTCGGCAGCTCGCCGTGCACGCGCGAGGGGCCATGAAAGATCAAAGATTTGCGTCCTTGCGGCACCGGCGGGCGGGCCTAATAATTCGGCGCCGTCTCTTACTCCCTTGCCTCGCACGACAGGCGATCTACTCCGCCTGACAGGGGCCGCCGAACCGATGTGCGTTCGCAATGATTGTTGCCCGGGCCTCGCCTAGATCGATCGATCTGCTGCGGCCACCGCTACGCAACCGCGCATGCATGCCACTCCAGCCACGTCTACCGGCTACGACGACCGTGTCACTGGCTCACTCCGGCTCGTGTTGATGTGATCGGGTGAGCCGTCATTGTCTTCCTGGGCAATTTACCAATCTGCCGACGTGTTTGCTCCGTCCGTGCATCGTGCTCGTGTTAATTCTTCATTTTTGCAGTAGCGCTTGGGAGAAATGTCGCTCGCCTCCTTCTTTGTTTCTATACCCTCTACTTGTCGAGTACGGCGACTTTTCCTTTACTCGTTGATACTGTGACTTTTCTGAGCAAAGGGCCGGTAGAGTGCCCAGTTAGCTGATGGGGTGATGACGAAGATAAATAATTACATTAAAAAAACCCAAGTTTTTATGATTTTTAACTCTCGAGAGGATGACACGTAAAATCATTTAGTTATGATAACGATCAATACGAGGAACGGAATTGTTGATCTGCATTTTCGCAGATCTAAAAATTAATATCTAGTCTCGTTTGACTAGTAATTAGCAGAGCGAAGCTACAAAACCAGGAATAGAGTAGTGCCAAACATTCCCTTAGGATCTGTTTGAAACTGCTATGCTCCATGAAAATTTGATCCACTTCACGAAATCCTTTTAGGATTAGATCTTGATTAGATTTTTAACTCCACTATAGAGCATCTGTCTTGTTTGTCTTGTAGACTAGATTTAAATTTAGAAATGTTCAATTTATTTTGTATAGTCAATTATACCCTTATGAATGGGATCCACATGTAAGCCGAATACTAATGGCTTCGGCGAAGCCGAATAGCTGCAGCGTGGCGCCCTTGACGGGCTCAGCGAAGGGGGTGTCGTGCGTGGCGAGGGCAGTCGCAGCCATGGAAATGACAGTGATGTTCAAGATGGGGAGGCCGTGGAAGATAAGGAAGCAGAGGCGGCGTTCGTTGGCGAAGATGTCGCAGAATGGCGGTGTGGGCCGCGTGGATCTAACGGTGGATCTTGGCCTCAAGGTCTTTCCAATCGAGGCATTGTATGTCGCCGGTTCTGAGGCGCTCGACGCCAAGCTAATAGAGAGAGGCGTCGACGGACGACTTGTAGATGGAAGCATACACCTAGGTGCACTCACAGTCGTATCCATCATCGAGTGCCCAAGCCGTTTGCCAGCCCTCGTGTACGCACGTCGTACATTGGTTCGAGCGGAAAACAGAAAGCGAAGGGAAAAGAAATCGAACTGGTATTTCATTATTGAGATGTTAGGTAAATAACTCTGAACTCCAATATTCTGTTTTAAAAGGAAATACCCATTGAGGTGCTCTGCAAAAAACGAGGAGCGGAATCGTAGATCTGCATTTTTGTGATCCGAAAATTAAGATTTGGATCTGTTTGGCTAGTGATTTGCGGAGCAAACCTACAAAACTAGGACTGGAGCAGTGCCAAACACCCCTAAATAGGTTCAGATCTCATTTTTTGGATCCGCGAAAAATGCAGATCCACGACTCCGCTCCACATTTTTTGTGGAGCACCTCAGGAGGTGCTCTGCGGATTCAGTTTTTAAACAAAATGTGGAGTTCGGAGTAATTTACCCACCAATACCATTATAAACTTACCGGTTTACTTTTTAATTGTTATTTATTACTTTTTTCATGCAGAACTACCTCCATTAACTCTTAAATGACACTGTTAATTTTATCATAAACTTTGACCATTCGTCTTATTCTTTTTATGAAATATCATTTTTTGTTATAATTTGTTTTATTATTAAAGGTACTTCGAGTATAACGTATATATTTTTTTGCATATTTACATAATTTTTTGAATAAGACGAATAATCAAAGTTTGTGATAAAAGTCAACACATTTAAAAGTTAATGGAGGGGTACTAAGTTAATACATTTCATATAATAGACATGAAAAATAATATAATTAGAGATTCATGAATAAACTCCGGGATAAAATAGTACATTCCTACTAAATTCTACCATTCTTGAATCTGAATCTCCTCTGCAAGCCAAATAAGTGCAAGTACTCCACAGTCACTACAAGAAAATGATAAAATTTCATCGGCTATTTTATCTTCCACATGCATTTCGAAAAGCCGACTGAAGTTAATTTAACTTCCGTCGGCTTGAAGTAGCCGACGGAAGTTAATTTAACTTCCGTCGGCTTTTCACTGTGGCCGACGGAAATTAAAGAGGATTTTTTCCTTGCCGATATAGAAGCCTTAACTTCTGTCGGCCACCATTAAATCCGACAGAAGTTAACTTTCGTCGGCTTTAATGGTGGCCGACGGAAGTTAAGGGATGTAATCCCCAACCCCATGCGCGCGTACAGGGAAACCTAATCCCTGTACACGTGTGCGCCCAACTCCCGCGCTCACGCCGCTGCCGCCCACCGCCGCCCACCGCCGCAGGCCGCCGACCGCCGGTGCCCCGTCAGCCCCGAGCGGCCGCCCGCACCCACCGCCCGCGCCACCGCCTCCTGCCGCCTCCGGCCGCCGCCGCCGGCCACCGCCCTGTCCCACACGCCACCACCCGCGCCACCGCCTCCAGCCGCCACCGGCCACTGCCCGCCACCACCCGGTTCGCCCACCACCCGCCGACCTCTCGCTAGCCAACCGCCCGCCACCGCCCACCGGCCTCCGGACAACCTCGCCACCCGTTGTCGCCGCCCGTCGAAGGCTAAAACCGACGAGGCAAACCTCATCTTTGCCGGACACCCTTCAATTCAAGCCTTAATATCATGATTTTGGTGTTGTTGCATGCTAATTTAGGGATTAGGGATGACTAATTTGGGGAATTCCTGGTTTAGGGTTTTGGCCATAAGGGAAATAAACTGGTTGTGATCATCGTTAAAATTTGCTAGCTTTTTCTTTAAATCATGGATCTACAATTTCCTATTTTGTTATGCTATTGATGTTGTTCGATTTTAGAGGCTTCTTTTTGATACATGTTTGTAGTTCCTAACAATTTGAAGTTATTTAGGTGTCACCAAATATCTATTGCGATGTTTATATGCAATATATGTTGTGATGTTAAAAAATTTATTCATGTATTAATATGTTTCATATGCAATGTTCAGCCGACCACTGCTCGTCGACCTCCACCGCCCGCCGGCCTCCGATCCATCGCTATCAAGTAAATTTTTCTTCTTTAAGATTTTTATTCACTTTTGATTTGTGAATTTTGTCATAGTGGATTACAATGATTGCTCTAGGTTTCCAACAATTTTATCGTAGTGGCCGAAGATTGATTGTATGATAGACACTTATTTTTTGTTGTAATATGTGATATAATGAATAATTGTTTCATTTTTGCTCACAATGACGTTAATTGTTATGCACATGTCACAAGTAGTTGACCTGAATTACAAAGAGTAAAGTAGCACTCACAAAGTAATTAATAAAAACAAAAGTCAATTAATTTTATGCTTTTACAAATATTTCGTATGCGATGTGCTATTATATATGCTATTAATTATATTTTTGTATTAATTTGTGGTTTGTTGATGATTTCATTACGATAATTAGTATATTATATATATGTATAATTTCTTATATATATTCTTTTCGTATGCAATATTTTATTTGACACCAACGTAAATAGTGTAATAAAACCTATGCGTCACCCGTTTCGGACCAACATGTCTCACACGTGCCATGCGTGTGAGATCTGTAGGTCCGGAATTGTCCCTTTTTGGACAGCCTCGGAGTGGGCGACAGAGCGTGGTATTTATGATGAGCACACCACCATAAGCGTTCTCGCTTTTGTGACCCGTATTATTTTACTCTATTAGGTTAATTATCTTATAATCTCGTAAGATTTTCAGTGCGTGCTTGCTGACAATGTACATATAGACTTGCGACAGCTCTCTTACAGAAGTATTAGTGCCAAAAGTTACGGTCGCTATGATGTTAATGGTTTCCGCTTCAGTTCAACTATTTTTGAAGCATATCGACCTCTAGCGGCAACAACTAATACTGGAGTTGTTACAAGGGTCATTGATGCACAAGGACACGAAACTATGTATTATGGAATCATCAAAAATATAATCAAGTACAATTTTGCCAGGAATAAGAAGATTAAAGTAGTCTTCTTCGATTGTGATTGGTTTGACCCTAAACATGGTACTCGAGAAAACCAATTTGGGATGGTTGAAGTCAAACACGCGGAACGATTATGTGGTTGCGATAATTTTGTCCTTGCTCACCAAGTCGAGCAGATGTATTATATGTCGTACCCATGTGAAAAACTAAGTGCTTGGTGGGTAGTCTACAAAGTGAATTCTCGGGAACGTCTACACACCCCTAGTGATGGCACTTATCAATTGGAGGTTGAAGAGGTCAATGAGGTTTACCAAGATGATGAATTGCCGACTTTGTTTAATGTAGAGTAAGAATCACCAACAGATTCTTTTCTCGGTGATTCTAATGATGTAGCAGTTCCCGAGAAAAGGAAACACCAACATAAGAAGAAAAAAGTAACATGGCGTGCTTTGGGGAGAAAAGGACAAATTGATCCTGATTTTGATGATAATTGACAAGTAATTGTTTTCATACATGCATATGTAATATACTTCATATTACATGTTTTTTCATATGTTCAAACCTTCTATACTAATAAATGCTCGTTTGTGCTTGTTTTGAACAGGATGTCGAAAAAGATGAAGAGTGTCATGAGGAAGCTCTTCCGCTTGGGGAGTACATCGACGAGTACTCTGGCGAGTACACCGACGACTCAGGAGGACACCCTATTCCAGGGTAGTTCCTCTTCTTCAAACAGATGTCGTCAAGAGCAGCTCCTGAGATGCATAGATCCGACATTAATTGGTCGGTCTATTGCATTTCAACTGGATGATGAGGTAACTTTCAAATTGATTTTTATGCCAGTTATAAACTATTACTAATTGTTTCAGTACTATTTTGTAGGAGGAAGAACACTTGGAGAGTGCGGGGCAGGGTGATGACCCGGAGGGTGCAGGGCAGAGGGATGAACCGGAGGGTGCGGGTCAGGAGGAGGGGGATGAGGCTTCTGGGTCCTCAGTAACTTTTAGGACGAGCCACCTGGTCGCCCCACTAGTAGTCTCTTCTGGTGGAGCCAAGATCGAGATTACGCCTGTAGGTGACGGGTAAGTCTAATACTCTTCTGTTGTTTTGCTTTTTTTCAAAAATATTCTTTCAGTAAACTGACTTTATTTATTATGTATTTCTAGATCTTGGATTGACTCTCGGTTTGACGACACTTTGAGAGTCAGGCAGGTTAACCATATATTGGGTAACCTGTGTCATCTGCACTACCCAAGGGTGCTGACAATGCCGACCGGTGAGTGGGTTCTATGCCAGACATGGGACCAGTACCGGTTTGCTCCTGACGGGCGCCACGGAACTGCTCAAGGGGCGGTGTCTCATTACTTCTGGGTATGTGTTTTTTCAATCTTCTTTTAGTTTTAACACAAAGCTTTTTCAGTTACAACACTTTACAAATCATGACTTTTGCAGTTACGCTTTTGCTTGCTAGAAGTCGGCAATCACCATAATCATGCCCTTCAAGTCTTCAATAACAATGCACACAAGGTGGTGAAGGACGCTATTTCATATGCCCGCATTCAAGCGAACAATGCTTACTACAAGGAGAAGCTAGAGCAATGAATGAGCAAGGCGATGAGTGCATCCACAATATACTTGACTGAAGAACAATATCGTTCGGTAAACAATACTATCTTTTTAAATCTTCGATTGTTGAGATTTGTTGTCATATAATACAAATAGCATCTCTGTTCAGGTGAGGATTTCGTGGTTTGCAAACCGCGAGGATGCATATTTCAAATTCTGCAAGATTTGGTCTTCAGCTACATTTAAGAAGACTTCCGAGCAGAAAATACAATGTCGTGAGACGGATCCGAAGCACAGATATGGTGCCGATGGACATATTCGCCACACTAAACGCATGGTAAGACCTCCTTCTATCACTCTATCTATAGATACATTGTAATGCGACTAACTCATTTCTACTATATAGGAAGCTAAATCTGGCAAAGTGCCAAGTGACATCGAGGTGTATGCTTCTGGTCACAAAGGAAGCAATCCTACACAGCCAGATGTCTTGTGTAGCTAGTCAGCCACAGACCATTTGGTGAGATGTTAGCAATGTTAAGAGTTTGCGTAATTTAATTTTTCTCCGTCTAATCGGACATGTTATTTTTTGCAGGCGCAGTATGGTGAACACATGGTTCGACTCCATGGAGAGGACTATGATTGGCGGAGAGAACCTGTCGACCAAATGGTCGTGTACTCCAGTGGAGGTGGAAAAATCCATGGACGACGAGACAATGTTTTTATCAATGTTTTGTGTATGGTATTGTAATGGTAACTAACTCATTCAATGTTGCAGGTACTCCATGTTCAATGGAGTTATTGACTCGAGAGCGGTAAGAGCTCAGAAGTCAGCTCAGTCGTCGCAGAGCTCCGTCGGAGTTGGCTCTAGCCATCGTCGCTCAGAAGCAAACCCAGAGGTGGTTCAGCTGAGGGAGAAAATGAGGTGGCGCGATGAGCACAACAGGCAACAACAAGAGTACTATACCGCCTACTTAGCACAACAGCAGGCGATGATCCAAGTAAGTTTAGTTTGCAGTATTGCAATTAAAAAGTATTCAGCAATAGGTTTAGAACTAACTGATTGCATTACAACATGTGTAGCAATTAGCCCAGCAACATGGTGGATTTGACATGTGACTTTGTATGTGAATCTCGATGTGTTATGTGACTTTGTATGTGAATTTGGATGGTATATGTGAATTCAAATGTGTATTGTGACTTTGGATGTGAATTCAGTTCTGTTATGTGATTTTGGATGTGATGTGTGAAGTTTGGATGTGAATTTAGATGTGAGATTGATTTTGGATGTTATATGTGAAGTTTGAATGTGATTTTGGATGTTATATGTGAATGTGATTGAAATTATGGTTGGATGTGATTGTGAGTAGGGGAACTAGGAAAAACAAAAAAAACACCAGCTAACTTCCGTCGGCTTTGACCATAGCCGACAGATGTTAGTTGCTTTCGACCACGTGGGCAGAAAGGCTAACTTCCGTCGGCTAGGACCAAAGCCGACGGAAGTTAGGGGTACCTAACTTCCGTCGGCCAGGCTTGCCGACGGAAGTTAGCGCGCCTCTGCTGATGTGGCAGAGTTCGGCGCTAACTTCCGTCGGCCACGTGAAACCGACGGAAATTAGCTAACTTCCGTCTACCCACTTCCGTCGGCTAAATGCCGACGGAAGTTAGTCTTTTGCCGACGGAAGTTAGCTTCTTTGTCGGCTTTGGACGACGGAAGTTTCCTGAATTGTTGTAGTGAGTGGAGCAACAACTCCACTCTAGATCTGATTCTAAGAGAATTCTGTGGAGTTGAGAAAATTTTAAGGGAGTAGAGTAGTCCCAAATAGGCCCTTAGCTAGACATTTGTGGAGCGCAGCTACAAAACAAGGAGTTGAGCAGTGTCAAAGGCCGAAATATAGTGATTTTTTTAGTATTTTTGAGATCAAGCGTCGAGTTGAAGTGACAACCATGAGTAATAACCGGAAGACTTGAAGCTGCTATAATCGAATTTTCTTGAAGTACTGACTTAAGAGCACGTCAGTTTTTAAGTGGAAAATAATGTTAGGAACCATTTGTTGGAAATAACAACACTATTAGGTTTAACTTATTCCACAAATAAATCATGACGTGAAACAGATGCATACGCATAACCACGGTATACCAGTACACTATACACATGAACAAGAATAATGTAACGAACGTGGTAAGAACGTACCGGATGTTAACGGTTGAAGCAGTCACAGATCGGACTGGTACCACGATGACGACGCGCGGTACCGGACGACGGCGATGACGGGCAGCACTCAAGCGAAGAGGAAGGCGAGCCGTGGTGGACGAACACGAGCAGTCGCGCAGAGCGCTTCCCAAAAAACCTTATTCGCCCTCTCCCGGTGCAGGATCTCGAAGGCGACGGGTTCCGGAGACCTGCTCTTCCGCTCAACGGTGCACGCCGATGAGAAGAACGGAGTAGTCAGAAAGGCAACACAACACATCGGAGATCGGCGAGACTCTTTAGTTCTTTCTTGCGCAGGCAGTCGCTCGGTTTTAGTGGAGGAGAAATAGACGCGTGATCAGGGCGTCTCCACGTTCTCCACTAATAACTGCTCCGAAGATGAATCGGAGCCGTTCCAAAAAATACGCCCGCAGCAAAACGGAACTACAAAAGGGAGCCGTGTCTGCACAAGCAATCGGAGCTGATTTCGGTGGACCATTCACGCGCATGTCATGCCCCCGCGCCCCCCGGCCCCGGCCCGTGCCCGTGCCTGAGCCCGGCCTGGCCCGGCCCGGTGAGGCGAGGCGAGGCGAGCGAGCGCGCGCGTGTGTTTCTCTAGTCTCCTCTCACCCACATAGGTCTAGTTGCAAGGAGAGCACCATCCCTTATAAGCTGGTCTCCCTCTGCTAGAACTAGCAAGGTGGGACTAAAGGTTCACATGCTCCCTCTACTTGGTGGGCCTTTGAGATTTTCCAGGAATTATTCTTCAAATAAATTTGGGCCAAGCCCATTTATTCAACAATCCCCCACCATAGCTCAAAGTCCCACAGAGATTTGCCTGATTCTTTGTGTTGTTTATATACCAGTGTTTTGATGGAGACCGGTTAAGGTTGAACATCCATCTAGAGCTTTAAGCTACACTCACTCACAACTTGAACAATGGACTATGCCTTGAATTGCAAGTTTTGTGCAAGTAAGTTTTACTTAAAGTCTTAACTGATACTGGGCTGCCAGTAGCCTACTCCTCGGGTGGAGCGTATAAGTCATACTCCTTGGTTTCTTCATGAGCTTACTAGGAGACTGCCCAAGTCTCCATAGACTGCGACCAACAATCGAGCTCATATAGGTGTGTTCTTTCAAGAATGCTCTGCAGGATAGCATCTTCACTAATATAGCCAACATAACACATTAAGACAGACGTCAACCTGCCTAGCAGTTTCTGAGAGTATTGCATCTTCACTTAGAGTGGGTTAAAATTACTCTCTTCAGTTAACTGATGGCTTGTTCTTCTTAGTTCCTAATTCACGGGATCACCAATCAAATAGGTTGGGCTACTACCATAGTATAACTCACATGGGTATCATACCCATCTCCTTCGATGCATTGTCTATCACATTCCGTGATAATCCCTTTGTAAAGGGATCTGCCAGGTTTTTAGATGTTTGGATATAATCCAATGTTATAACTCCGGAGTTTCTCAACTTCCTCATAGATTTCAATCGTCTCTTTACATGTCTAGACGATTTCATGTTATCCTTAGAACTATTCACCTTGACAATGACTGTTTGATTATCAGAGTTCATAAGGATAGCTGGCACTGGTTTTTCAATCACTGGTAAATCCATCAATAGATCATGCAGCCATTCTACTTCAACAGTGGCTGTGTCTAGTGCCGTGAGCTCTGCTTCCATGGTTGACCTCGTCAATATGGTCTGTTTGCAAGACCTCCATGAAACAGCTGCACCTCCAAGAGTGAACACATATCCACTCGTGGCTTTGATCTCATCAATATCAGAGATCTAGTTTGAATCACTATAACCCTCCAGTACCGAAGAGTACCCAGAATAGTGAAGTCCAAAACTCATAGTACCTCTTAGATAGCGCATGACTCTCTCAAGCGCACGCCAATGATCATCTCCCGGATTAGAAGTAAACCGGATCAATTTGCAAACAGCAAAAGAGATGTCAGGCCTAGTAGCACTAGCTAGGTACATGAGTGATCCAATGATCTGGGAGTATTCCAATTGATTCCTAACAACTCTCTTGTTCTTTCGAAGTAACAAACTAGGATCATAAGGTGTTGAAGAAGGCTTAATGTCCATGTAGCCAAAGCGGCTTAAGACCTTTTCCACATAATGGGACTGCAAAAGTGTAATCCCATTCTCATCCCTTGTTAGCTTGATGTTCAGAATTACATCAACCACTCCCAAATCCTTCATATCAAAATTTTGAGACAAGAAAGTTTTGATCTCATTAATCACATTAATGTTTGTCCCAAAGATCAGTATGTCGTCGACATATAGGCACAAAATAACTCTCTCACCCCCGCCATAGCGATAGTATACACATTTATCTGCCTCATTGACTGCAAAGCCCGCAGATGTTAAAGTTTTATCAAACTTCTCATGCCATTGCTTAGGATCTTGTTTCAGACCATACAAAGATTTTAATAGCTTACACACCATGTCTTCTTCACCTTTTACTACAAACCCATCAGGCTGATCCATGTAAATTTCCTCATTCAGCTCTCCATTAAGAAAAGCTGTCTTAACGTCCATCTGATGAATGAGAAGACCATGTGAGGCAGCCAAAGAAAGTAGTACTCGAATAGTGGTCAATCGAGCAACAGATGAGTAGGTGTCAAAGAAATCTTCATCTTCTTTCTGGGTATAGCCCTTGGCTACAAGTCGAGCCTTATACTTTTCAATAGTACCATCAGGCCTAAGCTTCTTTTTGAACACCCACTTGCACCCTACAGGTTTGCAACCATAAGGTCGTTCTGTCACCTCCCAAGTCCTGTTAGCAATAATGGAATTCATCTCGCTACGGACAGCCTCTTTCCAGTAGTCTGCATCAGGAGATGCATATGCTTCTGACATAGACGTGGGAGTGTCATCCACAAGGTACACAGTGAAATCATCACCAAAGGATTTATTTATCCTTCGTCTCTTGCTCCTTCTAGGAGCTTCACTGTCATCCTCCTCAGGGACAGTTTCATGTGTTTGTTCAGAAAATTCAGGTGGTGTGATTGAATTAGGAATTGTCTCGGGAGTTTGACTAGAAGTGCTATGAGTATCTTTCATTGGAAATATGCTATCAAAAAATGTTGCATCTCGAGACTCCATAATTGTACCAACATGCATGTCTGGTACCTCAGATTTTACTACTAAAAATCTATAGGCAATACTGCGATGAGCATATCCAAGAAAGACACAATCTACAGTTTTAGGTCCAAGCTTGCGCTTCTTAGTTATTGGTACATTGACTTTCGTCAAGTAACCCCATGTGCGCAAGTAAGAAAGTGATGGTTTTCTTCCAACCCACATCTCGTATGGGGTTTTGTCCTTATTCTTATTAGGAATTCTATTTAATACATGACAAGAGGTCAGTAACGCCTCCCCCCACCATGCCTCAGATAATCCCACAGTGTCTAACATGGCATTAACCAAGTCAGTCAAGGTGCGGTTCTTCCTTTCGGCAATCCCATTTGATTCGGGTGAATATGGAGGTGTTCTCTCATGTATAATTCCATGTTCCTCACAGAATAAGTCAAACTCATTTGAAAAATACTCTCCACCACGATCCGACCTAAGTCTTTTGATCTTTCTCTCTAGTTGATTTTCAGCTTCTGCCTTATAAATTTTTAAATAGTCAAGAGTCTCATCTTTCATTTTTAATAGATAAACATAGCAAAATCTAGTCGCATCATCAATTAGCGTCATGAAGTATCGTTTTCCACCCTTTGTTAACACGCCATTCATTTCACAAAGATCTGAATGTACGAGTTCTAGTGGTGCCAAGTTTCTTTCCTCGGCTGCCCTATGAGGCTTACGAGGTTGCTTTGACTGCACACAACTATGGCATTTAGAACCTTTAACGTTGGAAATGTTTGGAATTAAGTTCATACTAGAAAGCCGAGACATCAAACCAAAATTTATATGACATAAACGTGAGTGCCAAACATTGACATCATCACCAACATTGCCACATATATGGTTCACAAATTTATTGCAGAAATCAGAAAGGGAAAAGAGAAACAAGCCACCACATTCGTAGCCTTTACCAATAAATAGTCCATGTTTTGAGACGACTACTTTATTAGACTCAAACACCAATTTAAACCCATCCCTACATAGACGGGAGCCACTAACTAGATTCTTGTTGATAGAAGGGACATGATGCACGTTCTTCAGCTGCACGATCTTTCCCGAAGTAAACTTCAGATCTACCGTGCCAACACCATGAACAGAAGCATGATACCCATTCCCCATTAGGATGGAAGAATCCCGAGTGACCTGGTAAGAAGAGAACAAAGAGATATCAGCACAAACATGTACATTAGCCCCTGTATCAACCCACCAATTGGTAGATTGATCAACTGAAAGAACGGTAGGAAAATTACCATACCCATTCCCATCTTCAGTATTGCCAATGGTCACATTGACAGACTTTGAAGTCTATCCTGCAGGAGCTTTCATCCCTTTGCGATGTGGACACTTCTTGGCCCAATGGCCAACTTCTCCACATATAAAGCAAGGCTTCGCATCTGTGTTACTCTTCTTCTTCTTGTAGTTGGTAGTTTGTTTAACTTTGAATTTTCCTTTGTTCTTGCCTGAGGGTTGATGCACCACGTTGGCGCTCGATTGCCCCTCACCTTTTGCCGCAATGTCCTTTTCCCTGGCTTTCTCGTCAACATCAAGAGACCTTATCAAACTCTCAACAGAGAATTCCTGTCTCTTGTGTTTAAGTGCAGTACCGAAACTCCTCCATGAAGAAGGTAATTTCGTAATAATGCAAGTAGCCACAAACGTGTCGAGTAAGGCACACTTTAGGAGTTCGAGTTCTTTAGCAATGGCATGTATTTCATGAGCCTGATCCACTACAGAACGGTTATTAACCATCCTATAATCATGAAATTGCTCCATGACATACAAGTCATTGCTAGCATCAGTAGCACCGAATTTGGCATTCAGTGCATCCCATAACTCCTTCGCGTATGTCATCTGCATATACACCTCGCACAGACGATCAGCAAGAACACTAAGAATGCATCCTACAAAGATTGTAGTGGCATCCTTGAACTCTTTCTCCTTTTCAGCAGAAAGATCTCCTTCTGGTTTGCCACTACTAACCCAGAAGACATTCATAGCTGTTAGCCACAAAGTGACTTTGATCTGCCATCTCTTGAAGTGCACACCGGAAAATTTCTTCGGCCTCAGTGCATCGGCAAATCCAGCCATATCAAAACCACAGTGCCTAAAATAAGGTTTTTGGATTGTTGGAAATAACAACACTATTAGGTTTAACTTATTCCACAAATAAATCATGACGTGAAACAGATGAATACGCATAACCACGGTATATCAGTACACTATACACATGAACAAGAATAATGTAACGAACGTGGTAAGAACGTACCAGATGTTAACGGTTGAAGCAGTCATAGATCGGACTGGTACCATGACGACGACGCGCGGTACCGGACGACGGCGACGACGGGCAGCACTCGAGCGAAGAGGAAGGCGAGCCGTGGTGGACGAACGCGAGCAGTCGCGTGGAGCGCTTCCCAAAAACCTTATTCGCCCTCTCCCGGTGCAGGATCTCGAAGGCGACGGGTTCCGGAGACCTGCTCTTCCGCTCAACGGTGCACGCCGATGAGAAGAACGGAGTAGTCGGAAAGGCAGCACAACACAGCGGAGATTGGCGAGACTCTTCAGTTCTTTCTTGCGCAGGCAGTCGCTCGGTTTTAGTGGAGGAGAAATAGATGCGTGATCAGGGCGTCTCCACGTTCTCCACTAATAACTGCTCCGAAGATGAATCGGAGCCGTTCCAAAAAATACGCCCGCAGCAAATCGGAACTGTAAAAGGGAGCCGCGTCTGCGCAAGCAATCGGAGCTGATTTCGGTGGACCATTCACGCGCATGTCGTGCGCCCGCGCTCCCCGGCCCCGGCCCCGGCCCCGGCCCGTGCCCGTGCCCGTGCCCGGCGAGGCGAGCGAGCGCGCGCGTGTGTTTCTCTAGTCTCCTCTCACACACATAGGTCTAGTTGTAAGGAGAGCACCATCCCTTATAAGCTGGTCTCCCTCTCCTAGAACTAGCAAAGTGGGACTAAATGTTCACATGCTCCCTCTATTTGATGGGTATTTGAGATATTTCCAAGAATTATTTTTTAAATAAATTTGAGCCAAGCATATTTATTCAACACCATTTAGACTATAATTAGCGGAGGATAAGGTCTCCAGTCCCCACACCACATGCCAATAAATGAACAAACACTCCAAATCTGGATGGTACGTACGTGTGTGTGCAGGAGAATGATAGCGTTGTCGTTTACATTCTCTTTGTTTGCCTTCGTACTCTCGTTTTTGTTTCCTTCCTTGTTCGACAATTTGATCCACTCTCTCTCTTCCTCTCAGCACCAAAGGTTGCGCTTTGCAATTCAAAAAAAACAATGCTGCTTTGCAACCGAGCAATCTTACCAGCGTATGCCAATGGACCAATCACAACCCCCGCCCCCGCCACTCAAAGTGACCCTTAAAATTGTATTTATTTTTATAAAATATAAGAGCATCTCCGATACTTCCTAAATTTTAGTCCCTAAATCACATATAGGGATCATCCTAAACTCTATCTCTTTCTAAAAATTAATTAATCTACAATAATTTTCCTATAATCTCGATCCCTATTTTTTAAATCCTACAAATAGTGTCTATAATATGTAATAATTTTGTGTAAAACTATAGTGCATTCAAATATGTGTATCATCCAACTTATAACAACACATATGAAGAAAACAATACACATGCAAGGAAAAATATGTACAAATGGAAATAGGGATTTGTCAAACTAATCCTATATTTGAGAGAGATGAATGGTGATTTAGGGAATGAATTAGGAAAGGGACTCATTCAGGGAAACTCTTGAAGCTTTATTTTTTACAAAAATACCTAAATTCAAATTTAAGTAATCATAGAGGTAATCTCTTGAAGATGCTCTAAGAGCATCTCTAGCAGTTTCCTTAAAACTTATCTCATATAACTCTCGTATAGGAAATAACCCTAAAAGATTGCATCCCTATATAATTTCGGTCTCCAGCGGCTTCCTTAAAACTCATTTTCTATATTTTTGAATCCTCTATTTTATTATTATCTAATAGTAAAAATTCTAACGATTATATTTTCTACGACTATATCTCTAACACATACTATTATGCATGATCATTATTGTTGTTGACAATTGATAGATTTTTTATTATCATACAATGGTAAAATTTACAATGGTTATATTTTCAACAGCTATATTTTTGTCGTAATTTTTTTATGAATAAATAAATATTCTCTAATTAGTCTAAATAATCGATCTCAAAAACATCTTAAAATTTATAAAGAAAACAAAATTTCCTTTTTCTTTTTTCCCTCTTTTCTTTCTCTTTCTTCCTTTCTCTTAGTGCACTTGTGGTATGGATAAGAAGATGAGAGAGTTCCCCAGATTTAGGGATGAGGAGAGGGAGTAGAGGATGAGATAGAGTAAGGAATGAGATAAAAAAATCCGTCAAATGTTATTTTTAAAGTAAATACCTTAAATTTAACTATATGGGATGACATAGGATATCTACTGGAGATGCTCCGATGGACTATAGACTATTGGATCTTCTTTAGTTCAACAATTTTAGACCATAAAAGGCATGCTTGTCTTTATTTCTTATGCATGCTATTTTAGACTTTTATACAAAAATTTAAAATGTGACTTTTTATTTATGAGAGTGATATCATCTATTTAAAAGGATAAAAATATATTTAAAAGTTTTTATAATAAAAACGAATCAAAAAAGCGTAAAACAATTTATATAGGAAATACGATAAAGTAATATTTGTTCTTGCAAAAAAGCATAGGCCATGAACAAATCCAATTCAGCAGTCTAATTAGCAGGAGCAGAGAGAGAGAGGAGAACCCACCAAACAAGAAGAAAAGCACGGGAACCGAAACGCTTTCCCTTGCCCTACCGGCTACGACAACCAAAACTTCCGGTGAGCGAGGGAAACAAGGAGACATCGCGTTCGCCCCGTCGCTCGAAGGCAAGGAAGCCGTAGCCGTCCACTGACGTCGGCGGCGAACCCGTCGCCGCCTCGTCTCGTCTTCCCTCGCCTGCCCCGAGTCGTCGCCTCTGCACGGGGACGGGGCCTTGAGAGAAAGAGACAGGGGAAGCCGGAGGCGGATGCCCGGCGCGGCGGTGCGAGGTGCAGCTGCTTAGCTAGCGCGGCGCAGGTCAGCCCCCCAAACCGTTCCTGTTTGCTGATTTCTCAGTGTGATTCTTGGTCATTGGATGGTGCCATGATCGCGTTCCTGCTTTGAGACTGCGCTTCTGGTCTCTTTTTCTGCTGTTTTTTTTCAATCGTTTTGGTGAATTCTTGGGAATTTGAGTGGGTGATACTATGTGTAGTTGTTTCGAGGTTGTAGCTTCGTTTTCTTGTTTTTTTTCATATTTCTCAATATTAAGTTTTTCAACCAAAATCATTGAAGAAATAAAAAACAGGAGTGAATCGTTGAATCGCAATGTCTGGTTCGTTCTTCGGTAGTCTACCGCTTTCTTTTACCCCGTTGATACCGTTGTTTACAGGACGCTGTATTTGACCCATGCACTAAACTTTGGTCAATTACTATTGTTCATTGTGGTTGTGGGCACATTTGAAATTTTAAATCTCGTAGTTTCTTACGTTGTATGTTCTTGTAGCTAGGATGGTTTTTTTTCATTCACTTTCGTTTCGTTTGTGTGCTGGGATGGGAAATCATGTCGATATTTTTGTTCTTGTTTTCAATTTAATCAATCAGGAGATTACTACTCCTTAAGAGCAAACAAGACGATGTCGTTTATGTAGTTATCCTTTGTTGGGAAGCGTAACTGACAGTCAGTAGTGTGTAACTCTATTAGAAAATATCGAAGCAAAATTTAGGATATCGCTTCCACTCTTACACCACGTTGATTGAATATAGCATAGATAAAATTGTTCTGCCTTGCCAATATCGTGCTAACTGCTAACTTTTACACAGAAAATATGTGCAAGTTAAATCGTTTACCACGGCACACTAAACATCACTAATATTTGTACAGTTCTAATGAATCTTTCTGCGCGTGCAATTTTATATGTAGCCTTGGAGTACTCTCAGCAATTTAGGGAGCCTATTAGTTGATCACATTTCAACTGTTCATCAGTATTTGGTTTCTTGGCCACAAAAACTCTAGCTGGAAAACGGTAGAAAAACGACGTGCTTGGAGCTGTATGATTAGGAAATTAGGGAGAAAAGTGCATATAGACACCGTATGATTTAAGAAAAATAAACCTCGGAGTTGTTGGCCGAATTAGTCGCTGTCCCCCTAATCTTATCACAAGTTTGGATCGCTATCATCTTCCCTGACCACTAGATATGCTTTAAAACACATAAACAAGATGAGATGCCGGGATATTTATTCCTTACCCCAAAATAAAAAAGAAAGAGACGTGCTTTAGAACAGAAGTATTTTGTTGTGTTCAAATCGCATTGAATGCCTCAAGTATTAATGTATTTGGTGGTAGTATGGAATCTAGTTAATTTATCAATCTTATCCTACAATATTACACCACTTCGTCATTTATTTTTTAGTTATTAGCATATAGAAATGAATTGATCGACGACTCATTTTTGGAAAGAGATAAATCATACTACATCTGTTTCATATTGTAAATTTTTAATGTCAAATTTATACAACTTTGAACAAATTTAAATAAAAATATATTAGTACTTTTTTATTATCAAATAAAAAATATTTAATAATTAATTTTTTAAAATTAATTTTATATTGTAATTATTGATGTTTTTATAAAATTATTAAATTTGAAGAATTTTGAATTTAAAAGTTGTGTGTTCACTGGTCCTTTCTGTTTATTAAAAAAGAGAGAGCTATAGTCTGGTCAATGTTTCAGCGACCTGGTGGCTTTGTCAAATCAAATTGAGGGCAGCAATCTTATTATAGATGACAGGCTACTTAATTGCTTTCCTAAAGAGGCAAGCGCAAGTTTCCTTGTGATAAACAAAGGCAAATGGTTGATAATTACAAGTCTGAGATGGCATGGAGGGAGTACAAGTTTTGGCTTTAAGGTTCATTCTATCAACTTCAAGTTGAGTAAATCGGCGGCACACAGTCAATGACATTTCTTCAGTTCACTAATAATCATAGTCGATTTTTGCGTAGATGGGCTAGCGAGGATTTCCGAAGCTGAGTTGCTACAATAGCAATATCAATATATAATTGCTCAAATTTATTATCATTGATCCTTAATATGTTGTATAATCTTTCTTTAATATATGTGAACCCACTAGTAATTTATTTCTTTTTCACATGCTAGTTGATTAATTGTTGTATGTACTAGAAAAAAGAAAATAGTCAATAAACTTTAACTTTTGGTACGAACGAAGATATGTCTGCATATTACTTTCTGTAATGCTCATTTTCTTTTTTAATTAATTATTTAAAATATATTTAATTAATGATATAGATTAGTTTTAATTATTAACGGGGTAAAAATGGATTGTTTGTGCCATCGTTGTTGGTCTTCTACAATCTGCCCTATATTCTTTTTGTATATTTTATATGGAGGCATGGAGCTTTAGTCAAGTCTTATCTGCTTATCTGAAATATCTTATGTGATGTGAGACCTTTTGTATTATAGATAGACTAATCAGGACTAAGCAATATCCTCATTCACAAATCCCGCGGTTTTGCTCTTGTAGTTAGTTTATACTGTCCATTTTTGTGCTAGCATCAGCAATTCAGTACATGAACCGGTCGCCATAGACAAACGTGCAACTTGGTTGCTCTATTCTGACCGGTCATCTCGCACGGTTTGGTGATCAATCATGTAAATTTCTCTCTCTGGTAAATGATCTGGCATTCCGTTTAGTTTTGCAGGCCTTCGAACAATCGCTTTTGCGACCAGAGTAGAAGCAACATGAGAGAAATGAATCAGCTTTGCACGAGTGGTGTCAACGAGAATGCTTCGGTGGCCGGAGATGAGCCGGCGAAGAGAGTAAGCGGCGACGTACAAGCGGCAGCAGCGGGAGGTTGCTTCGACTGCAGCATCTGCCTGGACTTCTCCACGGAGCCGGTGGTCACCCTCTGCGGCCACCTCTACTGCTGGCCCTGCATCTACGAGTGGCTCCACCCCGACGTCGGAGCAGACGCAAGCAATGGCGCGAGGCGTTTCTGCCCCGTTTGCAAGGCCGCTGTCACGCTGGACAGGCTCGTGCCGCTCTACGGCCGCGGCGGAGGCAGCTCCAAGAAGCCACCACGGGGCTCGGCCATCCCGCGCCGGCCGATCGTACACCGGCGGGAGGCCGTCGATCGGCAGAGCGATCAGAGCAGCGACGGCGGGAGAGGCCACCGACATGGGAATACAGGTCACAACCAGCAAGACCGGTTACCGTGGCGCGCCCATCACCACGTCGCAGCCGCGCCGCCGCGGTTCGACGTGTTCTACCCTCCTCCACCAACCGGGGGCGGCATGAGTATGTTCCCTTCGACCTCCGTAGGGGTACTCGGTGGGATGGCCTTGGCGGTGCTCCCGCCGTGGGTGTCGCGAGGGCAGGCGCCGGCGTATTACCCGAGTCCTTACCACCACATGAGCGCCAGGATGAGACGGCAGCACATGGAGGTGGAGAGGTCCCTGCACCAGATATGGTTCTTCCTCGTCGTGTCCACGGTGCTCTGCCTGCTCTTGTTCTGAAGACGGAAGAGGGAATCGAGATGCTCTACGGTCTACGCCTTCCAGGACATCAAAAGTTGTACTCCAAAGTCCCAACTTGTCTTGTGCATAGTAAAAGGGTGTGTCATATAGCACAGCACAGTAGCAGTGTAATGTAATTGCCAAAGTAAACTGCTCCAGTGCTCTGCTTAAAGCATGGACCAATGGAATCAATTCCAGAAACGCAGCCTACCGTTTCATTCGTTGTGGTGTCGAACTCGAACAAAAATTTAATTAGGGCACGTCAAGGCCTTGAATATTTAGACATTAAAGACGTCAGGCATTCAAGACGATGCAAATATGCAATGTTTAGATATTAAAGACTGTTACTATAACATTTCTGTAGGACCAATGCATGGACCATCGTTTCTGTATGTCTTCTGGCACTCGCAAAGTGACAATGGGCTTTGAATGTTCGCTATGTGCGGATAAAATTGATGCCATGCACGGAATTTCCATGATCCAAATCCCCGAAAGAAAACGAAGGAACCATGTACCCGGCTATCATAGCGGCAAGGGGAACAAATGAATGCATGCAAGTTTCCACATCTTCAAACAGGCTGAGAAAACCACTCTGCAGTACAACCCTACCCATTACCTCCATTTTAAGTTTAGCATGTGCTCTTGTTATGCTTCAGTTTTTTTTCAATTTTTTATTTTACATATGTAGATTTAAACTTCATATTACATAATTTGGCTGGAAGACTATTCATTAGAATTACTGAGTTAGCAAGTGGACCTAATGGAATAAATTTGCAAAGATAGGGTCTAATAATGTCACGACCCTCTCTGGACAACTTGGCTGTACCAAGGCGGGGTGATGCGACTGGACTGGATCAACACTGATACCAATGTTAATCTAATCCAGCAGCAATTCATCGCTGACCAGTTTTATTACAAGCCATAAAGTTTTAAATTAAGACCATATGAGATATGTCTCGCCACTAGAAACAATTCATACAAGTGTTGATGCGCGGGAATAACAAGAGCCTATAAAGGGTGCCCATAGTGTTATTTGTTTAGGTATATGGGAGTCACGACTATAGACCGATGGTTACCTCGATTTGTGAGGCAGAAAAAGGGTGAGAGGGTGGAGACAAGAGGATTTTAGATAGGTTCGGGCCTTCCTGGGATAATAGCCCTACTTCTGTGTGTATGATTGCTTTCTATCATTGTAGCTATAACTGTTTTTCATGTGTGGAGAGTGCTCTTTGTTCATTTGTCTGTGAACTCGTGTGTCTAGGGCCTCCCCTGGTCCTTTTATATGAGAAGGATGAGGAGGGTTACAGAAGTTTAACCGTTGTGATTATGGTTGCGGAAATAGCCGCATAAAAACCTTTTATAGGCGGAGATTACTGCAATGATTAAGACATATTTAATGAGGGTAACCGTTGTCTTGTTGGAGTCCCAGCACTCGGGCGAATCTTTTCCCGAGTGTCGGGTCAGGCGGTTGGGTGGTTCCTCATGGGCCGGTTTTCATAGCAGTCGATGACCTGACAGTCGAAATGAAACCACTCGGTGGGGTACCCGAGGTTATATCCACGTCAGCATCCCCCGAGATCTTTTCGGCATGCGACCTACTCGGAGCAGGTGGAAAGAGCTCCAAGTAGTCTTGTTTGTTCATGCATTTACATTTTGATCGGTGCACTGCCCAGATGCACCTACCTAGTGCAGCCCCCCAGGCTGAAATTTCTTTGAAGAATAAGCTTCAGTCTCAAAATATTTCTCTGGGGACATTCCTTTGGTGCTGGCGAATAAAGAAAATGTGTGGACCCTTCACTGGTAGGGGTGGCCATACAAGAGATGGCAGTTGGTGTTGTCAGTTCGCAGTTTTTTGCTTCGTCTTCTGGGGTGTGGTTCAAAATCTTCTGGTAGTTCTATTGAACCGTGTTGACGCAATTGATGGCAAAAGTGATCTTCGGGGTTGCTTTCTTGGCAACCGTAATGCTTCGGGACTTGGAACCGCCACGGGGGGAGATCGAAGGTTATAAATAACTTTTCCGTTATACCTTGATTTAGTACCCAGTCTTCGTGCTTTCTTCTTCAATCGATCCACTGGCTCCCCGTAAAGGTTCTTGATACTAAAACTACATGGTCTACTACCACAAGGCCCAATGGTTGTTCAATTTTAAACCCTTGGTGAGCGTCTTCAAGGCTTCAATGGCGGTGGGCGCTTTCTAGAAGCTAGTTTATCGTGCGGAAGAGTTTCGCGCGTGTACCATGGGGGAGGATGCGGTGAAGGCGCTGGAGAGTCGCAGAGATATCCCACCGAAGGTCATCTCTTCGTGGCGAACGACCGACAGCGAGGCATTTTCTTCTCCTGATACCCATGAGATCATGGTCTTCGATTCTTTCTTTTCTCGTGGTTTCGGGTTGCCCGCACATTCTTTTCGTCGTGGAGTTCTTCATCACTACGATATTTTTGTTTGCAATCTGAATCCCAATTCCATTCTTCATCTTGCCATCTTTGTCGAAATGTGTGAGGTATTCTTGGGGATTGACCCCCACTTCAATATTTTCCATCATTTCTTCTGCTTGCGATCTCTTTTTCATCATGTTTGATGACATCTTTCTTTATATGTATTTATCTTAGCAATACAATTAGTAACTTTTGATCACTATTATCATTAATACACCAAAATTAATTAAGGGCTTATATGCACCAAGATGCACTCACATATCCCAATACCCTTAACACTATACCTCTCCTTTTGAGTAGCTTGTCCTCAAACCGTAGAACTATCTTAATCCTAACTTAATACCTAACATAAATAATACTCAATTCTTTTACATCTTGGCTTGCTACATTATTTAGAATACAAAATAATGCTAAATTAATGTAGAGCGCCACCACATCTTATTACTCGTGAGCTTAGGTGGCCTCCATCAAAATGCTCTTAGAGAAAGAGCATGTCTTAGCCAAAACAACGGTCATGTGTGAGGTGAATACTTGCTTGTAGGTGGTCTTGGTCAACTTAGAGATCCATCCTTTGTGTCATCAAAGAGACCACCATAGTTGTTGTTGAATGGGAATGACAACCCTCTCTTTTCCTTGAGCTATATAGTGTCGTTTGAAGCATACATGTTGCTTAGGTCTAGGGATGACAATCATGCTTGATTACATGTTATCCGTGGGTAGAAAAACTATTAGGATTGGGTATGTTTCTCATATCATACCCGATAGATAAACAAGTGTGAGTATGGGTATTGACTATCCATACTTATTTTACTTGATTAATCGATTATCATAAGTATAAAAACTAATCCAAAACCCTAGCCCCTCCTCATTTCTTCCCTCTCTCTCCTCCCTCAATCCCACTCAGTCGCCACCCCTCACAAAGTCAGATGTAGATCTCGTGCCGCCCCTTGTCGGAGCTCCCATGTCGCTCTATGCCAAATCTTGCGCCACACCATGCTGAAGTCCCACGTTGTTGCGTGCCACCCTATCGCTCCATCCTCACCATGTGTCGCCCTTAGTGTGGCCCACCCTCTCCACCGCAAGCCCACCCCTGCCATGGCCTTCGGTCGGCTTCCACGCCGGCCTCAACAACAGGCGGTGCCCCCACTCCTCCCCATGTCATGGGTAAATGGGTATACTCATGGATATACGACAGCCATGAGCAACAGGTATAAACACACGATTTTACACGTTAGGGTAATGAGTATGGGTATATATATACACTACTCATACATACCTATTATACTTGTCATCCCTACTTTGGTCCAAGGAAAATGGGCGATGGTGTGGCACGAAGCCACCAATAAAAATGACTGTGTTGATGTTGTAGTAATCCGTCGTAGGTACCTAGTTGTAGTACATGTATTATCACGTAAGGGCAAAGAGTTCGTACTAGCAACTTCTAGTTGCCAAAAGATTAGTTCACATATTCTAAAAATGGATCTAAAAAAATGATAGATTAAATGTATTTAATTGAATTATTTGGTATTTTATTTTAATCTAAAAATAAAAGTATAAAGTATTTTATTTCATCATAAAATTTTGATTTTGAGCTATGGTGACTCTTAGGTCCGTTTGGTTCAGATTTTTGAACTAGCTTCCTAGCTCGAAAACTAGAATCTGAACCAAACAATTCTTTTGGTCACCCAGTTTTTCCAGAATCTATAAATTCTCATAGTACAAATTTGAAAGCTGGTATAACCCAAATTTCACAACTTCTCACTTCAACTTTAAATGAATATTACCTACCATATTATTAAAACATATTAGTTCTTGTAAAATTTGAAAAAGTGAAATTTTAGTAAAATATATCATTTTAGTGTAATTTAAAATATATAATTTTAATATAAAAATTACAAATTTCAATGATTAGAATGATTTACATGTAAAATTACATATTAATAATGTAACTAAACATCATGAACTACCAAAATATATATCCATGACTATTCCAACCAAACAATTTCTCAGCTTTTCCATAGCTCACAACAGTTTTTTCACAACTCACAACAACTTTTTCAGAATCTAATGCTCAACTAAACACACCCTTAATTTGTGAATGCATAAGTATTGATTGCATGATAACGGGAACACATCTATTCACGGTAACATCGATACATTGATCATGAGGGCAAGCAAACACATGATCAAACTCTAGGCCTCTGATTCAGCTCACGCATCACCGCACAACACACACGCACACGTGAATATCTATGCACTTAACTAGGATCCATCCCCACCTTCGGTCCCAACGACCCAATCACGCTCTCTCTCCGCTTCGGAGAGGGCTACCTGGGCCCACATATCCTCTCATGCACTATCACTCACTCTGTCACGCAACTCACGCATCGTTATAGTCTTATACTCATAGCTTTACACAGACAAATTACAAGCTGCAAGCAAAATACAAACACACACAATGCAAAATTCATCTAGAAAAAACAGATATGCCTTGCTGCATGGGCCTCCTTGGCCGGGCTGTGTCCACTACGAGAAGTTAAGGCGAGAGGTGTAGGTGGCCTTGGGGGTCCAGTTCTTGGGGATGACGTCCTGGGCCGAGAGGGCCTGCTTGGTGGTCAGGGTTGTCAGCCTCACGGAGAAGGGCCCCACCAGTGGGCCCGGTGTCAGGCTCCAGGTGGCACCCCAGATGTGCTTCATCTCCTGCCACTGCGCCGAGTTCGCCTGCATCGATGAGACCAGCTTGCAAATTTGTCATCGTGCTCCAGGATGTAATACACTGAGACTTGAAATGCGGCTAGCTGTCTAATCTAATGGATTATATGCTAGTAAAATGTCTGTAATTCTTCTACTAGTGTGTGTAGCGTACTAAGAAAATCACAGCTGCGCTTTAGAACGCAGGGTGGTTGAGTACCCATGGCGATCTAGATTTTTTTCCCCGAAATAATATTTTTTAAAAAAGAAAATTTTAAATCTGTACGATAATTTTAAAAAATTATAAAATAGGTATAAGTCGGTACTTGAAGTGCCGACTGGTGCCACATCAGCTCCAGTCGGCACTTCAAGTATCGACGGGATGCTGCTTCCCTATCAGATTTTGCCACGTCAGCTCCAGACGTGGCATACAGTCGGTACTTCAAGTGTCGACCGGTACCTACTTCTGTAATTTTTTAAAATCACCATATAAATTTAAAATTTTCTTTTTAAAAAATTTTTGGCGATGATCTAACTGCAGAAGACGATCGGTATAGTTTCTTTTTAGATTGGCATGGTGGCTTCTCTGTTAACATGTGATTCTAGAACCATAGATTTGTATGTTTCCCAGACACAAAAGAGGAGCAAAAAAACAAAGGGCCTAGGCGGTGCGGCCCATGTTGCCTATCCTGCTATCCATCCAGGAAATCATCAGCCATGTCCCCCCCACCAACCACACCACATGTGAGCGACAATCGCGAATGCACGCTGGTTTTATAGTTTACAGCGTGATATGGTCTAAACAGCGCGTTGGGATCAGGGCATGCAAAAGCAAAAGTTGCGTTGCCATCTTGCCGATGCCTGAAACTGACGGCGATCGAGTGCGAGTGAGCTTTCTTTACCTGCTTCAGCTGCATGGATCCAATGTCGCCGTCGCCGTCCTCGAACTCCACGAGAAGCGAGAGCCAGAAGCTCGTCGACCCCTCGTTCACGTGGAAGGCGATGTTCTTTCCCCCGTACTTGCACGCCGTCCTGAAAACGACGACGACCTCGTGAGCTATCAAGTTAAAAATATAAAAAGTGTTTCATCTCACGCGACGAATTTGACAAGTGAACTCTGCAGCTGGTAATTGGCATCGGGTTCTTTTGTCCAGGGCCAAGGAATGCAGTAAATGGGCATGCATTGCATTTGCATGTAGCATCCAAGATCTAACACCTCAACTACTGCAGTCTGCAGGAGCAGAAGCATGTGTACCTCATGGAGTCATGGTCCTCTCAGTACTACCTGGTCACTAGTCAGTCAGATCTGACAGTGTTTCTGACTCGACAATTTTAACCTTCGCGCCTACTCTAATTGTGCATGATGTACCTTTGCCGGCAGAGAAAAATACAGCCTGCAGCTAGGTACTTTGGTACTTTTTGGCAGAGTCAAGTGGCTTTCTTTCTAGTTCCAAGTTGCTGCCTTTCCGGTAGCCTCAGGCGTACCGACGTACAGATCCCAAAGCCGTGCTCGATCTGCTTCTGGTACGGTGCTTCATAGCTACTGTAAGTAAGCTGAGTAAATCTTAATTACCTGCGGTACACCACCGAGATCTCACCGCGGTTGCGCAGCTGGCCGCCGTGGCCGGCCACCGCTAGCCTGCCGAACGCGGCTCCGCTGAGGTCGAAGTGCGTGTGGCCGAACGCGCAGACACCGCCGGGGCACTCGTCGGTGACGATGACGGTGACGGCGCGGCGCGAGCAGATGCCGGCGTCGAGGCAGCGGACCTTGTAGCAGGCGCCGCACCCCTCGCCGTCCTTGAACAGCACAGGGCTCACCGCGCCCACCCGCGCCTTCAGCGGCACCACGTCCACCAGCGTCCCGTACCCGCACGCGCCGCCTGCAAAACGCAGAGAGACAAATACAGAGTTACTCCTAGTACAGATTGCAACTCACAAGTGCTCAAGTGTTTCAGCAAAGCCAGTAGAAGTTTATTTACAAATTAGAACAGTGTGAAGATGCGTTAACTGTACGACGACGAGGCATGAATCCTTGACGGATACCCTCGTGTCTCGTGATAAAAGATAAGAACCTAACGTAAGTTCGGCACTGTCAGGTCGCAGGTGTGCACTTTGCAGCTCGTCCAGTCCATGATAGCATACGGTGCAAAATTGGCTTGCAAGTTAGTTTCTCCGTATGCCCACAGCCCACTTTGTCTCTTGCATGCATGTGTGTAGGGTGCAAATATACCGGGCTACTTACCAGCAGTGTACTGTCGGTGGATTAAAGCTGAAATGTTGTACCGAGAATTGCGTGTTGGTTCCTAGTAAATGCGCCAAGTTAAAAGGACCCGACATGGCGACACAGCGGCACGGCCTAACTAGGCTCCACCCTCGTGTGCCGGCCAAAATCTTTTGTACACACGAATAATTAATCTTAAAGTTCCCGGAGTAGGCCAACTAACTGCCGAGAGAGAGCCAAAAATGTGCCAACGACTAGCTAGAGGTATTTTCTTAATTGGGGGCGGAAATAAACTGCAACCGGTCAGGTCAGTTACCGTGCTTTCCCAAAGCTTTTAACGTCGTCGTATGTAGAAATGTATACTCATCAACAGATTAAAGAACTTAACCTAACGTGTTAATGGAGCGCGCAATGCATGCGTTCGACATTTCCACACGAGGACGGAGGAGGCCGTCATTGTTGACGCTTTGCTATGTAAATTAAGCTGATCTAGAACTTAACAATGTCACAGCTACAAGGTTGCTCACCGTCGCTGCCGTCGCCGTCGGGGCTGCCGTACCAGGTGGCCGTGGCCGGGTGCCACTCCGGATCGACCACCCTGTGTGCCGCCCCAGCCTCGCCGGAGTCGAAGAGGAACGCACTAGAAATGAGAGAAATGAAGAGCACAGAGCGTATGAGCAATGGAATTAACGAGCTCGAGCTCGAGCTCGAGCTCGACGAGAAGAAGGCTGCCATGGCGAATAGCTCAGCAGCTAGCTAGCTACTGCCGGTAGCTACTCGCTACAGCCGTCCTGTGCGGCAGGAAGCAGCTGCTACCAGTCTACTACACTTGTCTTTCTGTGAGGGTCGCTTTTAAATAAGCCTTCGAGAAGCCCCAGTCCCCGAAGCTAGCTCTCACTCTCTCAGAGAGCTCGGGATGGCTGCTAGATAGATCTCTCTGCACAAATGGCACGAAAGGAACACTGGGGAGTGGACGGAGATGCATGCACGGGCATACTACACTAGGGTGGTGGCTGGATTTATAGTGTGTGATGGAGTATTTGCGCCTGCATGCATGCATGAGTATGACTGATTGGCATGGGTGCCCCAAGCCATCTGTTTTCGGTTGCTGCTGTAATGGGGCGAGCTTGACTTTTGCGGTTTTGCTACATGATTAATTGTTAGCCGTACCGCGTGATAATTAATCCACTGTTAAGTAAGTATTTGCAGATTTGATTTAGTCGTCATTGTGTGTAAAGTTCCTTAATTGCTCACCACCGGCTGTTATCAGTAGCATGGCAATAGCATATACGCGGGAGATATTTAGCGCATAACACACGGAATTATTCTTGCTGCCTCATCACTGTTTTTATTGCTTAGTTGCCATCGTTATTATTTAAGAATCTGTATCATTATACATCTTAATCAGGAGTCCTGATTCAGGACCCCTGACAAAACCGAATAGATATTGCGGTTTATGTGCATGTAACACGACTCCAGATCTCAATCACATTGGTCTCCAAATATGTATTAAAAAACTTTAAAGCCACATATATGTGGATTTCCCCAGTAAACACGCCAGCGGGTAGATGTACACTGTGTCTAGATCGAGGATGGTAGGCCCAAGGAGGGCCCCAAAATCTGAGCGAAAGCTAGGCAATGATCAAGGCCGGCACCAAAGCGCTGGGCGCCGTGGAGATGGTGTGGACGGGATGGACGACACCACGGTGCGCCGATGGAAAGCCGGAATGCCAGATCGCGAATATGGCCGCGGAGCCTCACTGTCTTTTATCCTGACTGATCCCATGCCGCTCACTCGAGGCCCTCCTGTCCACTCGTCATGCGTGGGCGCACTAAACTTTAGTTACATATCATATAGTAGTGATAGATATGTCTCTCATTACTCTCATCACATTAGTAAAATCATATCATTAATTACGAGTAAATACCCGTCACTAAAGGGTCTCTCTAGTTCCCCTTTACATCTGGCATGCTCCCTTTTATGTTACCCGTCACTATTGTGTTCTTTAGGAACGGGTCACCAATGTCACTCGTCACTAATATTATGTTATGATCATATTTTAAAAAATAATTATTTTTAGGTTGTATCATGAATAGATCATATTAAGTGATGGGAGTATTTTACATCCGTCACTAATATGCTCGTTACTGACGGGTGATTATTATCGCTTGTCACTGATAATATGGTCATTTAAAAAACAATAAATTTTTAGGCTGCATCCTAAATCACAGCCAGGATTTCGAAGCCAACATATGCAACATCCAAAACACATCACGGACAATTCATCACATATGATCCATTACCAAATTAGTATCACATATATTAACTTCTAACTCGTTATCTCAAAAAATAGCTAAAACAAAGAACAACACAAGACAATTTCATGACTTTTGAATAACTAATAGCTAACCTATAGCGATATTGAGAGCTTGGATAGTATCCTATCACTATCGAAGCTTCCACCACTACCACCATGGACAGCTTGAATAGAAGCCCAGTGGGAGTAGCAGGAGCACCATGACAGCGTCCGGGCAGGAGCACCACCTTGAATAGTCATGCCAACTTCGAGTGCGTTATCTCAAAAAAATTGGTTAAAACCATCAATTATCTCAGAAAAATTGGCTAAAAGCAGTATGTCAGTTTACCCTGTAACAATAAAATGAAAATAAAGTTAGCAACGACGGATGATGCATTTGGACGGAGAAAAGGAAGAGGATGACGACCTTAGGAGGAGGACGAGGAGGATGCAACCAAGGTGACAGCGATTAGGGTAGCCACGTGCGCCGACAGTACATGTGGCCAGGAGCGGCGAAAAGCACGACGAAGGTGACGGCGGCAGCGGGAGTTAGGGTTAGGGTTGCGCGAAATGAAAGCCTGATAATTCACTTTGGTTCCCTACTTGGTTCCGGAGTCTGTGATGAGTGATTGACAGGATTTACCTTCTGGATTCGAAGGGGTCCCTTTGAAGGGGTTCGGAGGGTGTTTCACCAAAGGGTTCAGTGGGTCTGGTTGCTGCGACTGTTGCAGCAGAGTGTGTCTGCCGAAGGGGTCTGACAGAGCACGATGACTTGGTTGTACTGAAGGGTTCAGTACTTTGGGCGGTACACCGGAGTGTGTACCGAAGGATGTTTACGAGAGAGGTCTCCGGGGTACTAGAAACGCTTGTCTGTTTGTCAGTGGTGCGCAGGTGATTTTGGAGGCGACGGACGGTTCGCAACGAGTGAACCTGGGTCAAGCGGGAGGCTTGATGCTAGGCGAGTGGGGAGCTCGGTCACGAAGGTTGCGTGGGGTCGAGGTCGGTCCTCGGGTCAAGGTGCGCTAGGCGAAGGCAGAGAGTGCGGAGGGTGGTTCCGCAGGAGACTGTTTTCAAATAAGAAGGCTATTTTAGCTTGAAATTTGAAAAGCTCCCATTCACCCCCCCCCTCTAGTCGCCACTTTCAGTCCAACACCCACATATTTATAAGCGAGAGAAGTCATCAGTGACGGGTGGTAATTACCATTCATCACTGATGATGTAGGGGCTGTTAGTGACGAGTATAGCTAAAATCCGTCACTACAGAATCAACCTTTAGTGACGGGTAACAATGTTCACTTGTCACTAATGTTATGGTCTTTTTGAAAAAATAATAGTTTTTAGATTGCTACCTGAATCAAATCCAAGATTTGACAGCCAACATTCCAAAACACATCACAGACAATTTTTAGGCTGCAACATATCACAGACAATTTAACATGGAATACAGATAATTCATCATAAAAGATTTATAACCTAATATTTTCTCATACACTAGGTTTACAGTACATACATTACAACCTCAATTGCATCATTATTGATGTTGAAATAGAAGGCGCACTGTTGGGGGAAAATGCTTCACTTTCAGGACTTAGAGATTAACAGTTCAAAAGGACTTATCAGCTTCAGAGCTGATGGGCTCATGCTCGAAGGTGGAGGAGTCGTTAAGCCGAAGGGTGCTTCGATCTACGATCCGAAGGAACCCTCCGCAAGATGTGTGGCTTCGGAGCCAAACGACATAATTGATAAGATGTTTGACTTATCTACTTGCGTTGGGTAGATTTTACCATTTTAACCCTGTTTAGGGTACCGAATAGTTTCCACTATGTCGGTTGTAATTGAGGGGTAAATAGGTATTTTCCTTAGATATTTTTGCCTATAAATACCCCCCTTCTTACCTTGTAATGGGGATCAAATACTCAGCTATTTTAATACACATATTCGGACTACTTAAGCTATTATCCATTCGGAGGTTTGAGATAGTTCTTAAACACGAACTCACTGTTTGTCTGTTCTTGATCTCAGAGAACTTGTTAGCGTAATCTTTTGCGCCAACAGTTGGCGCCATCCGTGGGGAACCTAGTTCTAGAAGCTAGTTCTCTACTGCTGACTTCACTTCGAAGAGCACTTACGGAGGGAGCCTCGGAATCCCAAGATTCTGCGCACCCTTCGGTAAGGGGCTTCCTAGTGCGGTTCGAAGGTCTTCCCTCTCCTTCCTAGACCAATCAAAGTCCTCGGTCTTCGGACCTCTCCGTTGCTAGCTATGCCTCCCAAGCGAAGCCAAGCCTCGGGTCCTCTCCGAAGGTTCCCTCGGACCAACATAGCCAGACCCTCAGCTGTTCCAACTTTTCCCGAGGGTGTCGCTGGGCGTCGAGTGCCCATAGGCCCTCGGGCTCCTCCTACGGTGCTCCAAACTGATTATGTCAGTTCCCGAGACCCGGAGCTACCCTCCGACGAAGACGAAGACCTTCCTGAGGCCGAAGCTACTCAGATAGCACGACTTCAGGAGGAAGTGGCTAGATGAAGGCAAGAGGCCGCTGATCGCCTCCGCTCCCAAGCCTCCACCGAGACTCCAGAAGGGCCCCAAGACGGTGGTGCTCGCAATATTCCCGAAGCTGTTCAAGTTTCGGAGGAGGCTGAGAACACATCTTTCGATGATGAGTCTCCGCTACATTCGGACTTGCAAAGGGTGCCCTTCAATCCCAGGTTCAAGGCCTCGAAGTTGCACAAGTATTCCGGCGGGTCAGACCCCAGAGAATTTGCTCGCTCATACGCCCTGGCAATAGAAGCAAGTGGAGGGGTGCGCAACACTATGGCAAAGTGTTTCCCCCTCGCTCTCGAAGGTCTGGCGCTCTGATGGTTCTGGTCCTTGAAGCCATGATCGATCAGATCTTGGGAGCAGTTGAAGAGGAAGTTCGTAAGCAACTTCCAGGGTACCTTTGTGGCTCCAATGTCGACAGGGAGCTTATTCCAGGTGAAGTAGCGAGCAGGGGAAACACTTCGGGAATACTTCACGCGCTTCGCCCACACCAAGTCACAGATCAATGGCTTGTCTACCTCTTCGGTAGTCGACGCCGCCCGCGAAGGGGTGCTGAACCCCAATCTCCTCAGCAAGCTCCATCGGAAGCCCGTGTCATCTATGACACAGCTGATGGCATACTTCGAACAGTATGCCAAGGCAGAGGAAGGCTGCCTTCGATGAGCCGTAGCACCCGCACCAGCCCTCTGAGAAGTGAAGACGGAGCCCAAAGCCTCAGCTTCTCTACAACCCCCTCAAGACAATCGCTTCAGCGATCACATGTGAGGAAAGAAGCATTTCCGTTCGGAGGTGTCAAGCATCACACCCTCCGTTCCGAAGGCCCCTTCCAGTTATCAGCAGGCGCAAGGCTTCAAGGCTGGAGTGCCGAAGCCTCAAGAAAGAGTAACCTGGCAGGCGCTAGAGTTTTTTCTGCTGCGTGCATGACGATAATAGAAGCCATGACACGAAGGACTGCAAGGCGGTGTTAGCCCTTCGGGGTGAATTCCTAGGACGAAGTACCGGGCGGGGTACTTCAGATCGAGCCCCACCAGCGGCACGGTCGGATCCTGTGCAAATCGTGGCCCGAGCCGGTGTCCCCGAAGCCCCCATACGATTGCCGGTGGCCAACATTATGCCACCACCGAAGTAGGAAGACCCCCAAGACCGTGGCAAGCGAGTAGTCCTGCCCATCTCCGGAGGGGGGACCCTCGGTAACATGTCCAAGAGGCAGCGGCGTGAATACGTCCGCGAAGTAGGGCACATTTGGACCTCGAGTTCCGTAGAAGGAATGCCAGAATGGTCTCATGTGCCCATTTCTTTTACTGCCAGTGATGCCGCGGGGGTGAAGTTCCCCCATGCTGACCCCTTGGTCATTTCCGTAGATATAGCAGGGGTGGAAGTCCGAAGGATCCTGGTGGACGGCGGAAGCTCCGCAGACATACTTTTTGTCTAGGCCTTCGATTAAATGTGCATACCTCGGAAGCATCTACTTCCAGCGGCCCGGCCACTTCAAGGCTTCGTAAGTCCGCCTCTCGATGCCCTCGGCCAAATAGGCCTCGAGGTTGCTTTTGGAGAGGGGCCTTTGGCCAGGGTGGAGGAGGTGATCTTCGACGTCGTCGACGCCCCCTATGCTTACAACGCAATCTTCGGGCAAGGGATGCTGAACCAATTCGGAGCTATAGCGCATCACAACTATCTCTGTCTCAAAATGCCCACGCAAGGTGGAGTTCTTACTATTTCAGGAGACCAAGCTATATCCCGAAGAATGGAGTATGGTCACGGCCAGCCGTTGGACCCCGGCAGGTACACAGTGTGATGGAGCGCACAGAAGAAGTTCCGGAGGCTTCAAACTCTTCGAAGGGGCTCTCCCTTAAACCAAGCCCGGAAGGTGATGTCGTGACGAAGATAATTTCAAAGGATGGCAAAGAATACCCAATACAGTTCGGCGAGGGGCTATCCCTAGAGATAGCTGCCTCGTTGGAAGAAGTCGTCAAGCAAAATTTGGACGTCTTTGCCTGAACTGACGAAGACATCACTGGGGTTGATCGGAGTATCATCGAGCACAGCTTGCTCGTCAACCCGAAGGCTAGGCCAATGCGCTAGGGGCTCCGTAAGCTGTCTGCGGAAAGGGCAGACCTTGCCAAGATCGAAGTAGAAAAATTTTTAAGGGCTGGCATCATCAGGGAGGTAGCCCATACCGAGTGGTTGGCAAACCCCGTTTTTGTAAGGAAGAAGGACTCGAGCAAGTGGCGCATGTGTATCGACTTTACTTCATTAAATAAAGCATGCCCGCGAGACCCCTACCCTATGCCTCGAATAGACCAGCTGGTGGATTCCACAGCCAGCTCCGAATTGCTAAGCTTCCTCGATGCTTACTCTGGGTATCATCAAGTCTGGCTAAAGCGGGAAGACGAAGCCAAGACAAGTTTCATAACTCCTTCCGGGGTATTTTGTTATGTAAGAATGCCTTTTGGCTTGCGAAATGCCAGAGCCACATTTTCACGTTTAATATCTAAGGCTCTAGGTCACCAAATAGGCCGGAATGTCGAGGCCTATATGGATGACATTGTAATAAAAAGTGCTCAAAAGCACCAGCATAGTCTAGACTTAGCTGAAACGTTTGAGAGCCTCCGAGCATGTGGAGTACGCCTCAACCCTGAAAAATGTATATTCGGGGCGCAAGGAGGAAAACTGCTAGGGTACTTAGTTTTGAGCAGGGGAATCGAAGCTAGCCCAACGCAGATAAGTGCACTACAAAGAATGGCTCCACCAGAAAATTTGAAGCAAGTCCAAAAGCTAGCAGGAAGGCTTGCAGCTCTTAGTAGGTTCCTGGCCAGGTCAGCAGAATGAAGCCTTCCAATTTTCAAAGCCCTAAAGGGGTCCGAAAGTTTCAATTGGACGCAGGAGTGCCAGAAGAGCTTCGATGATATCAAAGCATACCTCGGAAGCCTGTCAACGCTTACTGTGCCCCTCTCGAAGGAAACACTCCTCCTTTATCTTGCCACAACAGGCTCCGCAGTAAGTGCAATACTGGTTAGGGAAGTTGAGCTTAAGGGAAAGCTGGTACAGAACCTAATTTATTTTGTTTCAAAAGCTTTTTCCGGAGCTAAGATAAGATACTCCGAGCTCGAGAAATTTGCTTATGCCCTGGTAATGGCCTCGCGGAAGCTAAGGCATTACTTTCTAGCGCATAACCTAATCGTTCCTACCTCGTACCCTCTTGGTGATATGCTCCGAAGCAAAGATTCTACAGGTAGGATCGGAAAATGGGCTGTCGAGCTAGCCCCTTCGGAATTTCCTTCACGGCAAGAACATCTATCAAATCCCAAATCATAGCTGACTTCGTAGCAGAGTGGACTCCATCTGCAGTTTGGGCTCCGGAGGAGCCCTCCGAAGGTTTATGGACAATATTTTCTAACGGAGCTTATCAGGCATCTAGTGCCAGAGCAGGAGCGGTCATTATATCACCGTCAGGGCAAAAGGCCATGTATTCTGCGAGGCTCAACTTTAAGACCATCAACAATATCGCAGAATACGAAGGGGTCCTGCTAGGCCTCCGAAAGGCAAAGGCACTTGGAGCAGCAAGGATAATAATTAAAACAGATTCCCAAGTCGTCGTAGGGCATGTCGATAAAAGCTTTCAAGCAAAGAACCCTCATCTAGCGAAGTACCTGGAGGAAATCCGCAAGACTGAAGCAGCATTCAAAGGATTTTCTGTTCGAAGTATCCCTCAAGCAGATAATCAACTTGCAGACATTCTAGCAAAGGCTGCAGCCGGAGCATTGGACCTCCCGGAGGGTGCTTTTTATGAAGAACTAGTCAAGGCTACAGTCAATCAATTACCCTCCACAGAAGTCCTTTGCATTTCAACTGCAGATTGGCGGGCTCCGATAATGGATATCTTGCAAGGTAGCGCACATTCTTTAGAAGGTCCGGATTTCCGAAGGTTACAAGAAAGGGCTCAAAATTATAAGCTTGTCAGTGGAATGTTGTACAAAGTCGGAGTGTGTTCTCCTCTACTCCGCTGCATCTCTCAACCCGAAGGCCAAGACATACTTTGGGACATTCACGAAGGTTTATGTGGAAGCCACTTAGCCCCTCGTGCTCTAGCAGGCAAAACACTTCGGCAGGGGCTATACTGGCCGACAATTGTAAGAGATGCGAAGGAGTTGGTCTGAACCTGCCAAGGATGCCAGTGGATGGGAAGATGAAGCCACCGTCCGCCAGTTCCACTTCAAGTTATTGCCCCGGTATGGCCAATGGCTCGGTGGGGAATGGACCTCATAGGCCCTTTTCCAATGGCCAAAGATAGCTTGAAGTTTGCAGTGGTAGCAATCGAATATTTTTCAAAGTGGGTCGAAGCAGAACCATTGACTGCTATCACTTCAAGGAATGTGCAAAAATTTTTCTGGCAAAATATTATATGCAGGTTCGGAGTGCCAAGGGAGCTAACTGTGGATAATGGAACCCAGTTCGAAGTTGACAAATTCAGAGAATTTTGTGAAGAACTGGGCATTAAGTTATGCTTCACAGCAGTGCGCCATCCACAGTCCAACGGAGCTGTCGAGCGAGCCAACGGGAACATTCTCTCCGGTCTGAATTGAAGGATTGTCGGGTTAGCCAAGGGGCTATGGGTTGAAGAGATTCCCAAGATCTTGTGGTCCATTCGAACCACTCAGGCCAGGTCCACAGGCTTTACCCCATTTAGACTACTATGCGGAGATGAGGCCATGACTCCTATGGAGCTCAGGGGTGGATCCCTTTGTGCAATGCAACCCGGAGATGAAGATGAGAGGAACACTTCACTGGACTTGTCAGAAGAAACAAGGCTTCGAGCTATCGCCAATCTGACGAAGTACCAAGGCTAAACAAAAACATGGTATGACCCGAAGATAAAGTTGAACGAGCTTAGACCAAGTCATTTAGTTTTGCGAAGTGTAATAGCCCCGGGGAAGCTAGGAAATAAATGGGAAGGACCATATATTATCCTACGCTCAGGGCGCCCTGGATCATTTAAATTAGCTAATTTAGAAGGGGAAGAATTGAAGCATGCATGGCATGCAGAGCACCTTAAGCGTTACTATGCTTAGGGGGTCCTTGTAATCATTTGTAAAAATTCCTTTTCTAAATAAAGTGAAGGGTCAAATCTTGTTTGCTCTTTGAATATCCCTTACTCCTGGTGGACGCATCAGGAGGACGGAGATGCTTGCGGAGTCAAGCATCTTTCTAAGGACCCGGGCAATAGCCTGCGAACCATGGGTTCAAGGGCTTCGCTGCCAGCCTACGGATTCCAGGCTCTGGCTTGTTAGGATCCGTAGAAGAGTCTAAGGACTTTAAAAGCACAGATTTCCAGCCTCTGGGTTCGAAGTATCTGTAAAAGAGCCGAAGGTGGCCAGCCTACGGATTCCAGGCTACGGCCTGTTAGGATCCGTAGAAGAGTCTAAGGACTTTAAAAGCACAGATTTCCGGCCTCCGGGTTCGAAGTATCTGTAAAAGAGCCGAATGTGGCCAACCTATGGATTCCAGGCTACGGCATGTTGGGATCCGTAGAAGAGTCCAAGGACTTTACAGATAAACAGATTTCCGGCCTCCGGGTTCGAAGTATCTGTAAAAGAGTCGAAGGTGGCCAGCCTACGGATTCCAGGCTACGACCTGTTAGGATCCGTACAAGAGTCCAAGGACTTTAAAGATAAACAGATTTCCGACCTCCGGGTTCGAAGCATCTGTAAAAGAGTCGAAGGTGACCAAGCAATAAGGTTTCAAGGCTTCGGCCAATGAGACACTTTTAAAGGTCCTAAGTGACTAGTATAAGAGTCTGCAAATATAGACTCACCTCCGAAACTTACAAAAATCATAATACAAACCTATGTTCGAAGAACCCTACGAAAAGGTAAAATATGGTTATTAAGTGTTGTGCGAAGCATCGGATTGTTGTGCACGTCATTGTGACCGACGGACCTTTTTGCAACGCGTAAGGTCCCCCACCCACAAGGAGGGGTAGGAGGGTAAAGGACAAACAAGATGCTTTCGGTGCAATTCATATTAATTTATCATACTTTTACATTAAGAGAAATTTTGATCCAAGCCTAAGTAAAATCGGAGACAATGTCGGCCTCTAGAGCTACCTCTACGGCTACTTTGTCCTTCGGAGCTCGAAGCCACCGAGATTGTCCTTTTGGTTCGACTGCTTCTCTTCTTCTTCGAGGCTCGTAGTTTCTTCTGTTCCTCTTGAAGCTCGGCCCAAGTCAGAAGTCTTTCGGAGTTAGCCTCCATAGGGTCTTCGGCCTGATACTCCGAGTCAGACCAATCTATATGTTCGGAGGATGAAGATGTCTTCTCCTTTTCCTCTTCCTTGATGTAAGTTAAGACTTCTTGGAAAACTTCGAGGGCTACCTCTCCTTTGTCTCCGCGAGGAACAGAGAAGCGGGAGCGGCGGTAAGGCCTTAAGCTCTCAAGGATTGACCACTGCCAACAGAGCCCTTCGTTAATTTCCAATATTTCGAAGTCAGGCTCCGAAGGACATGACAGAACCTAAAAGAATAAAACACCCAGACAAATTCTTCATTTATAACTTTTCATTAATGAAAGGGGCTTTACAGGACTTTTTGTACATGATCAAGCGCCCTATGAGCTAAACCTGCGGGTCGGTTGGTGGGGCAGGAGGTGT
This sequence comes from Zizania palustris, assembly GCA_019279435.1. NCBI lineage: Eukaryota > Viridiplantae > Streptophyta > Magnoliopsida > Poales > Poaceae > Zizania > Zizania palustris. The sequence continues at coordinate 48,265,718 of JAAALK010000287.1, forward strand.
TGGAGCCGGCTAAGCAGGAAGCGGTGGCCTTGTCTGTGCTTGCTTCTGCCGACGGGCCTCGTCGATCCAAGCTTTAGCCGCTGCCTTGTGGTCTGTCTTCAGGTTGACCGGAAAACTTCTGAAGCCGAGGCTACGTCTGGCGAAGGATGCAACAAGGCCTCAGAGGTGAAGCTTCTAGGTGTCGAACCCCTGACCGGAGCAATAGGAATCAAAAGGGCTTCGAGGTGACGGAGGACTCCAATTCCAGCGCATTGACCGGAGATCTCTCCGTACCGGATGCCGGAGCCCATCATCAGCGACGTCGCCACTTGAATCCTCTTCAGCTTCTGATCGAGGGACTCGCTGGCCGCAGCAGAAGACGAAGGGCACGTAGTGCCAAAATATTCCAAGGTGCCTTGAAGGGCATCCAAGGTACGTTCTGCTACATTGGCATTTTTTTTCTCTACCGCCTCCAACCCCGTAGCAGTAGCAGACACTTCGGCCATCTGGGTCAGCAATGAGCTTTTTTGGGCCATCGCTTGCTTGAGAGAGCCTTGGAGCTCTACCAGCTGGGTGCTCGAAGTAGCCGCCGCCTGCCAGAGCTTCTCAACCTCCGCTCGTAGCACCAAGCACTCAACTTCGGCTTCTTGGGCTGAAGTCTGGAGTGTGTCGCTATTCCGCCTTTTGAGTTGGAGGGCTTCGTCGGCTTCGGCCCTAGCCCTCCGTTCTTTGAGGACTTCTTCCTCCAATCGAAGTGCTCTCTCTTCGGAGCCTTTAAGCACGGATTGGAGGGTGGTAACCTTCCTCTTAAGTCAGTTAGTTTCGACTTCATTGGAAGTCACTACCGCTCTAGCAAGGACAAATTGCTGCAAGAGGAACAAGTAAGTACCAGGTATTTACATTTACTAATTAAAAATATTTGCGGTACTTCTTATACCTGAAGGGCAACTCTTTCGAGGGCCATGTTGAGCTCTGGGGCCCTGGCTTCGCTCAAAACGCAGACCAAGTCGGAGTTGGCAACTTCCTGGCCTTTCTCCGCTAAAGGCTCTAGGAGCGCCCGGAGGCTCGTCCGTTGCTCCAGAAAAGGAGCCAGCAGAGGAAGCCAAGACAGAGCTTGGTGATCATCTGTCGTTGCCCCTTCCTCCGAGTTGCTTGCCGAAGGCTCGTTGGAAGAGGGTGTCGTCGTCGGACCGGGAGGGAGTCCGAGGCTTGACATGCTTTTGCCCCTCCCCAGCACGAAGGCAGGAGGCTCGACTCTAGCGGAGGTAGCTCCTCCTTCGGCTGGAGCCGTGTCGGTAGGGATGGCCCCTACCACCGGAGCTGTGTCGGCAGGGATGGCCCCAGCCACCGAAGCCGCGTCGGCGGAAACAGCCCCTGCCACCAGAGTCAGGGTGTCTAGCGGAGACGAGGTGTCCATCGGAACCGCAACCCCAGAAGAAGCTAGAGCTTTGTGTGCAGCCGGGGCTTCGTCGCCCCTCGATGTACCTGCAGCATCAAGGTATTTGGTGAACATTTACGAGTAAAAATTTTTGCAGGAATCGACCGAGGCAAAAGATTCGAAGTGTACCTTTGGAGGCACCGTGGGGTAAAATCGTCGGGTCCTCCAGGACTTCGTACATCCGGAGAATATCGTCAAGGTCGTCCCCCGAAGTCCTCTCCGGTGTAGTTGCCGCTGGAGCCTCAACCTCCGCCGTGATCACCCTAGCTACGGGTGAGTTGGGGGAAATGGTCTCCGGCTCCGAGCTCATGATAGCGGGCGCGGGAGTATGTGTCGTGTCTACCTCCGCAGCCTCTCGAGCAGAAGCTTCGGTTGGGACCCCTGCTGCGCTTCATCGCCTTCTAGGAGGTAGTTCTTGAAGTCCTTCGCCAATTGGACATCGGAGCATTTGCTCCCGGACTCCTCCGAAGCCGAGCTCCGAATGCCCAAGGACGAAGCGGACGAAGCAGGGGTCAGTTGAGGAGGGATCTTCACCACTTTCTTCTTCTTGGTGGGGGTCTTGCCGGCCTTCTTCGGAGGCTCGGCGATGACTTTCCTCTTCCGAGGGGCCGCTCCGGCCGGGTTAAAATCCGGCAGAGGAGGAGTCACCATCCTGAGGGCTCCCCACACCCTGTTGAAGCGCTCCCAGCTCCCCACCAGCTCCATCCTCTTCTGCCTTTCAGCCACCGTAGGGGCTCCGAGGACCCGTTCGGTAACCCGTGCTATCTTCTCCGGGGCTAACGCCAGTGGAGCCGCTGAAAAAAGGGTAACATATTATAAGTATGTTATTTTCTTCATTTAACATATTATTGTAGGAGAGTCGAAGTCTTACCTAGAGTTCGGAGCTCACCCTCCGAAGCGGGTTGAAACACTATCGGCCATTTTGCCCCGAGGGGTGGAATTCGAAGAGCAATGAACTCTTCGGCAAGGTCACGCATGCTCATGCGACTGGCCACCAAAGTTAGTAGCCCTAGCCGCGTTTAGAGCAGGCTAGGGTTCGGGGTAACCTCCGCTTCCTTTCGGAACCAGATCTCTTGAAGGGGTCCAGCGAGAGGGGAGTCCTCTCCAACCTCGGCGTAGAACCACCGAAGGATCCAGTTAGTGTACCAGCGGTCGTTGATGGCCTTCGCTGGAAAATGTTGGGCGTGCTCCCTCCGCAGCTGGAAGTTGACACTCCCGAAGGCTGTTATCACCTTGGTGTCTCCGGGGCCATCTTGCGGCTTCGGCTGGCAGTTGGCTTCGTGAGTGGTGGAGAAGACCTCTGATCGCCCCTCGCACCCTTCGGCCCAAAGCGCCCATTCAAAGACAGCCAGACGGGCAATGGCTTTGGGAGATAGCTGAGGTAAGGTGATGTGGAACATGTCCAATACCTCAGTTAAGAAGTCGATGGTCGGAAGCCCCAGGTCTGCCTCGAAGAAGGCCTCGAAGACCACGACCTCTCCGCTCCGTGGCCGCGGAGTTGATTCCGGTCCCGGGACTCGAGTCCTCATTCCGGACCCCAGATTCCCTTCCACGGCCTCTTCAATGGATTATGCGGTGCTTGTGGATTGGCCGATGAGGAAACTCTGAGGGATCTTCTTCTTGGATGGTGGGTGGAGCTCCCGGGGGTTCTTGGGCCAGGCATTGCCCGGAGCTCCCGCCATTGCTGCTACAGATGAAGCTGCCCACGCTTGCCTCTGCACCAGAGTGTCCACCGCCGTCGGCACGGTGTGTCTGGTCCTCGCCATGGCTTGGTGGCTCGGGAAGTTGTGAGAGTTGGAGGTTGAAGAAAGTGAGTTGCGGATGCTAGGCACAGTAAAAAGCTCTGGGTAAATTCCAATCCCCTTTTTATAACCGTCCGCTAGTTGCTGTGCTTCGATTGCATTCACACTGCAGGTTCGACTTCCATCGCTGGCAGGTGGGTCTAGAGAGCGAAACAGTGTGAGTCCGCCGTAAATTTCGACCGTTACCTTTTATAGAGCATAACGACTACTTGTATAGTAACGGTTCTAATCAAACGGCTCTTCACGACGTTTGGACTTCGTAACGGTTCTCTTTCCCACGAAGCATTCACACGGTGGTTGGGGACTCGAAGCCGTGGTCCGAACACCTCGGATCAAAGACCCTTCGAATGACTGTAATGTGTTCAATTTTCTCTAAGTCTCAGAATATGAAAATGTTCCTTGCGTATACTGCCTCCCTTCTATACAGGTCAAATTCGGGGAGGCGTATTCGAGGGGCTACTGTTCGGGGAAAATGCTTCACTTTTAGGACTTAGAGATTAACAGTTCAAAAGGACTTATCAGCTTCGGAGCTAATAGGATCATGCTCGAAGGTGGAGGAGTCGTTAAGCCGAAGGGTGCTTCGATCTACGATCCAAAGGAACACTCCGCAAGATGTGAGGCTTCGGAGCGAAACGACCGGATTGATAAGATGTTTGACTTATCTACTTGCGTTGGGTAGATTTTACCATTTTAACCCTATTCAGGGTACCGAATAGTTTCCACTATGTCAGTTGTAATTGAGGGGTAAATAGGTCTTTTTATTAGATGTTTTTGCATATAAATACCCCCCTTCTTACCCTGTAATGGGGATCGAATACTCAACTATTCTAATACACATATTCGGACTACTTAAGCTATTATCCATTCGGAGGCTTGAGATAATTCTTAAACACGAACTCGTTGTTTGTCTGTTCTTGATCTCAGAGAACCTGTTAGCGTAATCTTTTACGCCAACACGCACACTGTGCCAACTTCTAACAAGTTGTCGCTAAGAAATTGGCCAAAACTGGAAGTTAGATAGCACCGTCCATCCATCGCTTTATGTACCGCAATTGGGACTGCGTTAGACCCTATTGCTGCCACCTGAATCTTGGTGTTCTGGTGGTGTAGGTGAGATGTGATATACTTTTCACAACCTTGAAAAGTACTATAAAATAAAATTTAAACAAAGCTATTAGAGAAGACTATTTGTATAGACCAACTACATGTGCAAATAACTTACCATCGACTTCTTGTTTATGATCGTGTTATTTATTGTGTAGACATATAACCTACTCTCGAAGGATAAACCTGTTGAGATGTCTTGTAGGAGAGCCTTCTTTGCTGGAGTTATATCTGTTGGATTGCTAAAATAACATATGTTCTTCAATTGGTCTATTTTGTCGGTATTGACCTCCTTGGTTATCTGCTTCCCCTTTCTATCTGCAATATTGCTAGGACCCTCCCCTGACATTATAAGAAACCATGATAAAAATATAAACAAAAGATGTGCATGTGTAGTTATGTCGCTTCTCTATGTATACCACTATCGTCGTTGTCCTCCACTTTGATGGTCATTGGGGTCTTCTTATCTCCAAAGTTAGTGTAGAATTTTGCCATAATAGTCAATGGGACCTATCCCATTGTTATTACCAAATTGTCTCCTTGTGTTATCACCTCTTCAGATAAATTAAGGCCACCCTTTGTGGAGGCATATCGTACCGCCGCCCCACAGCTCACAACCTTAACCTTGGTGGTGCACACATCTCTTGTTATTATTTTGAGGGTGTCGCGAGCACGAATGTTATTGATCTCACAAAATCTTCTTTATAAATACTACAACAATAACAAATGTGTTTCAGTTTGTTAACACATTAAATAGGACATGCAATGTACAAAAAACTATAACTAAACCTAGTGACGCCCGTTGTGAACTAGATGATTAATCTTTATTAAGCAACTATCACGAACATAGGTTGATACTTGTATATCATTTGGAATCCTTGCCATATCCATAATTCACAAATTCAATAAATAAATTTGGATAAATGATTTTATAAACTGAAATTTAATAGTAAGCATGAACAAACTTACGATAATGAGAATGTAACCGAGGTGTGGAGGGCACATGCGACGGAGTGGCGAGGAATATGACGAAGGTGATCGTGGCGACGGGAGTGTAGGGTTAGGATTGCACGAAATGAAAGTGTGACGATTTACTTCGTGCTCTACGTATTTATTAGTAGGAGTTATCAGTGACGAGTGATAAACTTCTTTAGTGACGGGTAGAAATATAACCCGTCACTATAGGGGATATCTTTAGCAGCGGGTCGTACCATTACCCGTCACTAATGGGGGTGCCATTTTTTATTGACGGATCATACCACGACCCGTCACTAATAAAGAAGTGTTACTGACATGTGTGAAACAACCTATCACTAAAAGTGTATTACTGATGCGCGTATTTTGCCTGTCACTAAAGCTGCGTCACCAAAAATCGTTTTTGTAGTAGTGGCGCTCAGTACACCCTGATCTGGTTGCGCGCACGAGAGTACGTACGACGCCACGCACACGTCTGTCGGACCGTTCCGAACGAGAGCGCGTATGTCTCTCCGCATGGTGCATGCGTGGTTGGTTACTTGGCAGCTACTTGCTGCTCGCTTCGCGATCGATCAATAGCTCGTAAGATTATAATAGTTACAACTACCAAAAAAAATTAAAACTTTTTAGTTTGAGCATTTTTGTACAAAGTAATATCAGATATGAAATTACATCTAATTGTTGATTTTATATAGGGGTAATATAAAAAAACATAGATCACACTCTCAACCAGAGAGTATGAAAATGCCCCGCTGCCGATGAACCTGCACCACTGACCCACCGTTGTCGCGCCATTGCCCCATTGCTCGCGCCCTCCTCACAACTCCCTCTATCCTGCATGTGTCTATGTTTCCCGTGCCGCCTATGCCCCATTAGCGTCCTATTAGCCGCGTCACTACACCACTGCCCCGTCGCCCCTTCAAATCATTGTGCTTACTCGTACAATAATATGAAAAATACCTTTTTTCAAGAAGCACCATTTTTTACCCACACAGATACAAAAGGTACTACATTGATTTCAACCGTTAGATTAGTCTGATTAATGGTTTACATTTGATACTTCTTTCCTCTAAAGATGTTAAAAATCCTCTTTAGTTTATACTTTAAATTGTAAAATTGAATAAATACGAAATAAACTGAATTAAAAAGCTAAAAACTCACCTGTAACATCCCTTTTGATGCTACTTTTATTTGCTTTCATGTAAAGTATCATTCCAATAGAGTTGAATGTCTTTCTAAAAAAACAAGCCATCCCCGATTTTTACCATCAGCTTCTAAGGGTCTCTTGGTTTGGCTTCCGGAAGCAGTTTTTGCTTCCTAGAAGCCAAAAGCCAAATCAAAGGATATATTTCTAACCAGTAGTTTTTAGTAAAAGTAACTTTTGGTACAGTGTAAATGTGAAAGTTCCTCCAGACCTGTTTTCTGCGGCTTTTGGCTTTTGGCTTCGCAACCATACAAAATTTCATAAATTGACATTTCAAATTTCATACAACCATACACAATTCTATAAATTGACATTTCAAATTTCATACAACCATACAAAATTTCATAAATTGACATTTCAAATTTTATACAACCATACAAAATTCTATAAATTGACATTTCAAATTTTATACGACCATATAAAATTTCATACAACCATACAAAATTTCATAAATTGACATTTAGAGACTGGCCGGTGGCGGCGGCTTCGTCTGGCCGACCGGGCGAGACGTTTGGGGGGCAATGGGAACCTAGCTCGTGAAGCGCGCGACACGTGCAGGATTAGTTGGTGGGTCGAAATAATCACACGATCAAGAGTTTTTTTTTTCCTGCGGGCGGCGTTGCGTCAGCTTGCATGAGCATTACTTTGTAGGGACGGGAGAGACAGGGAATAGTTGGGCGAAACCGTGAAAGTACATCTGCCTCTGTTAATAACTGCTGCTCTGTTAATTGTCACCATTGCACTGCATGATGAAGCAGCGGTCGTTTCCCGTTGCAATTAGCTAGTTGATGAAGTACGCACCGTGTACAATGCTACTACACGTCGATCTGCAATGTACATGTTTGATCCATTTTCCCTACAAAATTTCATCAGTGCTGGGCTACTTTCATTTTTATATATATTGCCTTCATTTTGTTGATAAGATTTGTGCGATCACCGTGGAGTCAAGGCGGTTGATTTACTTTTGTTATGAAAAATCAGGCATGGCATAATACAGCGGAATCAACAAGATCTTAGAGACGTCATGAAAAATCACAATAAAGAAACAACACTAAGGCACAATATTTGGTAACGGAGTTCGGTCCATACGACCTACATCTCCGGAGCATGATTACGGACACTCCTCCACATGAACGGTGTCTATGCCAGCATCCGAGCACACCGCGGTAATACCGCACGCCCAACCCAACTAACTAAGTTGTCTCAATTGGTTAGACAAGTGTTGGTTATATATATATATATATATATATATATATATATATATATATATATATATATATATATATAAATGTTATTCTACACCACGGGTGTAGAATGCTATTCTACACCGACGTGGAATGGAGGGGGTTGGGATTGGGTGGGGTGTGGGAGCACGGGATGATCGGTGTAGAATAACATTCTACACCCATAGTGTAGAATAGCGTTCCCGTATATATATATATATATATACAAATGCTATTCTACACCATGGGTGTAGAATACTATTCTACACCGACGTGGAATGGAGGGGTTGGGATTGGGTGGGGGGTGGGCACGAATGGGATGATCGGTGTAGAATAGCATTTACACCCATAGTGTAGAATAGCGTTCCCGTATATATATATATATATATATATATATATATATATATATATATATATATATGACCACTAGGTATAATATTAGACTAGGACTTTACCTATTCTCTATTATAACTCAAATTCCAATCGTAACCAAATCGAAGACATATTCAACGCAAATCTAACAAACTCCACCTTGCGAATATGCTCGCCACCTTGAAGTCGTCCATGCGAGAACCTCCGTGTACCAACTTGAGTTGTTTATCCTTTCGCCGCTCATGCATAATGGCCTAGTGAGGCTGATCTCATTGCCGCATCAACATCCGGATCAAACACCATCAAAGTTGCATTGCCATCTATGACTCCACTTTCAACAATACTACTTTTAGCTTGTACTGGCGTATGTCTGACTTCTCACCAATCATGATTGTCTTGCCTCTATACATGACTCTCAAGGTCTTCTTATCAGGTACCGCCTGATATAACCAGCCTTCCTCATGTAATAGCTCAAGGGAAATTAGATTCCTTGTTAGCCTCGATACATGCTTCACACCTCTGAGTAGCACTTCCTATCCATCACACATCATAAACTTGATGTCGCTCACTCCAATGACTTGGTAACCTGATCCATCACCTAAGTAAACAAAGCCACCATTGTCATCCTCGGTGTAAGATAAGAATAACTCTCTCTTTGGTATTGCATGAAACGAGTTAGTTGAATCCAACGATCACCCTTCACAATACTTTTCAATTGATACTATGAGAACATCATAATCACTATCCGAGTCATCTTTCTTGTTGGTAGTTACTAAACTTCTGGATTCTCTATTCTTCTTCAGGGATGGATAATATCTGTTTATATATCCCCACTCCCTGCACTTGTAGCACAATGACCCATTCTTATTCTTCTTATTTCCCTTCTTCTCATCTGAGCCATGATCGTTCCTGACGTGCAAAGCATCGTCAGAAGACCCTCCTATTGTATTGTTCTTCTTCCTTTGGTTATGAGCAAGCTGTTGACATGAAAATGTGCCCCCGCACTTGGGTCAGTTCGACAATCCAAAAGTGTGCAGATACTTAAGGACAAGCCGAAGCGTAACACAATACCGACGTCATGTTCCGACTACCCTTAGCCGTGGTAAGGGGGGAGTCGCCAAGCAATAAGATCACACAAAATAATCCAATTAGCCGAAAGAAATATATTAAACGGAATAAATCAGCAAACCGGCCAGAGCCTGTCTGCTTCGAAGTGCGGTGCGAAGGGGGTCGCCGAAGTATACCTTCGGTGTCTGGTACGAAGTGTCGTGTCGAAGGGTACTTTCGGCGCTCGGACCGATCTAGTTGAAGTTGAACTCTGAACGGATCTGGACGCGACAATCACCTCCGAACAGCGGGGTTCGGCGTGAAGTCTCTGATACAGTAGGACAGAGTAAAGATGCAACGCGCGAGCGTGACTTTGTCCGGAGCAGAGTACAAGCGTGGTGAAGCCCGTCGTGACGAAGTGTGCTCACGAAGCGTGCGGTCAAAGCAGCAGTCCCGCCGAAGGGTGTTCTGGTAACCTCCGAAATCGATCTCTCGACTCCGGACACCTCCGACGAAGTAGATCTGAACATAGGTAACCTGCAACAAATAAGATTCAAAGTACTAATTCGGCCTAAGGACCGAATTCTACTAAGTGTTGCACTGGTAGCGAAGGTAGCAATCTATTACGTAGATTAACAGATACTTCACAGGCGAAGTAACAAGGCGATAGCAATCTATTACGTAGATTAGCGGATACTTCACAGGTGAAGTAACAAGGATTACCATTGTTCCGAAGTGGCCGTCGGAGGGCTTCCAGGCAAACCCACGAAGACGTACAGAAAAGTAAAGATAAAGTAAATGCGATCAAAGCTAGGGCTTTGTGTTTGGGTTGTGTTCGGGGGGGTTCTGAACTGGCTTCCCCTCTGTATTTATAGGGCTAGACCTCTGATCTAATCTGCTATAATTCGGCTGGATAGAGATAAAAACCTAGCCAGAATCGCGTCCAACTCTATCTCTACCGAAGTGGGCCTTCGGTCAGGCCCGTCGAAGCCTGTTCCTCGGGCCGAAGCATCGGCAGCATGGGCCTCCAAAGGCTTTCTGGCCAAAGGCCGTGGGCTGGCTGGAAGCTTTCGGAGCCCACAGCCCAATGGTCCTTTGGCCCTGTAGGGCTTCGGCCTGACCCGGGACATGCATATTTTCAGCCCAAATTACCAAAATTGATATTTTGACAATCTTAACCATTGATGCCATTTTTTGCTATCAACACATGCCCCCCTGCCTTTTAGTGAACCAAGTGAACTAAAAGCACAACGAGCTAAAGATGATACCTTCCATATCGGCCTTTCGACACCATTTACGCTATTTGCCACACGCTTGGGAAATACCTTTTCAAGTATCTACCATTCAAAGCCCTTCGAAACCGCTCTCCTTGCAGAGATTCCAACACATATGCATTGCCGGGAGCGATTTCGGCTATTTTGAAAGGACCTTCCCAACTAGGTGACCATTTACCAAACTTGGGACTCTTAGTGCCTAAGTGTAAAATCATTTTCCAAACCAAATATCCTATTTGAAATGATTTTGGCTTAACCTTCTTATTGTAGGCTTTAGCTACTCTCCTCTTGTCTACTTCTATGGCTTCTAAAGCCTTTAGTCTCTTATCGGTCACTTCTTCTAGGTTATCCTTCAATAGAGTTTCATACTCGTCGACCGATAAGCCATCTTGCTTTAACACTCTTAAGGAGCCAAGATCTACTTCTACAGGTAGAACAACTTCTTGTCCATATACCAACTCATATGGACTGATTTTAGTAGCACCGTGCTTTGCAATTCTACAAGCACATAGCGCCTCGGAAAGCACTTCATGCCACCTTTTAGGAAGTTCTTCAATTTTCTTCTTAATGAGCTTAATCACGGTTTTATTACTAGACTCGGCCTGACCATTGGCTTGAGCATAGTAGGGTGAAGAGTTTATCAACTTAATACCATAATATTCGGCGAAGTCTCTCACTTCCCTAGAAACAAATGAACTCCCTTGATCTATGGTGAGAGTTTGAGGAATGCCAAATCTATGTATGATGTGCTTCAAGATAAAGTCAAGTACCTCGTTGTGAGTCATGTTCTTGAGAGGCACGACCTCGGTCCACTTGGTAAAGTAGTCTGTCACCATCAGCACGAACCGATGCCCTTTTGAGGAAGGAGGGTGAATCATGCCAATGAAGTCTAAACCCCAACCTCGGAACGGCCATGGCTTGATAATAGGGTTGAGCAATGAGGTAGGAGATAGCTAAATATTGCCAAACTTCTGACATGCTTCACACCCTCTATAATACTTAAAACAATCCTCAGTCATAGTCGACCAGTAAAAACCTAATCTTTTGAGCATCCAACTCATTTTCTGGGCCGACTGATGAGTGCCACAAAGTCCCTCATAGACTTCTCCCATAGCCACCTGGGATCGTTTGAGGTCTAGACATTTTAATAGTATTCCGTCAATGGTTCGGCGATACAGTGTGTCGTCTATCAACACAAATTTGACCGCTGTCGCCGAACCTTCTGATCAACCCTTTGTCTAGGGTCTCTCAAATATTGGACGATTGAAATTCTCCAATCGCCCTTACGGGCTTCAGAGGATTTTTATAGCTCACTCCCTAAAAAAGTTTCTAAGCTACTGATTTCGGGGTGCCCCCCGAGCTCTTCCTGCTCCTGCCAAAGTCTGGTCGGACTGGTCGTGCGAAGTGCGTCGGGCCGAAGCCCTCTATAGGGTCCGGACTCCCGGAGGCCCTCACCGTGCGAGGGACTTTGGATCCCGGTTCCCGGCATACCAGGCCCTCGGTGGGCAGAGTACTCCTGTCCTAGGACCTCGGCGCGCAGTAGCCTCTAGCAGCCAGAGGGGTTCGACTCGGAGGGTGCGCTTGTCTGAAGTCCCTAGCTTCGGTAGTGAGACCAAGCGTCGGCTTCTCCCATACAGAAAATTTTCCTCTCCTGACTTGATAACCAGATGCTTGCTGAGCCAAATCATTTGCAATCGAATCGGCCTCTCTTGACACATGAGAGATTTTGAAGTCATCAAAAATAGCAACTATGTCTAGACATTTATCCAAGTAACTATTTATCAAGCCATTAAAGCATTGAGCATTTTTAGCTACTTGTTGCAGGTGATCAACTATAAAGTTTGCTACGATCTGGCCTTTCATAGCTCTTAGGGGTTCGTACGCTAAATCATATTCAATCAACGTGTAAGCCCATTTTCCGATTCTTCCACTTAGAATTGGCTTTCGTAACATGTGTTTTATAACATCGGTTTGGCAAACGACAACACATGTAGTAGGGAGAAGATAATGGCGTAATTTGGTGCACGCGTAGTAAAGTGATAAACACAAACGTTCCACAAACGCGTACCTGGTTTTGGCGTCCAGCAGGCGGTGGGTCAAGAACGTGATGATGTACTCTTTTCCTTCTACCTCCTGGGTTAGCACGGCCCCGATCACGCTATCTTCAGCAGCGATGTATAGCCGAAACGTAATCCCGACTTTGGGTGCTCTCACCATGAGCGGTGATGACAAGCACTCCTTGATTTTCTCAAATGCACTTTGCTGGCTTGCCTCCCAAGTGAACTCGGCTTCGTTCTTTAGTCGGAGTATGGGGACAAGGGCATCAATCTTATTGGACAAGTTGGATATAAAGCGATGCAAATAATTCATCTTGCCTAGCAACTTCTGCACATCTTTTTTGCACGTCGGTGCTGCAATGTTTCTAATCTTCTCAAGCCTCTTAGGATCAATCTCTATGCCTCTCTCGTGAATCATGAAACCTAAGAACTTACCCACCGACACGCCAAAAGCACACTTGAGTGGCTTCATTTTCAAACCATACTGCCGCATCCTATCAAAAGAAACTTTCAAGTCGACTAAATGGTTTCCCATAGCGTCCGATTTGACTACAACATCATCAATGTAAACTTCTAACATAACCCCTAGCAAGTCATGAAAGATTAAGTTCATAGCGCGCTGATACGTGGCGTCAGCATTCTTCAAACCAAAAGTCATAACGACCCACTCGAACAAACCGACAAAACCAGGGCATCGAAAGGCAGTCTTGTAGACGTCCTCCTCGGCCATAAAGATTTGATTATAACCGGCATTGCCATCAAGAAAACTTATTACCTTGTGTCTTGAAGCATCGTTGATTAGCATGTTGGCTATCGGCATTGGATACTCGTCCTTCGGAGTGGCTCTGCTCAGATCCCTGAAATCAATGCATACCCGTATCTTGCCGCTCCCTTTCTTCTCTGTAGGCACAATGTTAGTGACCCATTCTGCGTACCTGCATAGCCTAATAAACTCAGCTTTGAGCAGTCGCCCTACTTCTTCTTTAACTCGGTCATAGACGGCTGAGTTAAAGCGACAAGGAGACTGCTTATAAGGTCTAAATCCGGCCTTGATAGGTAGCGGTGCTCCACGAGCTCGCGGCTTAGTCCCGACATCTCGCTATATTCCCATGCAAAACAATCGACATACGACCGAAGTAACTTTATTACTTCAGCCTTTTCATCGGGCTGCAAATGTTGGTTTACAAAAGTCGGCCTCGGGATGCTACCATCACCTATGTCAATTTCTTCTAAAGGATCAGCCAACACAAAACCTTGTCCCAATTTCTCTATCTAACTAAAGTCTTCGATGGCCTCGGCGATACCGTCTTTATTAGACCGATACTGCTCTACCCGAGACTTCAGCCAATCTAGATTACTCTTGCTAGACATGACCATTAATACAAAAACAGCCATGCTACACTAGTCGGCTTTACATACACTGGTACAAAACGCCCTCCGGATACGCTAACAAAATCGTAATGCAAGAGATCTCTACCTGACTGACACTCTACTTTGTTGTGAATGGCATCAACTGATACATCGGCCAATGCCACTTGGGCCGAAGTATCTGTGGGAATGACCTCTATTTCATCGTCGTCCCACTGAATCAGGCACTGGTGTAGAGCAGAAGGAATGCAGCAATTCGCGTGAATCCATTCGCGCCCAAGCAGCACGCTGTAGTTACCTTGTACATCGACGACGAAAAACGTTGTTGGCAATGTCTTGTTGCCCACCGTCAACTCCATGGAGAGCACGCCCTTGGCCTCGGAACTCTCGCCATTGAAGACGTTGAGCATCAAGTTAGTTTTCTTCAGATCATCCTCGGCCCTGCCAAGCTTCTTCAATAACGAGTAAGGCATTAAGTTAACAGTGGCACCGCCGTCAACGAGCATCCAGGAAATCGGCTTTCCGTCAATGTGACCTCTAACGTAGAGAGGTTTTAGATGGCGAGCCGAGTCTTCGGGCTTCTCGAAAACAGCGTTGCGTGGGCCAAGGTTCAATTGAGCAACCTTGGCCTCGTCCTGCGGCAGGGCAAACTCGGCGGGCAGCGTGATGACGTTGATGTCCATCACCTGGGGTGTGGGCCCCTCGGAGACGGGCGAGTAGTCGTTGTCAAGCATGTCATCATCGTCGTCGCTTGGACTAGGAGCCGGGTTGGCCATCTCAACTAGCTTTATCCTCTAGACCTGTCTTGTAGTTGGCCGAGGGCGGATTTCCTCAAAGATAGTGTCGTGCTCATCCTCGACTCCTTTCTCGTGTATCTCCTATGCCCGTAGTCATTGCAGACGTCTCTTTTGTGATTTGGACATGCCTGGAGGTGCCTAAGATGGTTGCGGCTTGGTGCCAGGTGCCACTGCCCAGTTCCTGTTTACTCTGGTCGAAGTGTATTCCCCCCTTCAGCCTCGCATACTCTATATTCGGAGGGGCCTTCGCTGTGGACCCCGACAGTCGGACCGGCCTTGTTCGGCCGATCGAACCAGGCTTCGGCGTGGGCTCCGGCCGAAACATGGGACTCACCTCCATCGGACTTCGAAGACAAGGCCCTCGGGATTGGGACTTCCTAGGACCCTACTCTGACTATGATAGCTTCGGACTCCCTGACTTCGGTCCCGTCGCACATGTACTCTTCAATTTTGCCCTGCCCGGGCCAATTCAGAGGTACCACGGACAGCCTGTGGATGATGCCTCCCTCCGCTGCATCGGTTTGCTCCTGCCAACCATAATACTCTGAAGGAAAACAAGGCATAGCGTTAGGTTGCGGAGGGTATTCCGGCTGTGACACATACGGAGCCAACGGAGTCCCTGCCAAGCTGTACGATGGAGGCATCGATGGCTCTAGTGGCCTTGCCCACTGTGAGCTGAACCCGTTACTCAGAGGGGGGTTTAGCAGAGTCAACGGTGTCTCAGACCATATCAGTGAGGGGTCGTGCCAAACTGGAGGTACGTTTGGCCAGTGCGGGCCAAAGCCTCCTGTATTCATCCAAAGTGGTGTGGGGCTCTACCATTGGGGGCCGAAATTACTATACGGGGGGCTCGGCCATTGAAGCCCGAAGCCACCGTGCGGAGTGCTAGGCCACTGCAGTCTGAAGTATCTACGCAGGGGGTCCAGCCATTGTGGCTCGAAGCCATCACAAGGAGGGCTTGACCACTGTGGTCCGAAGCCACCCTTCGAACGCCTTGGTCCCTTCGGCTGACCTAGCTTTTTAGTGTGTGGACCTTCTTCATTGGCTTTTCTCTGGTGTTTGTTCAACAACATCTTGTCGTTACCTTCAGCCTCTTGTGAGCCTTAGCCGAAGGGATGTTGATGTTCTGTTTCCACACTCCTACCACTGGGTTCTTTGGTATGAGCGTGCGAGTGCGCGGTTCTCCAACAATCACATCTTTCCCTTTAGTCGACTCGGCCTGTTCTGGCCAAATCAATACTTTCTTTTCCCCGAGGTCTACGGCGTTGATAGAAAAAGGATATTTGTATAGCTTCATCTTTGGTTATGGTCTATCTTCAATTGTCCTTTTTCTATGGCTGATTGAACCTGCTGTCGAAAAACATTGCCATCGTTAGTATTATGTGAATGTGAATCATGCCACTTACAGTACAGATGTTTCTTCAACTCATCGGCAGATGGAATGACTTGACCTTTAGGCAACCTGAGAAGCTGGTTCTTTAAGATAAAATCAAATATTTTATCACACTTAGTAATGTCAAATGAGTACTTGACCTCGCTAGGCTGATTCTTTGTGGGGGACGGTCACAATTCGGAGCAAGTGATAGGTTTTCTCTTAGCGTTCCAAACCCATTCAGCCGCGTACATGTCAGCCGAATCCTCCTCTTCTGATTCCTCCTCATCGGAGCGTTCCATGGTGTGGATTTCAGCCCTTGGCTTGTTAAACATCTTAATAAACTATTTATCTTTGGTTCTGCCTTCTTGGACCAAAGCGTGATGTAAAACTTGGATAACTTCTAAAAACTTCTGGTTGTCTAATCTTTCTTTAATATCAGAACGTAACCCATTAAAAGCTAATTCCGCCAAGTCCCTTTCTGAAATATTAAGGCTAAAACATTGGTTTCTAGTATCCCTAAAACAATTGATGTATTCAGAGGTGTTCTCGTTAGATTTCTGCCTAACTGATGTCAAGTGTGAAATCCTAAGTTCTGTCTCACCCGTGTAAAAGTAATCATGAAATTTCTGTTCTAAATCATCCCACATCTAAACGGAGTTCGGCGAGAGTGCCGAAAACCAAGTGAAAGCGGTGTCAGATAGCGAGAGAGAAAATAATCTAACTTTTAGAGCATCTATCCCGCTAACTTCTCCACACTGTGCCAAAAATTGACTAACGTGCTCTAGTGTGGTTTTTCTACCCTTGCCGTCGAACTTAGTGAATTCAGGGATTCTATAACCGCGAGGGTAGGGTATTGTATCGAGATGGTCGGGGTATGGCTTACGGTAAACCCTAACCCAACCCTTGGGTACGAAGCCGACACATTCTCTAAACAGTGCGCAGATCCGCTCCTCTATGTCATCTTGGCCTGCTTCCTGCGCACGTCTCTCGTGTGGGGGCGCGACACGCGGCGGGATATCATCGTGTCGGCCATGAGCCTCTTCCCTACGCGCCATCTGTATAACGTGCTCGTGCCCAGGTACCTACACATGTGGTGCGGGTACCGGCGCGGGTGGTGGCACGTGGTATGCGGTGCTAGTTTGGCCGTAAGCATAATGATTAGTTTCGACCATAAGTGTTGAGGTCGAAGACGTAACGGTCGTGCCAGTGCTGCCGTCAGTTCTGCTGTATACATGACTTACCGGAGGTGCACTAGCAATAGGGACTGGGGGTATGGCCTCAGTAAAGCCGAACCTTCTAAGAGTTGCCTCTACTTGGGAGCTGACTGCCGAATCTAAACTGTTGGCTAGCGAAGCGCTAACGGCTTGATCTACTGATGCAGCTATTTTCTGCTCAATCTCTAAAGAAGATAAACGAGGCGACACAGGCATTACCTGGACCCGAGCGAGGTTGGGGGCGATGATGTCGCGCTTGATGAATCATGTGTGTGTCTTAACGTCTTGGAGCACCTTCAATTTTGCCTCGATCTCTGCTCGGTCTTCTGTGGGGATATCTTCAAGAATAGGTGTTAGGATGTTTCGGTTGTCGATATCCATGCCTCCTATGGTGTCCATCGGCGGTGTATACGTAGTAGTCGTCGCAGATGTATCGGTGGCTGATGTAGACGTACCCGTCATGTTGGCACGAAAGTGTGTTGACACAAAAACGTGCCCCCCGCACTTGGGTCAGTTCGACGATCCAAAAGTGTGCGGATACTTAGGGACAAGCCTAAGCGTAACACAGCACCAATGTCGCGTTCCATCTACCCTTAGCCGTGGTAAGGGGGGTTGAGTCGCTAGGCAATCAGATCACACAAAATAATCCAATTAGCCGAAAGAAATGTATTAAACAGAATAAATCAACAAACCGTCCGGAGCCTGTCTGCTTCGAAGTGCGGTGTGAAGGGGGTCACCGAAGTATACCTTCGGCGTCTGGTACGAAGTGTCCCGCCGAAGGGTACCTTCGGCGCTCGGACCAATCTAGTCGAAGTTGAACTCCGAACGGATCTGGACGCGACAATCACCTCCGAACAGCAGGGTTCGACGTGAAGTCTCTGATACAGTAGGACAAAGTAAAGACGCAACGCGCGAGCGTGACTTTGTCCAGAGCGGAGTACAAGCGTGGCGAATCCTGTCGTGACGAAGTGTGCTGGCGAAGCGTGCGGTCGAAGCAACAGTCCCGCCGAAGGGTGTTCTGACAACCTTCGAAATCGATCTCTTAACTCCGGACACCTCCAACGAAGTAGCTCCGAACGTAGGTAACCTGCAACAGATAAAATTCAAATTACTAATTCGGCCTAAGGACCGAATTCTACTAAGTGTTGCACTGGTAGCGAAGGTAGCAATCTATTACGTAGATTAACGGATACTTCACAGGCGAAGTAACAAGACGATAGCAATCTATTACGCAGATTAACGGATACTTCACAGGCGAAGTAACAAGGATTACCACTATTCCGAAGTGACCGTCGGAGGGCTTCTAGGCAAACCCACGAAGAGGTACAGAAATGTAAAGATAAATTAAATGTGATCAAAGCTAGGGCTTTGTGTTTGGGTTGTGTTCGGGGGGTTCTGAACTGGCTTCACCTCTGTATTTATAGGGGCTAGACCTCTGATCTAATCTGCTATAATTCGGCTGGATAGAGGTAAAAACCTAGCCAGAATCGCATCCAACTCTATCTCTGCCGATGTGGACCTTCGACTAGGCCCGTCGAAGCCTGTTCCTCGGGTCGAAGCTTCGGCGGCATGGGCCTCCGAAGGCTTTCTAGTCGAAGGCCATGGGCTGGCTGGAAGCTTTCGGAGCCCACATCCCAATGGTCCTTCGGCCCTATAGGGCTTTGGCCTGACCCGGGACATGTGTATTTTTGGCTCAAATGACCAAAATTGATATTTTGACAATCTTAACCATTGATGCCATTTTTTGCTATCAACACAAGCAACGCCACAACATCTTTTGACTTGATAGTTTATCTTCCGTATGTCAATATATTAACCAAGTACTCATAATAATCCGACAACAAACACAGAAGAATAATTACCTTGTCATCATACTCAATTTTTACTTCCACCTTCATAAGGTCAACGATTAATTGATTGAAGACATTAATATGTTCTGCGAGATCTAACCCCTCCTACATCTTTAAGCTGAATAGTATCTGCTTTAGATACAACTTATGTTTCAATGTCTTAGAAATAAACTGACTAGCCAACTTATCCCAGATTGTTTCGGTGACGTTTCCTCCATGACGAGATACATGAACTGATCAGAGACGTATAATCTGATAGTCACATATGCATGTGCCTTCATCTCATCTCACTTATTAGCATTCACCTTCTCCGGTTTCTTGTCAGTAAGAGTCTTCAAGATTCTTTGTTGAGCCAACAAATCTTTCACCCTCATCTACCACAATCTGAAGTTGTCAGTCTCGTCAAACCTCATCACCTCAAATTTGGGAGCCATCGATGTCATATGTCGATCCATGATGAGATCGTTTGTTGCCACAATCAAATCGTTAATACCAGCTCCATGTATCTCCTCATCGATCCACCGACGACTACTGTCAAGCCCTGTCGTGCACCGCCTTAGCATATCGCAGCTCTCCTCAAAAAGAGCTTTGCCTTTGTAGTCTTCAAGCCTTTGATGACCTCCTCAATATGTGCCTTATCGTGCGCTCGAAAAAACCACCCCTTGTTGATCGAAGACTTTTATTTTTGACCAAGATTTTCTATTTCAGATCTGCATATTTTGTCCTCCCTTAGTCTATTTTTATACCTCTAAAAGAAGCCCCTATGTACTGCAAAAATAGGATTAAATTCAGACATAAAACAGAGTTCTAGTCAGACTCCAAAAAAAGAAAAATTTTCCTTCTTCGAATCTCACTCAAAATACCTATATGGGCCTCTTCTTAGTCTTGGCCTGCTCAGCACCCCTCCATGGGCCACACTCAACTGCTTAGGATAGCCACTCTCCTGCCAGGCAAGCGCCCGACCTCCCCCTCGTCAAGCCGCGCCGTGGGCTACGCCCAGCTGATTGGGTCGGTCACTCCTCCTGCGCGCTTGGGCTGCTGCAAACAGCCTGAGTCGATGCCCTCTGCTTCTACTTGTGCCGTTAGCAGGCCACTCCTAGGCCTAGATGCGCCTTCCGCGCCACGCCGCGCCACTACTGCTATCCGATGAGCGCTCCGCATGCACTCGCACTGGACCACACAATGATGTCCACGTTGCGCGCTGCGTGTCCCGCAAGAGCAGCATCCACCGCTCCGTATGGTCGTTCTTGCGCGCCGCTCAACAAGCGCCATGTGTTGCGTCCATCGAGGCCTCGTGCCTGATCTCAACAGCCACCGAAGTTTGAATCCTTTTTAGATTTATTCTCATTTACAAACAAAAAACTCCTATAGATCTCCATGGCTTTCACCATCATCGTTGTTTACTTCATGCCACACCGTCGATCTCCTGGGTGTCATGTCTGGCTAACTCATCATCGAATAGCAGCATAACCATCAATCAACTTAATCTCTCCAGGTCAAGTCTGGTCCTAATTGATCGCAACTCATTGAACGGTTTGAGCTAACTATTCGAAGTGCTCCAACCCCATTGATCGAGTCGTCAATCGCCAACATGATCCATCATCTTGTGCCATGTGCAATCCAGAACAATATGAAACATCATCGCGCCTCCCATCTCATCTTCCCAATCTTTGGCTCTGATACCACTTGTTATGAAAATTAGACATGGCCTAACGCAGCGGAATAAAAAAATCGAAGAGACGCCATGAGAAGATCACAACAAAGAGATAACATTAAGGCACGATATTTGGTAACGGAGTTTAGTTCATATGACCTACATCTTTGAGGCATGACTACGAACGCTCCTTCCCAACATGAACGGTGTCTACGCCAGCATCCGGACACATCGTGGCAATACCGCACGCCTAATCCGACTACCTAAATTGTCTCAATCTGTTACACATGGGTTGACCATATATATGTATATATGTATATGTATATATATATATATATATGTATGTGTAGAGCTCTAGGTATAGTATTAGACTAGAACTCTAATTATTTCTTATTACAACTCAAAATCCAATCGTAATTAAATCGAACCCATATTCAATGCAAATTAACACCTTTCCTTGTTTCCGCTTTTTAAAATCGTATGGTGAGGCATGCATCAGGTGAGTTATCGATTATCACTCCATCGATGCTGATTACATTTCGGCGTTACGAAAGACTTCCTATCTGTTATTTCTTCTATATTTTACTGCCCTGGGGAGTGGGATTATTAGCTTGAGGCACAAAGAGGTAGGATCTAACTACTGTGATCTGTAACCTCACCGAAGCTCCAAATGTTCACCGGGACCAGCCGACCAGAGCTATAAATTTTGCTTGGACGCGAGCGGTTCATTCAATCTGGTGACAAAAACGTTAAAACACTAGCTAGTTAGCTAGTATCCACAGTTACGCTGTCAGAGTTTAAAAGCTAGCAAGCCAAGCTAGGAAGCGAACACTGCACACAGCGAAGGTCCGTTCCATCCCTGGCCAACATTATTAACAGCTCATCTCAGAGCTTCACGAACTGCTGCCACATGGCGTCTGCATGACTGCATGCTCTAATCCATGGTTGCAGAGTTCAGGGGGAGGCGTAAATTTTGGGCGGCGCTGCTGTTCGAGTTGCCACTGTTCCGGTACAGATACCGAATTAAACTTGCAAGTGTGTTGATTAAGCTAAGCTGCCTAAGCACGAACTAATTAACAAGCCACTGTGACACCGTAGATTGCTTAGAGGAGACGCTACGGAGTGTACGGACAAACGGGCTAACACTACACAGTATGCACTCGACTGGAACTCCTTCCGTTTTAAAATATAAATATTCGAAATTATTTAGCAAAGATTAAACTTGAGAAGGAAAAACATAATGCACACCGTACCATTGAATAAGGGATGGTTATGGTAGAACGGTGGTTAAGGCCTTACGGGTAAGATAGGAGAAAATTAAAGGGGGTGTTAGAGAATCTCGGAGAGATCTCTTAAATTTTATTCCCTAAAATTTAATATAGGGATCATCCTATTCATATTAATTCCTAAAAACTATTTTGATTTTCAACAGTTTACCTATCCTATTTTTAAATAAGAATGAGAAATTAATCTTATATTTAGAATAGATAACAAGAGATTTAGGAAATGGTTTAGGATGGAGATTTGTTTAAGGTGTTGGAGTCTAATTTTTCACCAAAATCTTAAATTTTAAATTTAGTAACCTATGAAATAAGTAGCACTTGAATGAGCTCATAGTTGATAGAATAATTAGTACTTTATTAGACATTTTTATATTTTTTATATAAATTTATAATATTAGAAATAATCATATGTTTCAGAACAAATGAACTAGTTTTTGTTTTCTCTCTTTCTGGGCCGCTGTTTGTCTTGATCGAATAGGTGATATGGCCTCCCAGTTCCTCTCAACGAGGTAGTCGGTTACCTCGGGTTTCAACACCCTATCTCCATCCCAGCGAAAACAAAAATAGACAATCTTTATTCCCATCCCCATATACTGTGGGTAATTTCCCCATTCCCATATGGGTATGGAAAACCAACAAGTTCCCATACTTGAGTTCTTGAGCCATCACGAACAACATGTCGGGCCACTGTTTCTTGGGGCCGCCGCCACCATCACCTAGGGTTGCCTTTACCGTCACTTGAGGTCATCGCCATCATTGCCCGGGGTTGCCGTCACCGCTAGCATGTGTTGGAGCCATGAGCAGGGCTGGTACTGACATTTTTGTGGCCTGGTGCGGAACAAAAAATGGAGGCTCCCATTACAAAATAATATTGAAAAATTTAGTGCCATTAACAAATCTTACACTAATAAGTTTAAATATAAAAGAGAAATATCTCTAGATTATTTAAACCATTTTTTTCTAACAGACCTGTTGTTCGTGACTTATAACTAATTTACAACTGGGCTTTATTAATACTTGTAAGACTTATTAGCATACTAAATTTTGGAGACCCCCTACTTTCGGAGGCCCGGTGCGGTTGCACCGCCGGCACTGCCTCAGGGCCGGCCCTGGCCATGAGTCGCCGCTACCATCACCTAAGGTCACTACTTGCTCAGGCCGCCACGGCCATCACCTAGGGCTGCTACCACCGTCATCACCTAGGGATACCACCACTGTCGCTTGGGTCCGCCGCTACCACGTGTTGGAGCGGGACTACAAGAGGTATGATGACGGGATTGCGGGCTATAGTGCGACTGCAGACGTGTGCCGTGCCTGTGCCATGCAAGTGCGGCTGTGGGAGTTCGGGGGACTAGGGAGGTGCTGAAGGGGCAAAGGGCAAGGCAGAGGTAGAGGAACAGAAGAAGTGAGGCAACACAACTATGGTTAGGGTTAGCAGCCAACAACCCATTCTAATTTTTTAAATAGGTTGGACCTTGGGCTGGCTAATTGATGGCTTGTCAGGACCTGTGGAGAAATGGGGACCAGGTCTGAAAAACGTTCCCGACCTCGCTCATCTGATAGAGAGCACTTCTTTATCAATTTTATTTTTGTGGATACTAAATTTTTCATATTTTCGTCCTCCGATGGAATCGGATTTCAGGTATTGGCATCCCTAGTCCCTCCACGTGAAACCAAATAATGTACCGAGCCGTTCAGAGCCACGGGACGACGACCATGTGATAGAAATAAGCCACTTAGGGATCGTCTAGGGTTAGTGCTAGTAGGGTATGGACTTAGGGTTACCTCTTAGGTTGCTTGATGAAGAGGAGGACGCCATGGCCGGTGGTGCTGTGGCGTCGAAGTCCAGTGAACGGCGGTGAAGGGGGCTTCCCGACGCTTCAACACGAATGTAGATCGGTGTAGAGTTTGGGGTGACTTTGCACACGAACATCATCTTTTCTGTGCACTGTCTCCCTTTCTTATATAGTGTTGTGCGCCAGGGGCCCTTCAACCAATCGGTTGGGGGCACCCCCGATCATAGTGCCTAAAGACCAGGGGGATCTGTTTAGGCTAAATTCGAGTTCCAGGGAGGAGAGGGACTCGGTCCCCCTCTCCTCCCCGAGAGCTAATTTCCAACATTCTCCCCCTAGATCTCGACTTAGTTCTTAACTTAACTTAACATTACATCTATTCCATCATAGATTAATGCATAGAGCATGATGCATCACAATAGTCAGTTACGTACTATATGACTCAACAACTACAATACACATTTTCATTTTGAAACAGTTTCTCAACTCATTTTGGGCCCTTATAAATCCATAGATCATAGGCTTACCTTAAACCCATGTCGACTAAGTGTTCTCTAAACACATTGGGAGGTAAGCCTTTTATGAGTGGATCCGCAAGCGTTCGCTTGGTACTTATATGCTCTACTTATCATTTGATCTTGGATTCTCTCGTCAACAATATAACACTTAACTTAGATGTGTTTGGCAGCAACACACTACTTGTTGTTATAGGAGAAATATACTGTTGACTCATTGTCACGGTATAACTTAAGTGGTTTTAAAATGTTGTCAACCACTCTTAAAAACCGGAATAAATTTCTTAATACATAGTGCTTGTCCGGCGACCTCATAACATACTACAAACTCGGCATATATCGTGGAGAATGCCATCACAGTTTGTTTGGAGCTTTTCCACGACACAGCTCCCTTTGCGAGTGTGAATACACAACTTAATGTGGACTACTTAGCATTCACTCATCTCACAAGGTCTTAATTTGAATAACCCGCAATCGCTAGGTTATTTAATCTTTCATACATTGGCATGAGGTCGTTGTGCCTTATATAAATCTCAAGGCTTTCTTAATTTAATCCAGCGATCTATTTCTGGATTTTCTGATATCTGCCAAGCATTCCGGCGGTATAAACTTAGTCAGGGCGAATACATAATTGAGCATACATTTGCTTCCGACAGCAGAAGCATATGGAACCAATCTAATTTGATCGATCTCATATTGGTTCCTGGGATACTAAAAGTTCCCAACTTATCACCCTTGACTATCGGATCAGGCGATAGCTTATACGCATGCATACTATATAGTTTCTCAGTATATCTTCTAGTACGCCATATGCGATAATCTCGATACCCCCTTAATGATATCTTAGAGAATCTCTAATCCTAACACATAGGAAAATTTCTCCAAGATACTTAATATCAAATGAGAGGACAAGAATTTCTTAGTATCTGATAGTAGATTGACATCACTACATGCAAGTAGAATATCATCCACATACAAGAATAGAAAATAAATTTCCTATTCTTTAACTTCAATGCAGCTGTCCTCTTCATTCTCCTTAATAATCCAATATTTTCTAATAATCTAATTAAATTTTAGATGCCCTTACTTAAACTTATTTAAGTCCATTGGACTTAGATAAAACGGTATCATAAAATTTCCTTTCATTTCTATGACAAAACATTTAGTTGTGTCATATAGACATTCTCATTTAAAACATATTGAAAATGTCATATTTAAATCAATCTAATGCAGTTCTAAGTCATAATGTGCCTTAATGATTCTTAAAGAATCCTTAAATAAGACATACAAAAATGTCTCATTTAATCTGCTTCTTATCTGAGTTGGCACATTATTTACTAAGTTAGAGAGTTGTTCCTTTACTTCTTCATTAGCATCATCTAGAAATGCAGATTCCTGAATAACAGGAGCCTCATGTACAATAGATGTCGCTAATAAAGGTCCAAACTCAAGTGTTGAACAAAAGACACTACCACAGGTACATGGAAAAATTGCTCTTGAATCATAGGAGTGGATTCACTAACTCACTTCTCTTCAAGATTAATTTCTCTAAGCATCGTGCTCCCCCTGATTAAAACATCTTCTGTAAAATGCATATCTCGTTTTTACAAACTTAACATGTCTGTTAGGACATTACAAAACGAGATAACTTAGACTTATCTTTGCAGTCAATAAGATTGACAACTTACTGTCTTAGGACTTTAACTTATTAATATTAAAGTTAAAATATAGTCTTAGCAGGATGACATACCCTTATTCTAAAATAATTTAGAAAATGGTTATCGTCTTGTCCATAATTCTTATGGTGCTTTTAGGCACAAACTTATTAGGGATCCAATTAAAATTATGAATGGTGGTTTGAATGCCTCCATCCACAAATTAATCGGTAGAGTGGAAAAACTTACCATACTACTTATTATGTCCACTGAGGTGCGAGTGCACCTTATAGCCACTCTATTTTGCTAAGGTACACCCGATATGAATACCAGGCTATTTTGCCATTTTCTATAGAACCTTGCAAAAGAGTTCAAGAAACCGGCCATACGGGGTATATTGACCGTAGCACGGTCAGATCTTACTCTTTTAAACTTTAGATCATGCCGATATAAGAATCAACCTTAAAAAACATCTTAAATTTATCCAGAGCAACTGATGATCTGATCGCTATGATCTGATCGCTCTTAGATTGGATAAATGTTAATCAATTAATTTTAAATCACCGTTGGGCAAAATTAGAATCAATTGAGCTTAAATATAATAACATTATCACCAACGTTGGTCAGGAAATAAAAATTACTACAATCATTAAACTTAATTTCGCGTCTTTCTTAATTTATTTGACGTATTTATCTTAATGCAATATATGCTTGAAACTCAGTCTAAAGAAACTAAAGCGGAAGAATTGACTAAACGTTCAATCCTCCCCCTCGAAATATGGTCCATTAGATAGTGCCATAATTTCAAAAATACGTCATCAATTCTTTTGCTCTTATCATTATTCTCAGATGATAAAATCATCTTGAGAAAATAAATAAAGTTTGTCATGCTCAAAGGCAAGACTAGTGACTTTATTTCTAAGTGCGAAAATTCATCTATTACCATTCTCGTTCATCCATTTTGGGAACTCCACATATTCCTTCATGTGGTGTTCCTCCTTGCATGTCTGTACATGCCCTTCAGGACATCATGTTCCTTTATGTGAGCTTATAAGAGGAGTCCTTAGCATCATTAGAACAAGTCTTATAATGCTTCTTCCCCTTTATTCGTGTTGCACATTATGACCTAAATCATTGTGTGCTTTCTTAATTCTTATACATAGTTTGAAATCAGCATCTACAAACTCCA